>JAJAQA010000006.1:3980704-4335704 GCA_021464565.1 Rutilus rutilus | reverse complement strand
CAAACATCAGTAAACCTTAAAGGTCCCATGACATGACTTTTTTTTTTTAACGTTAATATGAGTTCCCCTAGCCTGCCTATGGTCCCCCAGTGGCTAGACATTTTGGTAGGTGTAAACCAAGCCCTGGGTATTTTTGTGAAAATGAAAGCTCAGACGGGCAAATCTAGAATCTTCCCTTTATGTCTTCATAAGGGGAAAGGTCCCCTTTCTCTTCTTTGCCCGCCCATGAGAAAATGAGAACATGCGTGAGCATGGCTATTGGTTTTTCCTCGAGAGATATCATGGCTGGCAAACGAGCATGGCAGTTGCTCAGTGTTTGGATGTACAAATGAACACAAAAGTATTTTTTTAGTTCCTTCATCCGAGCCTCTGAAGAACCAGTGGGTTATGTGAATTTCTGATGTGTAATTGTTCAAGTTCAGACAAATAATCAAGTCAAGTCGTTCAAAACGTTTAGTCGTCTAAACGATCTACTTCACGTCGTTTCTCTTAGTAGGATGAAAATAATCTTATTTAAACTGTTATTAAAATATATACAGAAAGCGATCAAAGAACAATCCCTTTCCAATCGCCCAAGCTGTCAATCACACAGCGCGAGTTTATCTGGACACTTGCCAAAACTCGTTATGAAATCAATGACGCTGTTACACTGCACAACGAAGCTCTTACTGTACTTAGCTCATGTTTGCATTGGTGAAATCATTAGTGAGAGTGCAGGAACTGCATTGCAATTATAAGATCTTCATTCACACGATCAACAGGCTGTCATCTGCTCAATGCTCATCACTGCAACCTTTTATGTGATGGGAATAGATCTAAATACTTAAAAAACTTCTCACGATTCGTTTATCTCGATAGCTGTAATAGTAAAAACGTATAATAGCTGTAATAGTAAAAGTTTTCGAGAGAGTTCCACTGTCCACATGTAATGCCAGATATTTCATATGCAAGCATGTCAGCCAATCACAGCAGTGGGCGTTTACACTGAAGTCTCACAGCAGACACGCCCCTTCAAACAGAGTGTTCAAATCAGAGGCGAAAATCAGGCTTGATATATGCCTTTTATTTCTAAATTATAACAACTTTTGATCTTAAAAATATACTAACATTATAAGGGCACCCCAGGAAACATTCTAAAATAATAAAATAATCCATGCAATGGGACCTTTAAGATTATATTTGACTTGTTCTAACTGAAATTTCCACATTATTTACATTTACTATCCATTAAATGTGCATCTTTAAACTGTAATGCAATAAACTTTTATCTGGGTTGTTACAGGAGGACATTACATGTATGTTACATTAAACATATTTAACTGTGCTAAATGTTCCTGTAAATTGAATATGAAACCAGTTTCAAGCAATTTTAACCTGCGATAATCTAAAAATATTTCTAGGAAGTTATTTTGCACAGCATTTGACATGACAATGGTGAGAGCAAACGCTCCTTGTTGATCAGACTTTGTTCTGTACAGGACAAACCTGAAACTCCAGTAGTGTTTAAAATGATCCTGTGAAAACAGTCTCAGTCTTACCTCTGTTTCTCTGAGAGACTCTTCTTAAAGAGAGAGTGCTTTCCTCGCTCCTCTGACATTACTGCAGATAAACTGCCACTGGAAACAGCCCAGCACTGGTGTCTTTGTGTTGGTGAAGACACTCAGATGCTCAGCATGACCTGGACATGACAATGAGGCATTGAGATTAATATCATGATAGTTCAGAGGGATAAACACATCATGATGACAATTTAGAACTAAAGACAAATGTTAAGAAAACAAACGATACACACACCTCATGCACTGCACTTTATCAGTTACACTGGACTCTGACTCACCATTATTCTGAAGGTTGGGTATCGTTTGGGTTTTTTCCGATACTCGTGCCAAATCGATAATTTTAAAACGGTACCGGTAAACGGTAAAAAAAAGTCTCAAAACGATGGTGAATGAAATTAAGGAAACAGCTTTTTTATTGATTTTTTTTTAATATAAATTCTTAAAATGTAAAAATATATGAACATTTTAAAGTAGCCTATATTTAATTATATAAATATAAGTAGCCAAAAAAGAAAATTCACAAATTCACAATAAAGCCACCTAACCCAACTACAATAATTTAACATTCACAAAAACCCCAGTAAATAACAGTTAGGCTATAGTAGGCCTACTAATAACGGCAAAGTAGTCTGTATTCTTATGTGCTACAAACCAGCTTTAAATTTCAGCAATTCTTTTGCAGAAATATGACCTCATTTCTGCCTTCTCTGGCCAAATACTCACCTCTCCTGAGTTACTGCATGTCCTGCACAAGGTGAGCGTTATTTTAGAGTGCATGACTGTAAATGCCGTGACGAAACCCCTTGTGGAAGAAGAACGCGTCATGTTTACAACTGTGACAATGAGCTCTTATCAGGGTCAACCGAATGCTGGATTTCAAAAGTATGTGAAGTTCGTGACTCTATTGTTGCAGTAAACTTGCACATCGTTCTTGAATGATTAATTTATTAGATGTACGCCGGTCTGTTATTGTAGGGACATCGACTTTACATTTTCACACTGAACATGACGCGGAACAAAACCAACTGTGATTGGTTGCGATACATGTCAGTCAGTCCTTGGCTGATATTTTGATTCTTTTAAAAAAAAAAATTATATATATTTTTATTGGATACAGCGTTTAAACAATATTTGCAACATAATGGAATATAAGTCTCCATTTTGTGTTTTTAGAATGAACAATTCTTCAAAACAAATGTCTTTTTGTAGTTTCATCCCATATCCCTTCCCCCAACCCCGGTAGCCGGTTAGACAAAAAATTTTTTTTATATATATATATATATATATATATATATAAACATACGTATCTGTACACACGCACATACATCCATAAGGCTCTTATAACAAATAACAAATAAAACAAATGAGTAAGTTAGGAGGACTGAGTGACCTGTAGAGAAAAATTAATAGTTGCCGACACCCAGGGTGCTGTGCCAGGCTGCTAGGATTCATAGATCAGCAGGAATCATGAGGGCTATGGCTCAATTACCCCTATAAAGCGGCTTATGGTGTGGCGGGTAGGCAGTAAGGTATAGTGAGGTAGGAACCTATGCAGACAAATACTAAGTATGCCACTACAGTGACATTTCCCTAACGGAAAGCTGGTTCACATAATTAATCAGTGGTTTCCAATGAGAATAAAATTTATCAGTAGAACCTCTGAGAGTAAACTTTATCTTCTCAAGTTTTAAGAAAAACAATGTGTCACATAGCCAGGCTTTAAACGACGGTGGTAAAGGTGACTTCCGTAGAGTCAGAATTTTCCGACGAGCAATTAGAGAGGTAAAAGCAATAACATTAACTTGAGTTGTTTTCAATTTGAGTCCATCCGGAGGTCTGTCAAAGATCACTATATGGGGGGAGGGACAGATCCTCAACGCCAAAACCTTCGAGATTGCGTCAAAATATAGCTGCCAGAAGTTAAACAATTTGGGGCATGACCAGAACATATGGGTCAAATCACAAGGGGGTCTGAGAACATCTATTGCATCCCTCGTCCGGGCTACCCGGATAAATCTTGGCAAGCCTGGCCTTGCTAAGGTGAATCCTATGTACCACTTTAAATTGAATAAGACTAAACCTAGCACAGCTGGAGAAAGAAATGTCTGCTCGCAGGGCTTTTTCCCAAAAGTCATCAGACAGGGAAATCTGCAGTTCATTCTCCCAGCTGGTCCTAATTTTGTTGACAACAGAATCAAAAGATGGGGAAAGTAGGTTATAGAAGTAAGATATATGGCCCTTGGGTAAAGTCTCAGCCTTAATAATTAGATCTATGCCACTTGGGGGTGGGATTTGAGGGAATTGAGAGGAGTGGGTCCTAGCGAAATCCCGTAACTGGAAGTATCTTAGAAAATAATAATAATAATAATAATATGTTTATTTTATATAGCGCCTTTCAAGAACCCAAGGTCGCTTCACAATGCAATACAAATAGCAAACAAACAGCAAGCAAACAGATACAAAGGCCATCTGCTTATTACAGACAAACAGATGGAAACAAGCATGAAACTAATTGACAAGAATCAAAGAAAAACACATTGTACTATTTACCCAAAGTATACAATTACGACCGAGTATGTAGCAAATAGAACTAAGAAAGTGGAGGACAAAAGAAAACGGTGTTGAGGATACTTATTTATTGGGCAAGCTTGAAAAAATGAGTTTTGAGTAGTTTTTTGAAGGTCCGGATGTTGTCGGTCGCACGAAGATTCAGGGGCAGCTTATTCCAAAGCTTAGGGCCAACAACACTAAAAGCCCTACCGCCCACCGTAGAGAGTCTGACCCGGGGTACCACAAGTAGGTTTTCAGTGCTGGACCTAAGGGCCCGAGTTGGAACGTATGGCTGTACCAAATCAACCAGGTATTTGGGTGCCGGGCCATGTAAGGCTTTATACACTAGGATTAACAGTTTGAATTGGATGCGGTTTATTACGGAAAGCCAGTGCAGTTGGTGAAGGATAGGAGTGATGTGGGTAGATTTTTTATTATATGTGAGGGCTCGTGCAGCAGAGTTTTGTACCATTTGAAGGCGGTGTATTGCTTTGGTGGGTAGTCCGCTGTATAATGAGTTACAGAAGTCCAGTCTGGAAGTGATGAAAGCATGAATAACAATTTCCGCATCTATAAAGGTAAGAGAGGGGCGAATACGAACAATATTCCGCAGGTGAAAGAAGCAAGATTTGACAGTCTGACTAATGTGTGAGTGAAAGCTGAGCGTGGGGTCGAACAAAATTCCCAGATTCCGAACAGTTTTTGAAGGCCTAATCTCAATACCATCTATATCAATAAAAATGTCATGTCCGGGTGAACTCTGTGATCTAGGGTTAATCAACAGGATTTCCGTTTTACCAGCATTAAGCTGTAAAAAGTTAGAGGACATCCATGTTGTAAGTTCGTGGAGGCAGGAGGTAACTGAAGAGGGTGGAAAAGATGAGTTGGGATTGAACGTGAAGTAGATTTGAATATCATCAGCGTAGCTATGAAAGTTGAGACCATGCCGTCTGATGATCTGGCCTAACGGTAGCAAGTAGATCAGAAATAGAAGCGGACCAAGAACAGAGCCTTGGGGCACACCGTGAGAAACAGACACAGAGCGTGAGCGATTCTTACCTATCTTAACAAATTGCTGTCTATCACATAGATACGAGGTCAACCACTGAAGTGCCGCACCCGTGATGCCTATTTCAGACAATCGTGAGATAAGTGTAGGGTGGCACACAGTGTCAAATGCTGCACTGAGGTCAAGGAGAACCAGAATACTACATGCACCAGAATCAGAAGCCAGAAGGAGATCATTTAGTACTTTTAATAGAGCTGTTTCTGTGCTGTGGTATGTACGAAAACCAGATTGAAGGGGTTCAAAGAGATTATGTCTCTCTAAGTGTGATTGCAGTTGTGCCACAACTACCTTCTCAAGTAGCTTGCCAACGAATGCAAGGTTTGATATTGGTCTATAATTGCTATGAGTGGCGTTGTCGAGGCCGGGCTTCTTGAGGATGGGAGTAATGGCCGCTACTTTCAGATTAAGCGGAACAGTGGCAGTGGCAAGAGACCTGTTAATAAGGTGGGTAATAGGTTGAATGAGTAAAGACAAATGAGTTTTTAGAAGGTATGTAGGAATAGGATCAAGTGTACAGGAGGTAGAATTTGATTTGTTAATCATCTTTTCAACCACAGATGTAGTAGTGAGTGAAAAAGTGTCTAGCGGACAACCAATCAAATATGGAGTTGAAGGAGTAGTGGCAGTAGAAGAAAACGACTGATAAATGTTGTCAATTTTTTGTAGGAAAAAAGACTGAAAACTTTCACAAAGATCGGCAGAACCAGTAAGAGCTACGGTGGACGGTTTGACCAGTTTATTTATTTCTGTGAATAGAGCTTTAGGTTTGCATTTAGCTTTGTTAATAACAGTAGAGAGATAGTTAGAGCGTGCGATGTTTAGTGCTTCTTTGTATTTCACTACTGAGTCAGAATAGGCTATGGCGTGGACAAGAAGGGAGGATTTGTTGTGGAGTCTTTCAAGGCGCCTACATTGAGTTTTCAGAACTCTGAGCTCAGGGGTAAACCAAGGAGAGGAATGAGTAGACGGAACAGTTCTAATTATTAGAGGAGCAAGCTTATCCAATACATCACCAATCGATTTATCATACGTAGAAACTATCTCATCAGGACACAGCAGATTGAGTGAGGAAGGAAGAGCAGAAACAGCAATGGCAGCAGAGAAATTTTCAACAGTTATATTTTTCAGATTTCGGTAGGATATAATTGTGTTAGTTATAGGTTTAACAATGGGAAGTGAAAAATCAGAGAGATTAGTTAAATCCGAGCCGCAGAAGTTAAAAGTTGTGTGCAATTGCTCAAAGCTAACAAAACAGCCGTTAACATACATATCTCTGAAATATCGGAGGCCACTCCTAGCAAAAAACATGAATCTAGGGTCAATTTTAGCAGGAAGGAATAAATGGTTATTGCAAATAGGCGGAGCCAGCTGGTTTCTTTCTTGCTTTCTCCTGATCACAACTTAATTTTCTCGTGAAACATTTTGAAAAGCAAGTGCAGAACGTGGAAACAAGAGCAAAGGGAAAAACAGCATAAGTGTACAAAGAATAAAAATATGAGCAGAAAACATGAATTTTCATGTGCAATTTGAATTCATGTTTCAGTTCTTTTTCAATATAATTTTAAATGTGTTTAAAGTTTTGGATTTGTGCTTATTTTTTCATGCATTTTAAAGTTTTGGATTCATGCTTATTATTTTTCGATCTGTGACCATGTTGTTTGCTAGTCTGATAACTTTGCATTCATTTTTCAATTTTTTAAAGTTTTTATAATTTTTTTATTAAAGGCAGGGTAGGTAGGATTTATTAAAAATTAAAGATCCAAATTTGTTAAAACTTTCTATATATATCAATACATAATTAAAATGTAAGAACTCTGAAAAAAAGAGTATAAAAAATCAAGTGACTCTAGACCGTTTAATCTGTATTAAACACAGCTCATTATTTCGATTCGGGACGAATCAAAGGATTGGCTTAGGCGACTGTCACTCTCTCGCAACCATGGCAACCACCCTTTTGCCACACAGCACCTACCCACTTGCGCGCGACCGTTTGATTTGAGGAGTGCGAGAGGCACGGAACCTGATCACACCTCCGTCCAGTAGATGGCGGTAATGCACTATGTTTGCAAGCTGCCAATAAAATCTATCGAAGAAGAAGAAGAAGGCACTGAACCTAGGAATACCAAAACAATGGCAGAGAAAGAGCAATCTAAATTTACAGTACCGGCATATGCAGTTAGTGAAGGCAAACCAGGCAAAAAAATGCCCCTTCCCCTCCGCTTGTCTCAGGTAAATAATGCGTCCTCTAGCTCAGCGGTCGGAGTCGCGCGTTCATGTGTTTTGGGGATGTGGCTTTGGAAGAAGCACAGAAATGAGGGGGTGGAGTGAATGGAAATAATGAGATGTCTTTAAAACAGTCGTGAGAGGTCTACAGACACTCGATTTTGATACTTTCTTTTTCAGAGTACTTACATTTTAATTATGTATTGATATGTACATAAAGTTTAAACAAATTTGAAAAATAAAATTTTTAGACCATTTCTACCTACCCTGCCTTTAATGCTTATTTATTTTATCCGTGTCCGCAACACATTTGACGGGAAATATATCCTATACCTTAGGCAGTAAACAGGCTTAAACAGCTGTCAAATATGAAATGATTAGTTTAGCTAATTACATCTTATCTCGCACTTTATGACCGTTAAACTGAAGTGTCGCGCACTTAGCAGATTCTGTCAACATAAAGCCCGCCTACTTTGATTTGATTGGTCATCTCAAATAGTTTGATATTGACGAGCGGTGACAGACCAATGACAGCTCAGATGAGAAGATTTTGGTGCTGTGCAATATCGTTGCAGTGCTAAAGTAGAGTTAATAATATTATGCTGGTATTTCAAAACCTTTATTATATATACCTGGCTGGCTATGGATGTAATCCACCAAACGTGTCCAGATGACGTGAACTAAAACTCTCAGTTGCACGCTCATGTCGCGCATGTCTGGGAAACATAAGGCTTGTTTGAGATGAGCAAAATCTGCACAGTGACGATCACCGCGAGATGTACGCCGGTTAGAAATGTGTCCGAGTGCGGTCCGCCTTGCTCTGACGTCAAGCTGACGAATGTAAAAAAGCTCTGGCGATAGTGAGGCGGCCGTGTCGGATTCTGCAGTTTCTCTCCATCGACTGATGATCAAAAGCATGATGGGAAACGACTTACTGACGACACAGCTTAATGCTCATTGGCTTAAACCAGTGGTTCCCAATTCCAGTCCTCGTGACCCACTGCTCTGCACATTTTGTAGGTCTCTCTTATCTGACACACTCAGTTCAGTTTATGGAGTCTCTCCTAATGAGCTGATGATCTGGTTCAGGTGTGTTAAATAAGGGAGACATACAAAATGTGCAGAGCAGTGGGTCACGAGGACTGGAGTTGGGAACCACTGGTTTAAACAACCGTGATGTTCTCTTTCAAAATGTTTGATATCATGTTTTTATGTTTAGAAATGTTGTGTGAATATTCCTGATCTGTCTGACAGTGCGATCTATCTATGGGATATGGGATTGTTTTCATATTTCTAAGAATATATGAAAACATGTCTGTATTAAAGCAAAACATATTGATAAACACACCTTTCAAATGGAATTAAATAACAAATACTTTTGGTTTCTTGTTCATCATATTTATTTTTATAAAGAAGCAACAGAACTTAAATTACATCCAGTTTTCTGAGGCGCGTCTCAAGCGAGCCTATTATTCATCTATGCTCCGCTTTCAGAAACAAACATCTCGTGACACTCGCCCTGATTCAAACACTCAAAACTGGAAAGACTGGATTGTCCACAGTAGTGTTTCCCAACCCTGTTCCTGGAGGCACACCCACACTACACATTTCCCAACTCTTCCTGATCGATCACACCTGAATCAACTCATCAGCTCGTTAGTAGAGACTCCAAGACCAGAAATATATGGGTATGATAAATGTGCTCTGCTGGTGTGCCTCCAGGAGCAGTGGTTGGGAAACACTGGACCACAATACTTTCCATTTCACATTATCACAAAACGACATCCTAAAACTGGAAATAAACCTTTTTAGAAAAAGCATTATTCATTTTTACAAAATGAATGCCTATAAAACGGTTTGTTTGAGTAATTCCTGGCTTCTTTTTGGTCGTTTGTCTACTTTGGTAGTTGTTCTACTTTTGTAACAGGTATAGGCCTAAGTTTTAACTTATGTTATAACTTAAAATAATCATTATCACACTAACTCATATGAAATCCGCTCATATTCCCCCAGATAACAGTAATGGTGGAAGTATTAAAGCTTACTTGCAGTAGTTCAGACGCTCTTGTCCTACAGGAACAGAATCCAGAAGTCTTTAAACACTTTCAGTTTGAGATCTGTAAAGACTCACCTGTTCAATACTTTATGACTGATGTTAGTCATGTGGTACGATTCAATCTTTAGTAGAAATCAGTCCAGAGAGTCTGTAGTAAAAGAGATTCTGAGTCATTATCTGCTTTTTTCATCTAAAGATTATTATTTTATTTTATTTATTTTTATTACAGTAATTACAACATTTCCTTACATTTGGATGGTACCTGAAAACTTAGTAAAGACATTCAAAAATTGGGTATATTGGCTAAAAGAAAAAAACAACAACAGAAAAACAGATTTTGTGAAACAGATATTACAGTATCAAATATTATAAGAGAAAGAAAAAAGGGACATAAAAGACATCAATAGTAGCATCAATACAGATAGCTACAAGGCAATGTCAGCCAACACAGTAGCTGTTTGAAATTTAATCAGCTATATAGTTCTATATTTATTACTCTGCCATTAGTTTGGGTACATGATCCAATCAGTTTTGACTTATGTTTTTTTTTTTCTTCATATAACTGTATACAAAAGAAAAACTTGAGGATGATACATTTTACTCCAGAAGTACTCTCATTCCCAATGTGGGTATTTATTTAATTTTTATTCCCACTATTACTTTTTTCATTCATTATATCTTCCGTATCTCTATTTATTCAATAATTCTTAAGATTTCCCTACTTTTCTTAAAATATCGTAATTTTTATACTAGGTCTGGTCTTGGTGGGAGAAAGTAGTCTATCCATATTCCCCATAGCTTGACAAATTTCTCGGACTGTAGACGAAGATTCATTGTTAATCACTCCATCGTTTAAATTTCGTTCACAATTCCCAGCCAATCGTTAATTTCCGGTGTTTCAGGATGCAACCATTTTCTGGTTATAGCTTTTTTGCAAGCTATCAACAGAATTCTTATTAAATATTTATCAGATTTGTCTTCTGATTTAAGACTTTTAAGACCAAAGTATAGAGTTAAAAAACTAAATTGGATGGGCTCCATGATGGATTTCTTGCCAATATTTCTGAACTTTATAGCATTCCCAGAATATATGGCTATGATCGGCTTTATTTGAGCCGCACATTCTCCAGCAGTTTGCATTTTTGCTTCGATATCTCTTCTGCTCAGGGGTGAGAAAAAAAATCTAGTGATACTAGGGGGGGGCGCCTTTTGAAGTTTAAAATCATTGGTTACCCGTAAGCCAATCACATAACGTTTGGTTATGACATGTGTTATGCCCAGGGTCAGCCGCATCTAACTTCCACTGTAAACACATGTATGATGCAAAAACTAAACCATCGAGCGAAATACCGGAGTGAACATGGCTGTGAACGACTTTTGCAGATTATGTGAAGTAAATCTACGCATCCACGGTACAATCAGCGTCTACGTCACGGCTCTCAGCCCGCCCTCTGTTCGTTGATTGGCCGGCTGTTTTCAGGCTGGAGGAAAACGGAAAGACAGGTCGCTATCTCAGACTGAGTACTGAAGCGAACTGAAATTGAACGGAAGTACGAATTCCGCAGTTTTATATATTGAAAAAAAAAAAAATAGTAAGAATACTGTTTTCCTTGTTATTATATTCCCTTACAATATTATTAATTTTATGTCTTATTTGTAAGTATCTATGAAAATCCAACACTTGCCCTTTATGTAAAAACGTACATTATGCTGTGAGGCCTCGTTTAGTCCAAGATTTATAGCTGTCGTCTATAGTATTTGGAGCAAAAGTTGAATCATAAGATAAGCCATCTCAAGATTGATACCAAGTCTATAAAAAAATAAATAATTATTGCATCTTGCCAAATCTTTAATAAGTTAGTTGTCCACCGATTGACTTCCTGTATGCAGAGGCGGACAGAGTACACAGCTTCATTACTTGAGTAAAAGTACAGATACCCCTTGCTAAATTTTACTCAAGTACAAGTAAAAGTACTACAGTCAGATGTCTGCTTAAGTAAAAGTACTGAAGTACTTGTTTTTAAAAGTACTTGAGTATCAAGAGTACAAGAGTACATTTTCTAAATATTGCATTACTACTGCCACAGTGCTTACATTGGTAAACACAGCAAACACTTGAAGCGAAAACTATCATTAACTTGTTCAGAAAATTGAAATAGTCTGGCGAGATGGGGCCACGGGTTGGCACATTCCCGGGATGGACCTGCTGCGTCTTCATCCATTGTTTCGTCCATGGTTTTGTCTCTTATCTAAATCTGACCATGGAGTTGACTTTGGCGGAAAGCTGAAGGTGATTGCTGATAGGCTGTCCCAATCAGTGGCGCCTGCACAATCCAATCACGTTTGAGAGGGAAACAACAAATTGAGGGTTTCCGAGATTTTTCTTTTTTCCAAATTTTTTTTTTTAGAAGAAGTAACGGGTACTCACGGTTATGGATAGAAATGTAGTGGAGTAAAGAGTACAATATTTGCCTCTCAAATGTACTTGAGTAAAGTCATGAGTACTCCCCAAAAATGATACTCGAGTAAAGTACAGATCCCTCAAAATTGTACTTAAGTAAATGTACTCCGTTACTGTACGGCTCTACCTGTATGTACATTTTAGTTAAGTGTTCATCTGCCTTTATAGCTTGAACTGGAGGTCTTTTAAGGTTAGCATTTTCTATTTCTTTCCATCTGGCTTTAAAATATGGATTACATAGACATAATAAAGGTCATAATTGGGCTGCACAATAATACTCCTCTAAACATGGCAAGCCAAGGCCACCTTTTTAGGGGTTCAAGCATGAAATGCTGAAACCCTATTGTAATTGTAAGGATTCGTAAAACGCATCGTGCAGGACAAACCGTAAGGCCTAGAGACTTGAAACCTGGCCAGATGGTAGGCCTCAATTTGGGGACAACCTATCAGAGTATGACCCCGAATGGCCCATAGGTGGCGCTACAGCAACCAAAAGTTCAAAATCGCTCATAACTCTTAGACCGCTTGTCCCAGGATCAAGTGTCTTATATCGTTGGAATCCTTGGCTCAAGGCGGACAAAATGGCTATCTCCGATTTGGATGTAGGCAGGGGAAATTTTCTGCTATGTCGGATTTTGTCCAAAACCTACTTTTGCGAACTAGTCCCTGGTTTTTCGCCCGATCGGAACCAAACCAGTCTAGGACAATTCTCTGGACTCTCTAGATCAATAATTATCGAAAAAAAGTTGAACTTTTGCATTTGGGTGGCTGTAACAGGGTCATTTAGAAAAGGGGCGTGGCAAAATACACTAAAAAGCCTATAAATCCCAAATGAAAACTCAGAACTTCACCAAAATTGATGAGCATATGTGTCAGAACATGGTGAGGAAGCATGCAGAGTTTCATGGAGATCGGACCACAGGTGGCGCTATAACTGGCAAAAAGCCTTCATTCTTATTAGGGGTTCAAGCATGAAATGCTGAAACCCTATTGTAATTGTAAGGATTCGTAAAACGCATCGTGCAGGACAAACCGTAAGGCCTAGAGACTTGAAACCTGGCCAGATGGTAGGCCTCAATTTGGGGACAACCTATCAGAGTATGACCCCGATTGGCCCATAGGTGGCGCTACAGCAACCAAAAGTTCAAAATCGCTCATAACTCTTAGACCGCTTGTCCCAGGATCAAGTGTCTTATATCGTTGGAATCCTTGGCTCAAGGCGGACAAAATGGCTATCTCCGATTTGGATGTAGGCAGGGGAAATTTTCTGCTATGTCGGATTTTGTCCAAAACCTACTTTTGCGAACTAGTCCCTGGTTTTTCGCCCGATCGGAACCAAACCAGTCTAGGACAATTCTCTGGACTCTCTAGATCAATAATTATCGAAAAAAAGTTGAACTTTTGCATTTGGGTGGCTGTAACAGGGTCATTTAGAAAAGGGGCGTGGCAAAATACACTAAAAAGCCTATAAATCCCAAATGAAAACTCAGAACTTCACCAAAATTGATGAGCATATGTGTCAGAACATGGTGAGGAAGCATGCAGAGTTTCATGGAGATCGGACCACAGGTGGCGCTATAACTGGCAAAAAGCCTTCATTCTTATTAGGGGTTCAAGCATGAAATGCTGAAACCCTATTGTAATTGTAAGGATTCGTAAAACGCATCGTGCAGGACAAACCGTAAGGCCTAGAGACTTGAAACCTGGCCAGATGGTAGGCCTCAATTTGGGGACAACCTATCAGAGTATGACCCCGATTGGCCCATAGGTGGCGCTACAGCAACCAAAAGTTCAAAATCGCTCATAACTCTTAGACCGCTTGTCCCAGGATCAAGTGTCTTATATCGTTGGAATCCTTGGCTCAAGGCGGACAAAATGGCTATCTCCGATTTGGATGTAGGCAGGGGAAATTTTCTGCTATGTCGGATTTTGTCCAAAACCTACTTTTGCGAACTAGTCCCTGGTTTTTCGCCCGATCGGAACCAAACCAGTCTAGGACAATTCTCTGGACTCTCTAGATCAATAATTATCGAAAAAAAGTTGAACTTTTGCATTTGGGTGGCTGTAACAGGGTCATTTAGAAAAGGGGCGTGGCAAAATACACTAAAAAGCCTATAAATCCCAAATGAAAACTCAGAACTTCACCAAAATTGATGAGCATATGTGTCAGAACATGGTGAGGAAGCATGCAGAGTTTCATGGAGATCGGACCACAGGTGGCGCTATAACTGGCAAAAAGCCTTCATTCTTATTAGGGGTTCAAGCATGAAATGCTGAAACCCTATTGTAATTGTAAGGATTCGTAAAACGCATCGTGCAGGACAAACCGTAAGGCCTAGAGACTTGAAACCTGGCCAGATGGTAGGCCTCAATTTGGGGACAACCTATCAGAGTATGACCCCGAATGGCCCATAGGTGGCGCTACAGCAACCAAAAGTTCAAAATCGCTCATAACTCTTAGACCGCTTGTCCCAGGATCAAGTGTCTTATATCGTTGGAATCCTTGGCTCAAGGCGGACAAAATGGCTATCTCCGATTTGGATGTAGGCAGGGGAAATTTTCTGCTATGTCGGATTTTGTCCAAAACCTACTTTTGCGAACTAGTCCCTGGTTTTTCGCCCGATCGGAACCAAACCAGTCTAGGACAATTCTCTGGACTCTCTAGATCAATAATTATCGAAAAAAAGTTGAACTTTTGCATTTGGGTGGCTGTAACAGGGTCATTTAGAAAAGGGGCGTGGCAAAATACACTAAAAAGCCTATACATCCCAAATGAAAACTCAGAACTTCACCAAAATTGATGAGCATATGTGTCAGAACATGGTGAGGAAGCATGCAGAGTTTCATGGAGATCGGACCACAGGTGGCGCTATAACTGGCAAAAAGCCTTCATTCTTATTAGGGGTTCAAGCATGAAATGCTGAAACCCTATTGTAATTGTAAGGATTCGTAAAACGCATCGTGCAGGACAAACCGTAAGGCCTAGAGACTTGAAACCTGGCCAGATGGTAGGCCTCAATTTGGGGACAACCTATCAGAGTATGACCCCGAATGGCCCATAGGTGGCGCTACAGCAACCAAAAGTTCAAAATCGCTCATAACTCTTAGACCGCTTGTCCCAGGATCAAGTGTCTTATATCGTTGGAATCCTTGGCTCAAGGCGGACAAAATGGCTATCTCCGATTTGGATGTAGGCAGGGGAAATTTTCTGCTATGTCGGATTTTGTCCAAAACCTACTTTTGCGAACTAGTCCCTGGTTTTTCGCCCGATCGGAACCAAACCAGTCTAGGACAATTCTCTGGACTCTCTAGATCAATAATTATCGAAAAAAAGTTGAACTTTTGCATTTGGGTGGCTGTAACAGGGTCATTTAGAAAAGGGGCGTGGCAAAATACACTAAAAAGCCTATACATCCCAAAGGAAAACTCAGAACTTCACCAAAATTGATGAGCATATGTGTCAGAACATGGTGAGGAAGCATGCAGAGTTTCATGGAGATCGGACCACAGGTGGCGCTATAACTGGCAAAAAGCCTTCATTCTTATTAGGGGTTCAAGCATGAAATGCTGAAACCCTATTGTAATTGTAAGGATTCGTAAAACGCATCGTGCAGGACAAACCGTAAGGCCTAGAGACTTGAAACCTGGCCAGATGGTAGGCCTCAATTTGGGGACAACCTATCAGAGTATGACCCCGAATGGCCCATAGGTGGCGCTACAGCAACCAAAAGTTCAAAATCGCTCATAACTCTTAGACCGCTTGTCCCAGGATCAAGTGTCTTATATCGTTGGAATCCTTGGCTCAAGGCGGACAAAATGGCTATCTCCGATTTGGATGTAGGCAGGGGAAATTTTCTGCTATGTCGGATTTTGTCCAAAACCTACTTTTGCGAACTAGTCCCTGGTTTTTCGCCCGATCGGAACCAAACCAGTCTAGGACAATTCTCTGGACTCTCTAGATCAATAATTATCGAAAAAAAGTTGAACTTTTGCATTTGGGTGGCTGTAACAGGGTCATTTAGAAAAGGGGCGTGGCAAAATACACTAAAAAGCCTATACATCCCAAATGAAAACTCAGAACTTCACCAAAATTGATGAGCATATGTGTCAGAACATGGTGAGGAAGCATGCAGAGTTTCATGGAGATCGGACCACAGGTGGCGCTATAACTGGCAAAAAGCCTTCATTCTTATTAGGGGTTCAAGCATGAAATGCTGAAACCCTATTGTAATTGTAAGGATTCGTAAAACGCATCGTGCAGGACAAACCGTAAGGCCTAGAGACTTGAAACCTGGCCAGATGGTAGGCCTCAATTTGGGGACAACCTATCAGAGTATGACCCCGAATGGCCCATAGGTGGCGCTACAGCAACCAAAAGTTCAAAATCGCTCATAACTCTTAGACCGCTTGTCCCAGGATCAAGTGTCTTATATCGTTGGAATCCTTGGCTCAAGGCGGACAAAATGGCTATCTCCGATTTGGATGTAGGCAGGGGAAATTTTCTGCTATGTCGGATTTTGTCCAAAACCTACTTTTGCGAACTAGTCCCTGGTTTTTCGCCCGATCGGAACCAAACCAGTCTAGGACAATTCTCTGGACTCTCTAGATCAATAATTATCGAAAAAAAGTTGAACTTTTGCATTTGGGTGGCTGTAACAGGGTCATTTAGAAAAGGGGCGTGGCAAAATACACTAAAAAGCCTATACATCCCAAATGAAAACTCAGAACTTCACCAAAATTGATGAGCATATGTGTCAGAACATGGTGAGGAAGCATGCAGAGTTTCATGGAGATCGGACCACAGGTGGCGCTATAACTGGCAAAAAGCCTTCATTCTTATTAGGGGTTCAAGCATGAAATGCTGAAACCCTATTGTAATTGTAAGGATTCGTAAAACGCATCGTGCAGGACAAACCGTAAGGCCTAGAGACTTGAAACCTGGCCAGATGGTAGGCCTCAATTTGGGGACAACCTATCAGAGTATGACCCCGAATGGCCCATAGGTGGCGCTACAGCAACCAAAAGTTCAAAATCGCTCATAACTCTTAGACCGCTTGTCCCAGGATCAAGTGTCTTATATCGTTGGAATCCTTGGCTCAAGGCGGACAAAATGGCTATCTCCGATTTGGATGTAGGCAGGGGAAATTTTCTGCTATGTCGGATTTTGTCCAAAACCTACTTTTGCGAACTAGTCCCTGGTTTTTCGCCCGATCGGAACCAAACCAGTCTAGGACAATTCTCTGGACTCTCTAGATCAATAATTATCGAAAAAAAGTTGAACTTTTGCATTTGGGTGGCTGTAACAGGGTCATTTAGAAAAGGGGCGTGGCAAAATACACTAAAAAGCCTATACATCCCAAATGAAAACTCAGAACTTCACCAAAATTGATGAGCATATGTGTCAGAACATGGTGAGGAAGCATGCAGAGTTTCATGGAGATCGGACCACAGGTGGCGCTATAACTGGCAAAAAGCCTTCATTCTTATTAGGGGTTCAAGCATGAAATGCTGAAACCCTATTGTAATTGTAAGGATTCGTAAAACGCATCGTGCAGGACAAACCGTAAGGCCTAGAGACTTGAAACCTGGCCAGATGGTAGGCCTCAATTTGGGGACAACCTATCAGAGTATGACCCCGAATGGCCCATAGGTGGCGCTACAGCAACCAAAAGTTCAAAATCGCTCATAACTCTTAGACCGCTTGTCCCAGGATCAAGTGTCTTATATCGTTGGAATCCTTGGCTCAAGGCGGACAAAATGGCTATCTCCGATTTGGATGTAGGCAGGGGAAATTTTCTGCTATGTCGGATTTTGTCCAAAACCTACTTTTGCGAACTAGTCCCTGGTTTTTCGCCCGATCGGAACCAAACCAGTCTAGGACAATTCTCTGGACTCTCTAGATCAATAATTATCGAAAAAAAGTTGAACTTTTGCATTTGGGTGGCTGTAACAGGGTCATTTAGAAAAGGGGCGTGGCAAAATACACTAAAAAGCCTATACATCCCAAATGAAAACTCAGAACTTCACCAAAATTGATGAGCATATGTGTCAGAACATGGTGAGGAAGCATGCAGAGTTTCATGGAGATCGGACCACAGGTGGCGCTATAACTGGCAAAAAGCCTTCATTCTTATTAGGGGTTCAAGCATGAAATGCTGAAACCCTATTGTAATTGTAAGGATTCGTAAAACGCATCGTGCAGGACAAACCGTAAGGCCTAGAGACTTGAAACCTGGCCAGATGGTAGGCCTCAATTTGGGGACAACCTATCAGAGTATGACCCCGAATGGCCCATAGGTGGCGCTACAGCAACCAAAAGTTCAAAATCACTCATAACTCTTAGACCGCTTGTCCCAGGATCAAGTGTCTTATATCGTTGGAATCCTTGGCTCAAGGCGGACAAAATGGCTATCTCCGATTTGGATGTAGGCAGGGGAAATTTTCTGCTATGTCGGATTTTGTCCAAAACCTACTTTTGCGAACTAGTCCCTGGTTTTTCGCCCGATCGGAACCAAACCAGTCTAGGACAATTCTCTGGACTCTCTAGATCAATAATTATCGAAAAAAAGTTGAACTTTTGCATTTGGGTGGCTGTAACAGGGTCATTTAGAAAAGGGGCGTGGCAAAATACACTAAAAAGCCTATACATCCCAAATGAAAACTCAGAACTTCACCAAAATTGATGAGCATATGTGTCAGAACATGGTGAGGAAGCATGCAGAGTTTCATGGAGATCGGACCACAGGTGGCGCTATAACTGGCAAAAAGCCTTCATTCTTATTAGGGGTTCAAGCATGAAATGCTGAAACCCTATTGTAATTGTAAGGATTCGTAAAACGCATCGTGCAGGACAAACCGTAAGGCCTAGAGACTTGAAACCTGGCCAGATGGTAGGCCTCAATTTGGGGACAACCTATCAGAGTATGACCCCGAATGGCCCATAGGTGGCGCTACAGCAACCAAAAGTTCAAAATCGCTCATAACTCTTAGACCGCTTGTCCCAGGATCAAGTGTCTTATATCGTTGGAATCCTTGGCTCAAGGCGGACAAAATGGCTATCTCCGATTTGGATGTAGGCAGGGGAAATTTTCTGCTATGTCGGATTTTGTCCAAAACCTACTTTTGCGAACTAGTCCCTGGTTTTTCGCCCGATCGGAACCAAACCAGTCTAGGACAATTCTCTGGACTCTCTAGATCAATAATTATCGAAAAAAAGTTGAACTTTTGCATTTGGGTGGCTGTAACAGGGTCATTTAGAAAAGGGGCGTGGCAAAATACACTAAAAAGCCTATACATCCCAAATGAAAACTCAGAACTTCACCAAAATTGATGAGCATATGTGTCAGAACATGGTGAGGAAGCATGCAGAGTTTCATGGAGATCGGACCACAGGTGGCGCTATAACTGGCAAAAAGCCTTCATTCTTATTAGGGGTTCAAGCATGAAATGCTGAAACCCTATTGTAATTGTAAGGATTCGTAAAACGCATCGTGCAGGACAAACCGTAAGGCCTAGAGACTTGAAACCTGGCCAGATGGTAGGCCTCAATTTGGGGACAACCTATCAGAGTATGACCCCGAATGGCCCATAGGTGGCGCTACAGCAACCAAAAGTTCAAAATCGCTCATAACTCTTAGACCGCTTGTCCCAGGATCAAGTGTCTTATATCGTTGGAATCCTTGGCTCAAGGCGGACAAAATGGCTATCTCCGATTTGGATGTAGGCAGGGGAAATTTTCTGCTATGTCGGATTTTGTCCAAAACCTACTTTTGCGAACTAGTCCCTGGTTTTTCGCCCGATCGGAACCAAACCAGTCTAGGACAATTCTCTGGACTCTCTAGATCAATAATTATCGAAAAAAAGTTGAACTTTTGCATTTGGGTGGCTGTAACAGGGTCATTTAGAAAAGGGGCGTGGCAAAATACACTAAAAAGCCTATACATCCCAAATGAAAACTCAGAACTTCACCAAAATTGATGAGCATATGTGTCAGAACATGGTGAGGAAGCATGCAGAGTTTCATGGAGATCGGACCACAGGTGGCGCTATAACTGGCAAAAAGCCTTCATTCTTATTAGGGGTTCAAGCATGAAATGCTGAAACCCTATTGTAATTGTAAGGATTCGTAAAACGCATCGTGCAGGACAAACCGTAAGGCCTAGAGACTTGAAACCTGGCCAGATGGTAGGCCTCAATTTGGGGACAACCTATCAGAGTATGACCCCGAATGGCCCATAGGTGGCGCTACAGCAACCAAAAGTTCAAAATCGCTCATAACTCTTAGACCGCTTGTCCCAGGATCAAGTGTCTTATATCGTTGGAATCCTTGGCTCAAGGCGGACAAAATGGCTATCTCCGATTTGGATGTAGGCAGGGGAAATTTTCTGCTATGTCGGATTTTGTCCAAAACCTACTTTTGCGAACTAGTCCCTGGTTTTTCGCCCGATCGGAACCAAACCAGTCTAGGACAATTCTCTGGACTCTCTAGATCAATAATTATCGAAAAAAAGTTGAACTTTTGCATTTGGGTGGCTGTAACAGGGTCATTTAGAAAAGGGGCGTGGCAAAATACACTAAAAAGCCTATACATCCCAAATGAAAACTCAGAACTTCACCAAAATTGATGAGCATATGTGTCAGAACATGGTGAGGAAGCATGCAGAGTTTCATGGAGATCGGACCACAGGTGGCGCTATAACTGGCAAAAAGCCTTCATTCTTATTAGGGGTTCAAGCATGAAATGCTGAAACCCTATTGTAATTGTAAGGATTCGTAAAACGCATCGTGCAGGACAAACCGTAAGGCCTAGAGACTTGAAACCTGGCCAGATGGTAGGCCTCAATTTGGGGACAACCTATCAGAGTATGACCCCGAATGGCCCATAGGTGGCGCTACAGCAACCAAAAGTTCAAAATCGCTCATAACTCTTAGACCGCTTGTCCCAGGATCAAGTGTCTTATATCGTTGGAATCCTTGGCTCAAGGCGGACAAAATGGCTATCTCCGATTTGGATGTAGGCAGGGGAAATTTTCTGCTATGTCGGATTTTGTCCAAAACCTACTTTTGCGAACTAGTCCCTGGTTTTTCGCCCGATCGGAACCAAACCAGTCTAGGACAATTCTCTGGACTCTCTAGATCAATAATTATCGAAAAAAAGTTGAACTTTTGCATTTGGGTGGCTGTAACAGGGTCATTTAGAAAAGGGGCGTGGCAAAATACACTAAAAAGCCTATACATCCCAAATGAAAACTCAGAACTTCACCAAAATTGATGAGCATATGTGTCAGAACATGGTGAGGAAGCATGCAGAGTTTCATGGAGATCGGACCACAGGTGGCGCTATAACTGGCAAAAAGCCTTCATTCTTATTAGGGGTTCAAGCATGAAATGCTGAAACCCTATTGTAATTGTAAGGATTCGTAAAACGCATCGTGCAGGACAAACCGTAAGGCCTAGAGACTTGAAACCTGGCCAGATGGTAGGCCTCAATTTGGGGACAACCTATCAGAGTATGACCCCGAATGGCCCATAGGTGGCGCTACAGCAACCAAAAGTTCAAAATCACTCATAACTCTTAGACCGCTTGTCCCAGGATCAAGTGTCTTATATCGTTGGAATCCTTGGCTCAAGGCGGACAAAATGGCTATCTCCGATTTGGATGTAGGCAGGGGAAATTTTCTGCTATGTCGGATTTTGTCCAAAACCTACTTTTGCGAACTAGTCCCTGGTTTTTCGCCCGATCGGAACCAAACCAGTCTAGGACAATTCTCTGGACTCTCTAGATCAATAATTATCGAAAAAAAGTTGAACTTTTGCATTTGGGTGGCTGTAACAGGGTCATTTAGAAAAGGGGCGTGGCAAAATACACTAAAAAGCCTATACATCCCAAATGAAAACTCAGAACTTCACCAAAATTGATGAGCATATGTGTCAGAACATGGTGAGGAAGCATGCAGAGTTTCATGGAGATCGGACCACAGGTGGCGCTATAACTGGCAAAAAGCCTTCATTCTTATTAGGGGTTCAAGCATGAAATGCTGAAACCCTATTGTAATTGTAAGGATTCGTAAAACGCATCGTGCAGGACAAACCGTAAGGCCTAGAGACTTGAAACCTGGCCAGATGGTAGGCCTCAATTTGGGGACAACCTATCAGAGTATGACCCCGAATGGCCCATAGGTGGCGCTACAGCAACCAAAAGTTCAAAATCGCTCATAACTCTTAGACCGCTTGTCCCAGGATCAAGTGTCTTATATCGTTGGAATCCTTGGCTCAAGGCGGACAAAATGGCTATCTCCGATTTGGATGTAGGCAGGGGAAATTTTCTGCTATGTCGGATTTTGTCCAAAACCTACTTTTGCGAACTAGTCCCTGGTTTTTCGCCCGATCGGAACCAGACCAGTCTAGGACAATTCTCTGGACTCTCTAGATCAATAATTATCGAAAAAAAGTTGAACTTTTGCATTTGGGTGGCTGTAACAGGGTCATTTAGAAAAGGGGCGTGGCAAAATACACTAAAAAGCCTATACATCCCAAATGAAAACTCAGAACTTCACCAAAATTGATGAGCATATGTGTCAGAACATGGTGAGGAAGCATGCAGAGTTTCATGGAGATCGGACCACAGGTGGCGCTATAACTGGCAAAAAGCCTTCATTCTTATTAGGGGTTCAAGCATGAAATGCTGAAACCCTATTGTAATTGTAAGGATTCGTAAAACGCATCGTGCAGGACAAACCGTAAGGCCTAGAGACTTGAAACCTGGCCAGATGGTAGGCCTCAATTTGGGGACAACCTATCAGAGTATGACCCCGATTGGCCCATAGGTGGCGCTACAGCAACCAAAAGTTCAAAATCGCCCATAACTCTTAGACCGTTTGTCCCAGGATCAAGTGTCTTATATCGTTGGAATCCTTGGCTCAAGGCGGACAAAATGGCTATCTCCGATTTGGATGTAGGCAGGGGAAATTTTCTGCTATGTCGGATTTTGTCCAAAACCTACTTTTGCGAACTAGTCCCTGGTTTTTCGCCCGATCGGAACCAAACCAGTCTAGGACAATTCTCTGGACTCTCTAGATCAATAATTATCGAAAAAAAGTTGAACTTTTGCATTTGGGTGGCTGTAACAGGGTCATTTAGAAAAGGGGCGTGGCAAAATACACTAAAAAGCCTATACATCCCAAATGAAAACTCAGAACTTCACCAAAATTGATGAGCATATGTGTCAGAACATGGTGAGGAAGCATGCAGAGTTTCATGGAGATCGGACCACAGGTGGCGCTATAACTGGCAAAAAGCCTTCATTCTTATTAGGGGTTCAAGCATGAAATGCTGAAACCCTATTGTAATTGTAAGGATTCGTAAAACGCATCGTGCAGGACAAACCGTAAGGCCTAGAGACTTGAAACCTGGCCAGATGGTAGGCCTCGCTTGTCCCAGGATCAAGTGTCTTATATCGTTGGAATCCTTGGCTCAAGGCGGACAAAATGGCTATCTCCGATTTGCTCACCCTTCAGGCGCCAATTTTGAGTAAATTGCATTTTTTTGAAAAACCTATTTTTGCTAACTTCTCCGAGGTTTTTAGCCCGATCGGAACCAAACCACTGCAAGAATATTCTCTGGAGTCTGACAATCAATAATCATCCAAAAAATTCAAAATTTCAATTAACGGTCGATAAGGGGAACCAAAATATTTGATGGCACCAGGGCCACTTTTACTGAAACGGTTATAAATTGTGAACGGAAAGAGATTTTTTTGCTGAACTTGGGATACATCTTCCTGAGCTCAATCTGAGATCACTTGAAAAAAATCGCAACAATTGGCCACTTGGTGGCACAATAAAATGGTTATAACTTGTGAACGGAAAGAGATATTTTCACAAAACTTGGGACACATGTTCATGAGCTCATTCTGAGGTCATGTGAAAAAAAATCATGACAATTGGCCACTTGGTGGCACTAAAAAATGGTTATAACTTGTGAGCGGAAAGAGACATTTTCGCTAAACTTGGGACACATGTTCATAAGCTCAATCTGAGTTGACATGAAAAAAATCGTGACAATTGGCCACTTGGTGGCGCTATAACAGTGAAAAAAATCATAAAAATAGCTATAAGCGCACCCAACTGTTAGTCAACTGAAAATTGGCACGCAGTGTCTTTGTCCAGGGTGCCATGATAGTCTATGAGAACATTGGTGTATCTCAAAAAAACTCAGTATACGTCATTGGCACAATGCCTTGAAGAAGCCTTAGAAGTTTCAAGCCAGTGTTTTTTCACAGGTGTGACCTCCTAAGTCTCCTGAATCCTTGCCGAGTCCAACAATACCAAACATGCCAGGTTTCACCTTATGGTTTTTGTAAGTGTCATTTAGAGCTTTAAAAATTTGTGTTTATCTTCAAAGCCGTTAGTCCGATCGAGACAACAACAAAAAAACAAAGGAAATTTGAAAACATAGGTAAATAGCTAAACAATAATGCCAAAATGTTAAAATTATGATAGGAACTGACAAAAAAATTAATTAAATCCAACCAATTTCACCCATGGATCATTTTGATGCTCTCACATGTTTGAAACGAACAATGATGGGTTGTGGTAAAATTTGTTTTGAATTGGGACTGGCGAATCCCCGTCCATACTGTCAATGACCATTCGCAAAGACCCGCCCACTTTAGTTACTGTTGCTATGTCTGACAAGCGACGCCACTCTCACACCACACCAAGTTCTCACGCAGTGAAAAATACATGGAAATACATGCGGATCAGAGAGGAGACTGCGCGCTGTCAGACAAGTACTTTTGATATGAAACAAATGGCGCTTTTCCACTACACAGTACCAGCTCGCCTCGACTCGACTCGACTTTGTTTGGTTTTCCACTGTGTAAAAGTTGTACCTGTACCTGCTTCCAGGTACTTTTTTTCGTACCACCTCCGGCGAGGTTCTAAGCGAGTTGAGACGATACTAAAATGTGACGTGAAAACACGGCAGACTGCTGATTGGTCCGAGATAATCATCACTATTCACTGCGTCATCATTGCACACGCCAGACGGAGTATCCTGAATAAAAAACAGCAAAAACAAAAACATCCAAAAACAGCATACACTCGATTTCCTCCATTGTCCTGTGTGTGTGGCAGCGGATGTATCTCGCTTAGAAGATTAAGTCACGGCAGTTTCCTGCGGCGTCACTATGACGACCAGGTACTATTGTGGAGGTACTATCTGCAATGGAAAACGGAGCGAAAAGCGAGCCGAGCCGAGTCGAGTTGAGCTGGTACTGGTAATGGAAAAGCACCAAAAGTCTCACCTTTCAAATGTAGTCATTTTTTAGAGACATTTAAACAATAAAAACCGTTTTGTGACTCTTTAATGTGTCTGACAGATCGCTGTAGACTCGACCCATACACAAAAGAAATGTATTTGAAATATATTTTCTGAATATATTTTTGGAATATATGCAAATATTTGAAATTGGCCCAATAAATATATTTTAGTTAAATATATGTAAATATATTTAGAAATTTTAAAAGTCAACATTTTCACAAACAAACAACACATTTTCAATTTATTTTTTAGATAGACCACTTCAGCCATGGATGTGGGCATGGGAGAGCAGTGCTCAACTTCACCCACCCACATTATTCCTACTGGTCGGTGATCGAACCGGCAACCCTTCGATTATAAGCCCAAAGCCCTAACCAGTAGGCCACAGCTGCCCCTTTACTGACTTTATTGGCCTAAAATGACAATTTTATGTAGGAAACAACACACAGAATGCAGAGGGTTTTTTTTTACCTATTTTTACAGAATTGAATACAGATATTTAATAGTGTGTGCATGCAGTGTTAGACACTGAGTTCTATCTATTGTTTAAGTGCACTTCACTGTTGGAGTATCATTGTTATACTTGCATCATAAATATTGTGCATATTTTCAATATTTAAATGACTTCAGGAAAGATGTCAATAAAACAACAATAAATCTAATAATTGCAGTTAGTTTTAGGTACGTGCCACCTAATATGGCCTAATAGTCCTAGGAAAGCAACTATCTGTCATTTTACATTGCAGTCATTTAAAAGTAAGTACAGTATTTATTATAGCTGTGTGTCATAATACAGTAGTGAAATATGGTAGCCTACTGTTGTGTATTGGGGAAAAGGTAGAGGAATTACTATGATCAAAATACATTTTCGACCCTTCTTTAGCAAGCTAAACATTTTATGACCATATATTTTGTCATATATTTTACATTACATGTTATAAATGTAAATATATTTCACACTTAACATCATATATTTTTGTTATATTTCAGAATATATTTCAAAATGATAAATATAAGTGGACAACGTCAATGTATTTGGAATATATGCCACATATATTTTTGACACTTTAAAATATATTTACATTTATTTCTTTTGTGTATGGGGAGGCTCAGTTAAAGCTGCTCGTGAACCGATCATCTCTTCCTTCTAGTTAATTTATAGCATTAAAATAAACATGAATGAACATAAAAGGAATGTTGTTTTAAAGTGCTAAGACGTCAGCACACTTTGGTTTTCAAATTTAAATCCTCCAATGTTAATCTACTAACTCTCCTGACTGCTTTGTGGGACAAAATGGCGGATTATGATTAGTCAGATCGCCTGTCAATCAAACTCCCTGCGAAGGGTCAATTGAGAATGCCCGTGCGCACAATCCTGATCTAATCGACAACTTTGCAGTTGCACATAGGAAAGCCCGGAAAATCCCGCTATAATGTAAGAGAGCATCTTTTTTATGTATTTGGACCTAGGCCTAACAATGTGTTATGGTGCGCTGTCACCAGTGGGTTTTTTTGGGGGTTTTTTTTTGGTGAGCGTAGGCTCCTCCTGATTTTATTAATCATCTCATCTCTTATATGCTGTGTATGATCATATCCTGTCCTATTCATGGTAGACTACTCGCGGACATTGCGTCATCAAGGGGCCCGCCTTGATAATCCTACTTAAGGGCCCAGTGTTGGCTAGTTACGCCACTGAATATAATTGTCTAAACTCCTAATCAAAATGACATATTTACAACAAATTTGACACATATATATATGCACACTTTGAGTACTACTAATAAAAGTGGTGGAGATCAGGCAAGACTATAAGAAGACTCAGGCAAAAGGTGCTATAACTGTAAAAACGCTTTAAAACCATATATTTCCTATGGTAAACTGCCTGTATTGGCTGTAAATTGACTTTTTCATCTATTACGGCAGTTGTTAAATGTTTGCTAAATAAAACGTAATGTCTTTTGATGCTTATGTGCTTCAAGGCCTTAACTGCTTGAACCCCGATAAATGCTGCTTGCAGCTTTAATTCTTTCTGTAATTGTAGTGTCTTAAATTTTATTCTTGTTTTTTTCCCTTGTCATATAAATCATGATATCAATCTATTCGATTCAATAACGATTTGTTTATCTCTATCGGAAGTGTTTGGAAAAGATACAAAAATCGTGGAAGTATATTCATCTTAATTGATTCAATTCTACCATATAATCCTAGATATGGTAGAAGATTCCATCTAGCCAAATCTGATTTAATTGTAGAATACAGTGGTTTGTAATTTACATCAAATAGTCGTGTGATATCTTTGGGTATTTGAATCCCTAAATATTTCAAATAGTCCTCTCCCCATTTAAACTTAAATATTCCCTTCAAATAACTAGATGGTTGGCAATTAAAAGTTAAGACCTGGGTTCTTTGTACATTTACTTTATAGCCTGATAAATCTCCAAACAAAACGAATGTTTCCATCAAAACATCTAATGATTCGTTTGGTTGTCCTAAATAAACTAATATATCATCTGCGAAGAGTGATAATTTCTGTTTTTCTCCATTTATGTCTATTCCCTTAACATCTGTATTTTGTTTTATATATTGGGTTCTAAGAATAAAGCAAACAAAAGAGGGGAACATGGACATCCCTGCCTACATGATCTCAGGTAAACGCTTGTGAAAGATTTCTATTTACTTTAATTCTTGCTGTTGGTTTATTGTATAGTGCCTGGAAGGCTTTAATAATAGTGGTATGAAAGCAAGTGGCACACATTTTAATTACAAAATTATTTATTAGAGTGTATTCTACAATATACAGTTGCATATTTCACATATCAATAGATTTCATTTTAAATTCTGCATCACCAGATTTCATTTTGATTTGTGACAATTTCTCTAAACTTTATCACAGTACTACTATGGTATACAACAGCTCTATTCTTAACCTACAAACATAAAACTTTCCTAAATGTCCAAGTGATTCGTATGCGTATGACTCTAAAAAATTACAACCCCAAATCAGAAAAAGTTGGGACACTGTACAAATTGTGAATAAAAACATAATGCAATGATGTGGAAGTTTCAAATTTCAATATTTTATTCAGAATACAACATTAAACTGAGAAAATGTATCATTTTAAGGGAAAACTAAGTTTCATCATGGTTTTATAAATTATATATATGAGGATGATGAAGTAAGTTTTGTTGGAAAACATCCATGAATGAAATAAACATAATTAATCAAACAAAAAATATATATTTTAAAGGTGCTGTATGTAGGATCCAGCGGCCTCTAGCGGTGATGTTTATGAATGAATGAATGCTTTATTTCGAACATAAACATAAAACAAGTAACAAAAGAAAGTAAACTGAAAAAAAAAAGACAAACAAACCAAACAATTAATAATAATAATATGAAACCAACATGTCCGAAAAGGAGTAGGATGAAGCATAAGCTTATTAAAACCTACCCCTTCTCCACTATTCAATAAACAATCAGTTTTCCCTAATAAACATATTTACATAATACCTATCTACAAAAAGTAGAAAATAAATAAATTAAGAAAACAAATACATAAATTATTTACAAAAAACACCCGATTGCTAAATCCCTTCCTCCTCCCTGTACTTTGTGAAAACCATGTGTTTGTACTGCTTCTTAAACTGGGTCATGCTTGGACATCGCTTAAGCTCCACACCCAAACTGTTCCACAACCTCACTCCACAAACAGAAACACAAAAACCTTTTATTGTTGTACGTGCTCGCTGATGGTTTAAATTACACTCCCCTCTCAGGTTATAACCCCCTCTCTGTTAAAAAACAATTTTTGAATATTTCCAGGAAGTTTATTGTGTATTGCTTTGTACATGATTTGTGCTGTTTGAAAATGAACCAGGTCAATGGATTTTAACATTTTTGATTTTAAGAAAAGTAAATTTGAGTGCTCTCTGTAACCAGTATTATGTATTATTCTTATGGCTCTTTTCTGCAATATGAATAGTGATTGTATTGAACATTTATAAGTATTACCCCAAACCTCTGCACAATAATGTAAATATGGTAAAATCAATGAACAGTAGAGAATGTGGAGTGATTTGTGGTCCAGAATGTGTCTTGCTTTACTAAGAACAAAAATACTCCTTGACAATTTATTGTGAACATGTTTTATATGTGACTTCCAGTTTATTTTATCATCAATTATTACCCCAAGAAACTTATTTTCATTTACTCTTTCAATGCCCACCCCATCTATTTGTATCTGTACCTGTGTATTCTTATTACAATTACTAAATAATATTAATTTGGTTTTACTTAAGTTTATTGATAATTTGTTTCTATCAAACCACATTTTCATTTTACACATTTCAGAAGTAATCCTCCCCAGTAATTCATGCAAATCTCCCCCAGAACAAAAAAATACTAGTGTCATCTGCAAATAATACTATTTTTAATGTTTTTGAAATGTTGCATATATCATTGATATAAAGTAAAAACAGTTTTGGACCTAATACTGACCCCTGGGGGACGCCACAAACAATGTCCAAGCATGATGATGAATATTCACCCAACTTCACAAATTGTTTTCTGTTGCTTAAATAACTTCTAACCCAGTGCAATACTAACCCCCTGATCCCATACCGTTCCAGTTTATTGATTAATATGTCATGATTGATTGTGTCAAAAGCTTTTTTAAGATCTATGAATATTCCAACTGAATGCAGTCTTTGGTCTATTGCTTCTGTGATCACCTGAATAGGGTATATGTCGAACGCCGCATTACGAAACCGGAAAACAGAACGCATCGCTTCCGGTTCAGGTCTTTTGTATGTGCTTCATGCATTTTTTTACCGTTTTACTCAAGATAACTTAAAAGGAGCGAGCAAAGATGATCATAACCAATGTCCCTCGCATGTGAAGATCGATATTTAAAAGTAAAAAAAAAAAAAAAATCTTCGCACTAACGTTTAGATATTTAAATAGAATAAAAAGCCAATAACAAAGTGAGATAGGTCGGTTAGCTGATTACCTTAAAATTCCATAGATATCAGCATCAGTTCATACGGCTGTTAACACTTTCTATGACAAGCGGATGCGATGAGACCAGGTTTCCGGTTTCGTCATGCGACGTTCGACATATACCCTATTGATTCAGTTAGTGCCAGTAATGTTGAACTGTTTGCTCTAAATCCATATTGACTGTCAGAAAGTAATTTGTGTTTGTTTATGAAATTTTCTAATCGGTTATTGAATATTTTTTCTAGTATTTTTGAAAATTGTGAAAGTAAAGAAACAGGCCTGTAATTTGTGAAGTGGTGTCTATCCCCAGTTTTATACAACGGCACAACTTTTGCTATTTTCATTTTATTAGGAAATTTACCGCTTTGGAATGATAAGTTGCAGATGTATGTAAGTGGTTTTGAAATCCCATCAATGACCTTTTTTACAATTTTCATATCAATTTCATTTAAATCGGTAGATGTTTTACCTTTACAGTTATTTACAATATGTATTATTTCTTTTTCTTCAACTGCTGTAAGAAACATTGAGCACGGATTTCTCACTATGAGATTATCCTCCCAATCCCCGGATGACAGTGAATCAGGTTTTTTTCTGCTAAATTTGGTCCAACATTTACAAAAAAATTATTAAAACTATTTACCACATCATCCATATTATCTTTTTTCATATCGTTATCAATAAAATATTGAGGGTAGCTCTTTTGTTTGGAACCATTTTTAATAATTCTGTTCAATATGTTCCATGTTCCTTTAATATTGTTTTTGTTATTATCTAATATTTTACTATATTAATCTTTCCTACATACCCTTATAATATTGGTTAACTTATTCTTATATTTTTTGTATTTATTTTCTGCCTCTTTAGTCCTTCGTTTTATGAATTCTCTATATAGTGTATTTTTCTTTTTACAGGCATTTTGTAATCCCTTCGTGAGCCATGGTTGATCTTTGTATTTTTGTTTTCTGTAGTACTGTTTTATTGGACAGTTTTTATCATATAATGACGTGAATATACTTAAAAAAGTTTCATATGCACTATCAATATTACTTTCATTATATACCTTTTCCCAATTTAGTGCCAGTAGATTGTTCTTAAATGCAGTTATAGTTTCCGCTGTCCTTACCTAGTCTGGATTTTAGTTTTTCTTCTGGCTGTTTTCTCTGGTTGTTGCTATTATAAACAGTAAAGACTGGTAGATGGTCACTGATATCGTTAATTAATAGTCCACTTACTGTATTATTGTCAATGTCATTAGTGAATATGTTATCGATTAAAGTAGCACAATGGGATGTGATTCTACTCGGATTGGTAATTTTGGGATATAAACTCATGCTGTACATTGTATTAATAAATTCATCAGTCGTTTTGTGCTTATTTGGATTGAGCAGGTCAATATTTAAATCACCACAGATAAATACAACTTTTTGATTAGTTTTTGAAAACATTTCCTCTATCCAGTTATTGAATGCTTCGATACTAGAGCCTGGTGCTCTGTATACACAGCTGATTATTACATTTTTACTTTTTTCTTCATATATTTCAATTGTTATACATTCTAATAAATTATCAATCACAGTTGTCATTTTTTCTACTACTTTATAATTAAACATTTTATCTACATACACAGCCACTCCTCCTCCACTCTTGTTCTTTCTATTTACACAGTTAAATTCATATCCATCAAGTTCAAAATCCATTCCTTTATCTTTATTGATCCATGTTTCTGATATAGCAATAATTTTAAATGGTTTTATAAACTGACTTAGATATTCCCTTATATTATTGAAATTTGCATACATACTCCTGCTATTAAAATGGATTATTGATAATTTGCTATCCTTTTTAATGGTCAGATTGTACTGTTCATCTGTGTAGTAGCAGCAGTTGTTATTAATATTAGAGAAAAAATTATTGTCCGGGTCTATGTCATGCTCCAAGTCAAGTAAATTATGATCAGTGTATTGAAATGTTCTCAATTCAAGTTTTTCATGATCAGCAATCCTCTGTGTTATATCTCCAATGCCTCCAGGTGTAGATGAATGACTTCTCTCAGACCGTGTCATTATGGTGTGTTGTGTATGAGCCATCATACCTTACTGTCCGGATTGTAATGATCATTCGTATTTTTCCAGTTCCTCTATGTTCCTGATGACAAGGGCTTTGGCTTGTTCAGGTATCCCATTTAGTTTAATAAATACTTTACAGTTTGATGTCCATGTATGTTGAATTTTTCCCTGTTTTTTCATAAGGCGTGCTTTTCTGGCGATATCGGCGTTTCGTTTTGTCAGATGCTCATTGATGAATACGTTTGATCCCTTCAGGTTCCTTCCTTGTTTTAACAGAGCTGTTTTGTGTTTTCGGTTGATAAATCTCATAATGACAGCTCGTTTGTCGTTGCCATCTCTCCGGGGCAGAGGGTGGCAGGCCTCTATGTTGTTGCAGTCCATTTCAAGCCCTTTGGATTGTAGGAAGGCAGCCACCTGTTGCTCTACGGAGTTTACCTCCTGTTCACCGGGCTCACCCCCGTTGTCATCGGTCACCGCCCGGGCGTATGACCAGGGTTTGATTCGGAGCCCTGTCACAATCACATCATTTATCCTGGTGTACTGCTCCAGCTCCGCCACTCGACTCTCCAGGTGCACCAGACGCCGGTCCTTCTCCGCGTTCTGGATCCTGAGTGCCTTTACCTCCTCCACCAGGTCCATGATGGCCTTCTGCTGCAGTTTCACAACAGAAATCTCCTCAGACAAGAAGTCCAAAGACTTTTTAATGTCGTCGCCCTCCTCGGCTGTCAATGCCTTCTTCGGACCCATGTTGCTAGGTTACTCGAGGTAGCGTCGTTACCCCAGCCGCTCGCTAGCTAGTTTGTCAACTAGCCGCCTTGCTCCGTTCTTTCAGTCCGTGTTTCAAAAATCAGCGTCGTTAAATCAGGCAGAATTCAAACCAAGGGTGTCGGCAGATAGTCCAGTGTCCGTAATCCAAGTCAGTATCCAATAAACACGGAATAGTCCAAAACCGAGCAGCACCAAAACACAACTTTCCACTCAAACACGCCGCCACTCGCTCCCAACACGCCGCATTGAGTGTGTTTGGACGTGTCCAATTGATTGCAACAACAGCGCTCGTGCTCGTGAAAAGCAATAAAGTTACAACTGTAGTCTTTCACATCAGATAACGTTAGCAAATGGTCAGCGTTAGCTGGCGAACTAATGATGTCTAACTTGAGCCAACTAAAGCACAAAATCACAATATATTTTACATGCTTTGAAGTATTGTTAGCTTACCTGTCCAAAAGGATGAAAGCCAACTCAGGGTCTGTTTTTATACCTAAAACAAAGCGGAGGTCTCTCCATAATTCAAACGCTCTGCCAATGTTGATCCGTGTTTTCGTCCTGAGTCGATCCGATTGACGTTTGGCCTGACGAGCTTCAGCAGATAAATTATTATTTTTACTTTTTTTTGGAGTTTGTGTTGGAGTCTGTGTTGTGCTGGAGGCAGGTCGTTTTTTGGTGTTATCAGACTCCATGTCGTTAGCTGCAGTGCCGTCGCAATAGACTGTATATATAAAACGGAGAGGCTCGGGAGCGCGCATGCACGTCACATCCGGTGGATTTCGCAGAAAATCCGACCCGGAGACTTCACATAAAAATAGGAATACTGGCCTTCAGAGGTAATAGCAAAACGCGAAAAGTGGATCATTGTAATCTGTGATTACAACCCCTTCACAGACGGGCAATAAAAAAAGGATTCATTTTATAAAAAAAGTTACATACAGCACCTTTAAATTTCATGGCATCAACACATCTCAAAAAAGTTGGGACAAGGCCATGTTTACCACTGTGTGGCATCCCCTCTTCTTTTTATAACAGTCTGCAAACGTCTGGGGACTGAGGAGACAAGTTGCGCAAGTTTAGGAATAGGAATGTTGTCCCATTCTTGTCTAATACAGGCTTCTAGCTGCTCAACTGTCTTAGGTCTTCTTTGCCGCATCTTCCTCTTTATGATGCACCAAATGTTTTCTATGGGTGAAAGATCTGGACTGCAGGCTGGCCATTTCAGTACCCGGATCCTTCTTCTACGCAGCCATGATGTTGTAATTGATGCAGTATGTGGTCTGGCATTGTCATGTTGGAAAATGCAAGGTCTTCCCTGAAAGACACGACGTCTGGATGGGAGCATATGTTGTTCTAGAACTTGGATATACCTTTCAGCATTGATGGTGCCTTTCCAGACGTGTAAGCTGCCCATGCCACACACACTCATGCAACCCCATACCATCAGAGATGCAGGCTTCTGAACTGAGCGCTGATAACAACTTGGGTTGTCCTTGTCCTCTTTAGTCTGGATGACATGGTGCCCCAGTTTTCCAAAAAGAACTTCAAATTTTTATTCGTCTGACCACAGAACAGTTTTCCACTTTGCCACAATTTTTGGTCCCTGTAGTCCTTCTATAGGATTGGATTGAATCCTGATCGATTGCTCCTGTCTGCCTCACTGCCTGCTGTGAGTGTGTTTGCTTCGGTGCTGTAAGCTCCGTCTTAGCCTCGTATTTCCTTGTTTTGAACCATCATTTACTACAATTTCTAGTTGTTTATACTACTACTAAATACAGCTTACCCAACATCTCAGATTAACCTGACATCGCTAGCTTCCGTTACTACTAGCACAACACGCTAGTAATTCACTAGCCTGCTAACGCGCCACCCGTGCGCTCAGCTATTTTTATTTATTTATTTTTCTCTCGCGCGCTCGCGCCTTTGAGTTAATAAAAGCTCAGGTGAGTAAGAATCACTCAACAAACACGGTGAGTAATGTCTTGTCCTGTTATTGTCACCTGCACTTCATGTCACATGTTTAGCATAGACTTCTCTGTCGGCAATATAGGATTTATATGTGATAAATGTAAGGAGACAGTTAGGTTGACAGAGAAGATTTCAGAATTAGAAACACGCATCCAAACTTTAATTGAGGATAGTAAGAGTGCTAGAGCTTCAGATGTTTTGGATGCGCATAGCATAGTGAACACTTTACATGAGTCGGTTCCGGCTGAAATAGAGCCTGTGCAGCCGTGACAGTGAGGGATCGCTCTAGTCGCGGATCTAAAAACCACTCTTCCGTTCCGATTACCATAACAAATTGATTTGCCCCGCTCAGTGAAACACCCACTGAGAATGATTGTGCCCTAGTTATTGGCGATTCTATTACACGGAACGTGAAAATAGAGGAACAAACCACCATAGTCACATGTTTGCCGGGAGCCAGAGCGCCTGACATCAAAGCAAATTTAAAAGTGCTGGCTAATGCTAGTAGTAAATTCTCTAAGATCATTATTCATGTCGGCACTAATGATGTTCGACTCCGCCAGTCGGAGATCACCAAAATTAATATTAAAGAGGTGTGTGAACTTGCAAGTACGATGTCAAGGACTGTAATTTGCTCTGGCCCCCTTCCTGTTCGCAGGAGTGATGAGATAGTTAGTAGATTGTGTTCGCTTAAGGGTTGACTGTCTAAGTGGTGTCCGCTTAATAATATAGAATTCATAGACAATTGGAAAAGTTTTTGGGGCAAACCTGACCTGTTGAAAAGAGATGGTATTCATCCCTCCTGGGATGGTGCTGCTCTTCTCTCTAGTAATATGGCTCATAGTCTTAGAGCTCAAACATGACAATCTGGGGCTCAGGTCAGGAAGCAGACAGACTGGCTAAACCGACTTTCTGCTAGCGGCCTCGCGTCACCCAGGTCAGGGCCAGTTACTAATACCTTGAATATCAAAATCGACTGCTGGCGGTAGATCCTTTTCCTATTTAGCACCAAAACTCTGGAACAGTCTTCCTACCATTGTCCGGGAAGCAGACACACTCTGCTAGTTCAAAGCTAGACTAAAAACACATCTCTTTGAGCTAGCATTCACATAATACATTATAGACTTCTATAATTTAATGTAAGGCTGCATAGAATAGGTCAGCCGGAACCGTGAACACTTCCCATAACTCCTGATGTACTCGTTACATCATGAGAAGAATGGCATCTACGCTAATTTTATTGTCTGTGTTTATCCCGAGGTTTTCCTGCAGCCTGCCGGATCTAGGCTGTACCCAGATCTGACGAAGGTCCTTCGCCTGGACCGATGACAACGCAGTGCTGAAGTGCCAACTAGTCTCTCCCTATGGAGGATCCCTCTACCACTATACAGATAAGGCATTGTCGGGAAAATTCGTTTCGCGTTCCTACCCCAAAGCAACAAAATAAAATAAAATTCTTTATCAAAATTTATAAGGAAAGACAAGTACTTTGTTTAGGCTTGGCTTGTAGGGAATTCCAAACCTGCGTATTTTCAAATGCACATAACTATAGAACCCACTCTAAATGCGCATGTGAACGCCATCAGCGTTTCTCACAGGTTCGCGTTTAAAGTCTGTGTAGAGGGAATGGTGTCGTCTTAGCGGCCCCTAATTTAATAACAAATGATCGTTGCGACGGAAGCAAATCAATCAAAACTAACTTTAGATGGAAAATAACTTAACTCTGCTATAAAGCCAAAACAATCTCTGTTACCTTAAATTATACGCTTATCTCTGTGAAGCTGCTTTGAAACAATCTACGTTGTTAAAAGCGCTATATAAATGAAGATGACTTGACTTGACTTGACAGAGTGTGTCTGCTTCCCGGACAATGTTAGGAAGACTGTTCCAGAGTTTTGGTGCTAAATAGGAGAAGGATCTACCGCCAGCAGTCGATTTTGATATTCTAGGTATTAGTAACTGGCCGGAATTTTGAGATCGCAATAGACGTGAAGGACTATAATGCGTTAAGAGCTCGCTCAAGTACTGCAGAGCTAAACCATTTAGTGCTTTGTAAGTAATCAGCAATATTTTAAAACTGCCTTTCAATTGCTTGCACGTTGAAACCACCGTAGTTCACACTGTTAACTGTTTTTTTTTTTTTTTTTTTTTTTTACGGTGAAAACATTTTTAGTAAAATACGTATTGTAAAATACAAGCAATATTCAGTCATGTTTCGGCCTTGCATATCAGTTTAGCTCATTACATTCGGATGTCATTTCCTGAACACATCCTAATATTAATATTATCATTGGTTTCATTACAGATGCATCATGCAGTGCACCAATCAATAATTTTAGTTTCTGGAACCCCTCTTGTACCACAGTGCACATCATGTTGCACTCTATACCACTGCAGTTTATGCCCTTCCTTGAAGCCAACCACCCTGAAAAAAATAAAACTACATTGGGACGCCCATTTTAAAAAAGCAGTTGTCTTCCAAGGTAGGTGCATTACACTATTGGACTGTAATTGTAGGTGCACAAGCACATTCGTACATATTTTTCCTTCAAATAAACACTAGAAGGTACTGCTCTGAAAGAGTTCTCTAAACTGTTGTGTTCACTTGCAAATTGCTGTTCACAGACTTGCAATGCTTTTGTCCATATTTGGTAAAAAAAAAAAAGAAGCCAATAGTGTAAACAGTAAATTCAACACAATTTACACCTTAACAAAGCTTTTCTTGTGCATGTAAATTTAATTTACGCTTACAATCTTATGTACTCTCCCCCAATTTTATTTTACATATGTAAATCTTTTTGGGTTATATATTGATGGGTTTTATAAACAGTAGTCAACATTTGAAGTGGATCAAAAAAGTTCATAAAAATTGTTCTAAGACAAGACCGGGTATTGTTGTGGTTTTAGGACAACTTTAATTAAAGTTTTTGATCCACTTCAAATGTTGACTACTGTAATTGTATGTTTTTTATTTTGGTGCATTGGTATTGTTTTTCATACTGTGCTTTATCTACAGGAAAAAGAATATGTCGTTGCCATCTGCCCTGCAGAGTTGAGGCTCATTACCATTGTCCCAATTGCAGTAAAACTGTTCTGAGGAGATATGTTATGGAAGCTCACTTAAAAATATGCTCATCAAATGTACCCCTTCAATCCTCTAAAACTTCAGCTGGAGTAGTTAATATACCCTCAACATCAGTATCTACAGCGACACCTGCAGTGGTTAATTTGTCCTCAACATCAGCTGCACTGTCCTCACTGCCATCTACAGCGACACCTGCGGTGGTTCGTTTGTCCTCAACATCAGCTGCACTGTCCTCACTGCCATCTACAGCGACCCCTGCGGTGGTTCGTTTGTCCTCAACATCAGCTGCACTGTCCTCACTGCCATCTACAGCGACCCCTGCGGTGGTTCGTTTGTCCTCAACATCAGCTGCACTGTCCTCACTGCCATCTACAGCGACACCTGCGGTGGTTCATTTGTCCTCAACATCAGCTGCACTGTCCTCACTGCCATCTACAGCGACACCTGCGGTGGTTCATTTGTCCTCAACATCAGCTGCACTGTCCTCACTGCCATCTACAGCGACACCTGCGGTGGTTAATTTGTCCTCAACATCAGCTGCACTGTCCTCACTGCCATCTACAGCGACCCCTGCGGTGGTTCATTTGTCCTCAACATCAGCTGCACTGTCCTCACTGCCATCTACAGCGACACCTGCGGTGGTTAATTTGTCCTCAACATCAGCTGCACTGTCCTCACTGCCATCTACAGCGACACCTGCGGTGGTTCATTTGTCCTCAACATCAGCTGCACTGTCCTCACTGCCATCTACAGCGACACCTGCAGTGGTTAATTTGTCCTCAACATCAGCTGCACTGTCCTCACTGCCATCTACAGCGACCCCTGCGGTGGTTCGTTTGTCCTCAACATCAGCTGCACTGTCCTCACTGCCATCTACAGCGACCCCTGCGGTGGTTCGTTTGTCCTCAACATCAGCTGCACTGTCCTCACTGCCATCTACAGCGACCCCTGCGGTGGTTCATTTGTCCTCAACATCAGCTGCACTGTCCTCACTGCCATCTACAGCGACCCCTGCGGTGGTTCATTTGTCCTCAACATCAGCTGCACTGTCCTCACTGCCATCTACAGCGACACCTGCGGTGGTTCGTTTGTCCTCAACATCAGCTGCACTGTCCTCACTGCCATCTACAGCGACCCCTGCGGTGGTTCATTTGTCCTCAACATCAGCTGCACTGTCCTCACTGCCATCTACAGCGACACCTGCGGTGGTTCATTTGTCCTCAACATCAGCTGCACTGTCCTCACTGCCATCTACAGCGACCCCTGCGGTGGTTCGTTTGTCCTCAACATCAGCTGCACTGTCCTCACTGCCATCTACAGCGACACCTGCGGTGGTTCATTTGTCCTCAACATCAGCTGCACTGTCCTCACTGCCATCTACAGCGACCCCTGCGGTGGTTCGTTTGTCCTCAACATCAGCTGCACTGTCCTCACTGCCATCTACAGCGACACCTGCGGTGGTTCATTTGTCCTCAACATCAGCTGCACTGTCCTCACTGCCATCTACAGCGACCCCTGCGGTGGTTCATTTGTCCTCAACATCAGCTGCACTGTCCTCACTGCCATCTACAGCGACCCCTGCGGTGGTTCGTTTGTCCTCAACATCAGCTGCACTGTCCTCACTGCCATCTACAGCGACACCTGCGGTGGTTCATTTGTCCTCAACATCAGCTGCACTGTCCTCACTGCCATCTACAGCGACACCTGCGGTGGTTCATTTGTCCTCAACATCAGCTGCACTGTCCTCACTGCCATCTACAGTGACCCCTGCGGTGGTTCGTTTGCCAAAAAGGCAAAATGTGATTAAATGCCCACATTGTTCTGTCACTGTGCTAAAAAAGAACTTGATAATCCACATTAACAGAAAACATACTGACCATTCAAAAGATATTACAATGCACTCGCATCTTTCGAGTGTGTCTGTTGATCCCTCAAATGGACTGTCAGCAGTTCAAAGAAGTGGTCATGGTTTCACTATACCAGTTCATGTTCAGAGGAAGACGTGGGGCAAAGCTCATTATGTTAGATGTGAGTTGGAGGAGTGTCGCCAGTACCAGCTACTTGCTCACCGGAGTGGAAACACGTTTAGTCTCTGTGAACACCTTCGTTCACTGGATTATTGTTTTGAGAGAGCATTTGAGGAGCACCTGGAACCAAGAATCCTTGATGAGATGGTTAAGCTTAAATTCATAGGAGAGTCAAAGAAGGCAGTTTGTTTGAAAAGACAAAAAATAGCTCAGAGAGCTCATGCTCCATTTTCAGTGTTGGTGGCATTAGGTGAATCTCAAAAGCAAATCACTCTCTCCATCCATGAGCCTACTGTTCATCACTATAATCGCCTTGGGAGAGTAATGGTAACATACAATTCAACTGCAAGTACTTGGCACTGCCCATGTGCAAAGCCACGAATGTCTTGCCCTCACAAAAACATAGCCAAATGGCATTTATTCCAAATAAATAAGAACTTGTTCACAACACACAAAGATTCTAAATCAAGTGACACCTTGGGTCCCCAGCCCTCAGAAGAGCACATCTTCACTTCCCCAATTGACCTTCAAAGCACTGTGGAATATATATATAACAAGAAGAAAATCCCAGCTAATCTTCCAGAAGCAGCAACCAAATCTAAGGAATTTTCATCAACTTATCTTCCAGTTGAAACAACGTGTATGATCTGCAGTGGTGAAACTGCACTTGACATGCCACAGCTGATTACTGCAAAAGCTAAAATTGTCACCATGGAAAGTGTCATTGACAGTAAGTTCAACATTCAAAAATGTATCCCAAATAAACAGTAGTTCTGAGGCACTCACAAGGAATATAAGTTTAAAAAGCCTTTATTTTAAACTTGGCTATCCATTAAAAAACATGCCAACATGTTTCGGCCTCTATGGCCGCCTTCAGGACAAATTCAAAATGGCAGTCTGTACACTGCATGCTGTATATCTGCATGTCGTCACATGACCTCATCTGCACAGGTGTCACCTGACAGAGAGCATAGTTACTTTAAATAAGTCACATTTTCAATATTTTACCAATTCCCACTTCAGGATAGTTTAAAATGTCAATATAAATAGATAATATAGCAACAGGTTACTTTATATAAGACAAGTTACAGAAACAGGTTACATTGTGAAAAAGATTGAATGATCTAATGAATATGTGCAGTCTCAGATGTTGAATAATTTTACACTTTCTATATTTTACCACTTTCCACATTAAGATACACTTTGAAATATCAATATAGATAGATATAGCAAAACATTGACATGTGCATGTAGTCAGTTACAAAAAAGGAGAAAAATCGAATTCTAAATTTAGACCAGGGTATTGAGTTGCTTTTAAAGTATAAATACAAAAGGATTCTCTTTGCAAAAGTTTCAAAAATGTATGTTCACTAGTCATATTAGATTGTATCATAAGCATTCATGAATGTTACTTGCACTTAACTCTTTTTTTTTATTTTTTAAGACATCTCTACTTACACCAGAAGATGCCCAGGGTGTAATATGATTTATAGGTACCAGGAATGGCAGGATGGTCTCCACAATTTTGATGATCATGTGCTTCTGAGTCTCGAACTGTGTCTGTACCTAAGACACAGTTTACAGGTTTGTCTTTATTGCATAGTGTTTAATGACACGCATATCTATCCAATAATTAAGCTATAAAAAAAATTGTTGACCCATTCCTGTTATGTCTATTCCAGAACCATGTATCAGTTTCCAGGGCTATTGATACTTTGGAGCGCCTCCGGAGAATAAAATACCCCAACAGAGACACCATAATTCATGGTTACAGTCATTTTGAGGCCTTGACAGATACCGAATACTTGTATTCTTGTGTTAACTGTGGCTACCATCCTCCTGTGGTCATCATGGACTTGCACAAGAAGGGTGTTTTTAGTATGTCAGGTAAGAGTTTGTTTTCTTTAATATAGTAACAACCAGTGTAATGAAATGTAAAAGTACTTTTTTTGAAATACTATCTATCCGCCCGTACGACCGAACAACCGACTATCTATCTGTCTGTCTCACTTTTTTGTATGTTTCAATTTTGTAAGTGAGTGACCTCAAAGTGCCTCCACCTGATTTTAGAGGGGAAGTTGACATAGAGGATTTCTGGAAATCAGTTAATCTTGAGATGATTGCTCGAGGATTTGTCCCCAGTAAGTGTTTTTTTTTATTTTATTTTTATTTATTTTTATTTTTTTACCAACAATACCTGTGGAATGATTCAATTCCTGTGAATGATTTATTGAATTTTGATCAAATAATTTTTCCTCTGAAATGCTTCAGTTTTCATATTATGTAGACGAGTAATAAATGTGTGCATGTGCATCAGGCCGGGCCAAAAATCCATTTGCTGTGCAACCTAGCTATGAAAAGTGGGCTCCATGGATTGGAAGCAAGACTAGGAAGGATAACACTGTATTGAATACAGAATACGCCAAAGTTGTTACAGCAAAGGTCACATCAGCTGAAGCTCAAATGATGAATGTCTCAGAAGACCGTCTTGTGGATGAGCTGATGAAGCAGAAGGTAGAAATCTTCATAAAATGTGATCTTTAAAACAAAAGGATTGTTCTGACAATGTGCTTGCATTATTTAACAGGTCGGTGTTGTCCGAAATCTATGCAAAGCCTGTAATATTGACTCTAAAGGTTCTCGCATGGATCTAGTTTCAAGATTAAGAGCGGAGATGCAGAACAGGCAGTCATATGACAAAATGTTCCAGAAAATCTGGGGAGCATCAGGTGGGCATATTACTTTAATGAGATGATAATTGAGAGATGATAATTTGACATGCTTTTATTATGGCTTTTCCAGGTGGCTGGTCAGTTATCCTATGCCCACATGGTGTGGTGTATAGTATAAAGTTCAATTTGAGAGCCGAAAGTCCCAGAGATTTTGCGGACCTGTTGTTGTCATGGAAGCACGTTCCTAATGTTAGTGTCTATGACTTTGCGCGAGGCTTGGCCACACATGGTAATTTGCGTGTACCCACTGCTATTCCATTTCAACCCCATGAAGGGAGACTAGCTGAGCCAACACCAGACAACATCAGCTCAGCAAAGCAGGGCAAACTAAACGTCTCTCTTCCTTGGTTGTTTGAGAAGACAGACAATTTGAATATCAAATGCCATCCCATCACTGGATCATCTGAGCACTACGTGTTATATGACAAACTTCATGAATCGAACACAAAAGACCCCCAGGAAGTACTCAGAAGAATCAGCCTGGTCCCAGAGCTACAGGGTTGGCTAAATAGTCAAATAGCAGAACAGTTTTTTGCAAGCTTGCGAAAAAGCAACTATTTCCTCAACAACATGGCACCATCAACACATATCTTTATGATGCGCAACATCATTCATCATAAGAACACATCCACAAACCAGAAGCTTCTGGAAGTACAGCTGCAACGTGGTCACAGACCTCATGGAATTGAAGATATCATCCTGTCTGACTTAGGGCAAGCTATTCTAGGTCAGTAGCCAATAGTTATTCTGCTCTGCTTTCTTTTATAAACCATGATATTTTGAGTAACTTTACAATAGTAACCTTGTTTTACCCTGCTTTTCTCAGCCCCACAAGCTAGTGAAAGAGAAACCGTCAGGCAACATCCACATCACATAAAACAGGACATTAGTGAGAATTTTTTTTTCTCCTTGTGACTTTCAATGTTTTTTGCCTTTTTGCTAATACTGTTTTTTTTTTTTAACATGCAGAAGACTGTGGACCTCAATGTGAAGCATTCACCAAGTGTGAAAATATTTCAGCCTGTCGAGCATCATGGACTTTGGGAAATCATCCAGCTCAAAAAGAACTTGTTAGTTTCAATAAATCATTAATACAGCTCTGTTTAACTGTGGGATTTTTAATGTTGAAACCTTTTTTGTTGTTGTTAATAGCTAAACTACATACTGGACATTGAGAGACCAGGAGAGGAACTGATCGTTCGAACAACGAATGCTGTCCTAAACCGTGCTGACTTTTGGACACTGGGCTTTAACAGAGACATGGAGTCAACTGTAAGATTACAGCTGTTTTATATTGCTTTATATATTTGTTGTAACATGGATTTATAATTTTGTATTTTTATATACTTTTTTTTTCAGATTGGAAATAGTTGTTTTCAGTTGCTTGAAAGCATTGCACGCTCAAAGGTATTTCAATTATATATTTAGTTACTTAGAAATACCTTCAAGTTGTACAATATTCATTTTATACAATATTACAATAGTTGAGTTGACAGTACATATTTTGAATGGTATCTTCTACACACAATACCCTGCAGGGCAAGAACATTTATGTAGCCAGTCTTTATGTTGTACCAACATGGCTGCCACCAAACAACTGTGATCCATTTGTGAGTCTACCTGTAAGTACATGTTGTTCTAATCCCTATTATGCATGCTGTTATGATGTGTTCACTAAAACTTTCTTATTCATGTCAGGATGATGCTTACTTGAAAGATGCCCTTGTGATTCCGATTTGGACACCAGGACACTACCAGCTGTGTGTACGTATTCACACTGCATTTAGTGAATATAAAAAATAAATATATATATATATATATATATATATATATATATATATATATATATATATATATATATATATCGTCTTTGCATGCCAGTAGTGCTTTGATTTCAGTGCATGTATAACTGCAGAAAGTACCAAATAGATGTAAAGGTAAACATAAAAAAGAAAAAACATATTTTGTAGAATATGAAAATACCAAAAAAAGTAATTTGTGCTGTTAATAATGTTAAGAAAAAGTAATTTGTGCTGTTAATAATGTTAAGAAAAAGTCATTTGTGCTGTTAATAATGTTAAGAAAAAGTAATTTGTGCTGTTGTTAATGTTAAGAAAAAAACTATACTGTTCTTTTCTTTAGGTTTTGAAGCCAGCCCAGAGATTAATTCTCTTTTTAGACTCTAAATGTTCTGAGACACCACTCGGATTTGGTAACCAGAGATACAAAGCTCTGTTGAGGTCTTTGAAAAAATTTACTTAAAATGCGCGGTTGCGCTTTTGTTCAGAGAAGGTCACGTTCATTTGACCCGTCTACACTGCAAGATCATCTTATTTCAGGGATTGTTCAGTTGGAGCTGTTTTTTCGACTGTATGAAGGTTTGTACTAGTTCTAATGTGCTTCAGGTTTCTCAGACCTTTTTTGCATTAGTGATGATTTCAGATTTAAACACCTTTGTTTCATTGTGACAGCTTATGGTCTGAGAAACCTGTTATTTAACAATGCTTGCATGTTCAGTTGTTCACTAATAGTCACAGTTCTGTGACTTATTTCATGAAGGTCATAGTATTGTATGTATTTTTCAGATGTTGTTTTCCTATATTATGCATGATGGTTTGTTCTCATTGTGTTGTTGAACGGGTTTCTCAGAGGTTACTGAGAGTACTAGGGGATCCCTATCTGATTCAAGCTTGTTTTGTAATCAATATCATGCTAATAATATCTATATAGTTGCAGGCCATATTTAAAAATGTATGGAACCCCTGGCTCTTTCACTGATCCCAGTTTGAGAAACTGTTCTACAGATTTAAATGTGAAAAGTTATTAAGAAAAAACTGCTAATGTTAAAATGAACACAATCTGTAATCGACAGGGATATTGCGAACCGGTTAATGCCTGGAAAATGGGCTGAAAAGACAGGCCTTGATTTAGAGGTAAATTTGATCAAGTCTCTCTGTTACTTATTGAAATTTTAGTCACTAATGTATTTTTCTATATTAAAGGGGTTTCCAGGGCAACCATATGGTAATGACTGCGGTGTCTTCATGTTAATGGTAAGATTGATTTTTGTTTGTTAGTCATCTGGCTGTTTTTAATTCTCTTTTGCCTCATCATGTTTTTTCCCCCCTGTATAGTCTGCATTTTACCTGGTGATGGATTCCTCATTTGACTACACAATTGTGAGTACTTGTTTACAATAATGTCGAGTCAGTGTGATTTTAAAATACAAGTGGTAATAATTACCCCATAATGTTTTGTGCAGCTGGACATGCCAGAACTGCGGAAATGGTGGTGTGTGATGTTGATGGAGAACTATGGTCTGGATAGGTACAGTATTTCTTTCTTTCTTTTTTTGGATATAAACAAATAAATAACGGAAAAATGAGTAATATTGTCATGCTTTACAGCCATGGAAAGGTTTTTGCACACTTTACTGAGGAGTCTAAAACCTTCCTAAGGGGTGATCAACAGCCAGTTTTTAGACTAAAGAAAAGGAAGTTTGAGGAGACCTCTCAGGTGAAAGCTTATACTAGGGAATATAACACTTAAAATGTCATATTACTTTGTGAATGTTTGATTTGCTTATGCTGTGGTGTTTGACTAACAGGCAGAGCCACAACATCAGGTTCAAGAATTATCATCACAGGTATGTACTGTGTAGTTGGTTCTAAAAAAAGCTAATTATCTTTAAATAAAAAGTTATAAAGTTAACACCGACTTAAATGAAATATTAATTTATTTGTATTTTATATATTTTTAGGCAGATGTACTGCATCCTGTGTTGGAGGATACACCACTAGAATCATCACAAGAGGTACACTGTTCTGTTACATGACTAGCAACAAAGTCATAATAATTGAAAATAGTTGTTGTTTTTCTTTGGTTTTTGTTGTCAATGTGTTTGGTTTATCACAGTTGTATCTCCTTTGTTCTCTGTGTTTTTTCACAGAGTCGATTGATGCCAGATTTGAAGATAGCCAGCAAGTGGTGTTTGGATCAGTCAAGTGTGCTGCTTGGTTCTGTTCAGGTGCCCAAAGTACTGTGTATGGAGGAACAAGACGTTGCGGAAGCAATTGAGAGATTAGAGAAGGCTGAGTTTCCAGAGGACAGAATAGATGCTCTGGAACCCTTTTGCTTCATCTTTACCGAAATTAATGACATGGAAATGTTTCTTGAACATGTAGTTGATGTTATGAAATTAAAGGTAAATTGTCGAACTGCAATAGAGGAAAGCGCATAATGTGCCAGTGTGTTTTTGTTTTTTTATATATGGAAGGGGTAAAAAGTGGTTTCTTTCTATTGTACTAATTGTATATTGTGTATTTGTACGTTGTTTAATTGCAAATTGACATTTACAATAAAAATAAATGAATTACATATTTTAATGGTATTAACATTTACAATGAAAAAAAAAAATTTCATTTTTTGTTTTTAAATTGTATAAACCTGATTGTTCCTTTGTATCCTTGATGGTCATTCGCTTTGCTAGTATAATAATACGATATTTGCCTACTTGAATGTCAAATTAAAAATATAACAATATTTTGATAACGCAAGCTACAAAATATAACTTTTGAGGAAGATTTAGGAGGCGCTATAGCACGTAAGTCATACCTGTCAACCCTCCCATTTTTCCCGGGATTCTTGCTATCCCGCTATCATCCCGTTTAAATATTTCCCGTATTTTTAATCTTTCCATTAGTATATAAAAAAAATCGTAAGTCATACCTGTCAACCCTCCCCTTTTTCCCGGGATTCTTGCTATCCCGCTATCATCCCGTTTAAATATTTCCCGTATTTTTAATCTTTCTATTAGTATATAAAAAAAATCGCGCAAAGAAGAACAGCAGCATCCCGAGGATGGATGAACATGAGAGATGGCATTGGAGACTATGCAATAGTCCCCCCCCCCCCCCCCCCCCCCCCCCGTAAGTATGACGTAAGTACTTTAATGATCTGCTGGAAACATATTTCCGGTTAATTCGTGTCGATTGCAAGTGACGTCACTTGCAGAGGAAGCGCTGGTGTCTGAGAGTGCAAGTCTGAGAGTGCAAGTCTGAGAGTGCAAGTGCAGGTCTGCAGCCAGACCCTATTGGAGTGAACAGCAGCGGTCCTAGTACTGAGCCTTGTGGTACACCATACTGAACTTGTGATCGATAAGACATCTCATCATTTACTGCTACAAACTGATAACGGTCAGATAAGTATGATTTAAACCATGCTAGTGCAATTCCACTAATGCCAACATAGTTTTCTAGTCTATTTAAAAGAATGCTTTGGTCAATGGTGTCAAATGCAGCACTAAGATCGAGTAACACTAATAGAGAGATACAACCACGATCGGATGATGAGAGCAAATCATTTGTGACTCTAATGAGAGCTGTCTCAGTACTATGGTACGGTCTAAATCCTGACTGAAAATCCTCACAGATATAATTTCTTTCTAGAAAGGAACACAGTTGTGAGGATACTGCTTTTTCTAGTATCTTTGACAGAAAAGGTAGATTCGAGATCGGCCTGTAATTGACTAATTCTGTAGGATCAAGTTGCGTTTTTTTAACAAGTGGTTTAATCATAGCCAGCTTAAAGGTTTTTGGTATGTATCCGTCTGGTCTGATCATATAGTGATGTGGACCATCTCTGCAGTTCAGCACTCTATAGCCTAGTCAAGTTGCACCACGTTTATTTATACCACTTTATACAATACAGCATATTGCTTTAAAGCCACAAATATCATAACTTCCTAGAGGCTTACTGTAATTGAGACATGCAAGACATTCATTAAAAGCAGAAAGACTGTGCTATTGTATCGGCCTCAAAGGCTGCGGAAACATGGTTCGTTTGTTACTCACTTTAATCCAAACCCGATGTTCTTGGTTTGCTTCTTATTTATTAAATCCAGGCCATTGGTTGATGAAACATTTCATGATCAACATGATCAAACACATATTGCGCATCCTATGATGTAGACCTAGCTCTTACTCATGCTGTTCACTATTCATAATCAACATAAATGAAATAAAATAACAATAGCCTATTATAATATTTAAACATAAATGTGAAACTGGCAAAGAGCGGAGAGTCACGGTGAAAAGTAACTTGAAACTTATTTTTTAAATGGGAAGCGTGTCTTGGTTCACCCTCCGCCAATCAGAAAATTCATATGCTTTATTACACAAAACGAAACTTTGAAACATTACTATATTTATAAATGACTATCACTTGGAGAATAGCCGCCTTCACTGGTGAGTAGCCTACTGTACAGTGAATGTTTTTGTTACACATCAATACACTACAGAATAGGGCTGCACGATATTGAAGAACAATGCGATAACTCATTAAATAATGCGATATTCGATATGCCATATGATAATCCTTAAAGTGTGTCAAATAAACAAATTATCTTTAAAATATATTTAAAATTATATAAACCATGTACGTGTTTCACATTCTTTTTGTGACAAGAAAACATCACTGCAACTTCTAAAAGTGAACATCAGTGTTTTACTGTAGCATAAGAAGTGTTATTTTAACATCAGTGTAAACCACGGGGTTTAGGGGTTCAGGTTATCCTACATTAGGGTTATTTAACAACAGAAACTGAATAATCAAATGTAAAAAAACAACAAGAAAAAAACATTAGTTTTCACTGTATGAATTAAATATAGGCCTATACTGAGCTACAAAAGTTATTCAGCCAAGAGCGAGTGATTTTCTCTTTGTCTTTTGCTCATGACCCCAGTTATTGCAAGCCGTTGCGATATGCATATTGTGAAATACATTTAGCAGTATTTCGATAATTTCGATATATTGTGCAGCCCTTCTACAGATGTAGGCTTCATATTTTATTGCTATTTGCTATGTATTGTTTTTATCATTGTGTTGTTGGAGAAATTTAAACGTTTTTGTTCCTTGTTTTTACGAAGTATAGCAATATGTAGCAGGCTAATGCAAAAGGGTTGTGGTGTAGTTTGTATGATGGACTATCCACTTCAGTAATAATACGGGATCTTATTGTTTTGGTGAGAAGTCTGTTTCTCAGATCATAATAAAAAAATGCTTGCCACCCCCCCCCCCCCCCATATGAAAACAAATTTACCTAAGAAGACCTGGCAAACTACGTAACAGACCTATCAGAAATTGATACCAGTTATCTAAAAAGATAATAAAACAAACACTTTCTTTGTAAAAACTAAAATCAGAATGTTTATTTTACTAAAATCGTACTGAAAAGTCATTTGCTCAATAAAAAGTCAAGGTTCAAATAAGCAGTACAAAAACACCATCTAGAGATAAATAGTTGTATTAGTTATTACAATGGAGGAGTTTAAATACATTTGATATAATATATATATATACGAAGAGTTCAGATGCAAAAACCTCTAAATGCCATCTGAAATTTTCTTCTAGAATGATCATTTTTATCAAGCTCGTATATTTAAGTTCAATAATTTCACTTAAATGGCAATTAATATGTAATTTTCATTGCCATTTAAGTGAAATTACTGAACTTAAATATACGAGCTTCATAAAAATGATCATTCTAGGAGGAAATTTCAGATGGCATTTAGAGGTTTTTGCATCTGAACTCTTCATACACACACACACACATACATACATGGTCAAGAAGAGAACCACATAGGCTATGACATGTATTTACTATAAGAATCTTGGCAAAAACCCAAATTACAATTTGTTTTAGGATATACAGTAACAGAGATAGAGAGTTTTCTTGTGGAGGTGGTGTGGCAACTTTTATTCAAAAAGAAATGAGATTGAAATCACCTCTGGAAGCTTTAGTAAAAACCAGATTATGCGATGTGCTCTTGATACGTAAGATAGATGGAATGAGAATAAAATAAGAATAAAGTTTTTGCTTTACTCTGATTTCAGTTCACTGAAAGCCATTGTGAGGTTAGTGATGTTGGTCTCTTCGGCTGTGGTTTGTGGCTGGTCTCTTTCTTCAGCTCTTTTTTCAGTTTGGCCTGGCTGTTCCTCTGTCAGCTGATGGTCAGATGTTGAAGGTGTAGAGGTCTCTGGGCTCTCCACAGAGGCTGTGGTGTTAACATGGGGTTGGTCTCCCTCTCTCTCTCTATTACTCTGGCTCTCAGCCGAGGAAAGATCCTCTCAAATGAGTCCAGCTTTGTCTCACAGGATTGCACAAGGACGGTGCCTGAAGTGTAGCAGGATATAGTGAGAATGATTTGTCTTGTGCCCAGCATTTCATCTGGACATATAGCTAATCGTTCACAATTGTTAATTGGTAATTGAACAACATGCTTGTACTCATCACAGAAGGTTTGTATCCATGCAGGAATCAGTGGGGTGTAGAAAATTAAGTCCGTTTTGATTCTTTCCCCATTCTCTTGATCACTGTAGTCAGCATAAAGTTCATGAGGATTTTTTCTCAGGGTCCTCTTTCTGTGGTTTTTCCGGCCCTTCTTACTAGTACAGTTCTCTGGGTAAACAAACTCCATTGTGACCGGTCTGGTAACTGTGGAAGAGCTGAAGCTTCAGATTTCAGCTTTTAATGATGAGATATTTTATACGTAGTTCAATTTAGTCCTTTAGTGTTTTGGAGGTCATCTGCAGAATGATGGTCCAGTAGTCAGATGCTTCAGTCTTCTTTCTCGTGTCTATATGTATTTTCAAGGGCGAGAAAATAGGAAGGCACTACTAGTATTATTAAAAATTGAGTTTAGATTTTCACCACAGTAAATGAATAAATGAATATAAAATGCTTTTTTATGTTCTGTGCATTCACAATATCCTATAGTGGCTTTATGAAATTAACTGTTGATATATATGATATGTGTATTAGTTTTAATGCCACATTTAAGTAAAAAAAAAAAGAGCAGCTCAAAAACTGCATCTTTGCAGTTGAAGGCAAAGTTAAAGGGATCATGACATGTTTTTTTAATTATTATTTGAATTAATCCTTGGGGTTCACTTATAATGTTAATAATGTTTTTTGAAGACAAGCACACACACAAAAAGGTTTTTAAGACAGGTATTTATATCTTTTGCTGTAGTGTGTCAGTAGGAAATATCAGTTTACATTTCCAAACATTGTTTTTGCCATTAATTGTAATAATCCAGTGAGATTTGTGTATGCACAAGGAGTCTGACAACAGCCGGTGTGATCTAATCTCACCATCATCAAGTCCGTCTGTTATTACATGAAGAAACAGAGACAGATTAAATCCAGAAGAACTGCGGGAACGTGTCACGATCCACACACAGGAAACAGGGGTTAGATCCAAAAGCAGTTTAATAGGGTAATCCGTAATCATAAAACAGTAACGAACGCACTCTGGCCGAGATATGTGCTGGCGGCAGGAAACTTCACTTTGTGTGCCTGCGCCTCGTATACAGCGTTATATATAAAGCTTGCAGGACAACTTGGTTGGCATTGCCTTTTCAGCGTGAGAAATACACGGTGTGGCGTGTGAGCGTGTGAACTGGTTGAATTGCGTGTGTCTCACGGCCAATGCGTGAGACTTGAGAACCCTGTATAAGTAACTTGGCAACTACTAGTCAACTTGTTCCTCCTAACCCAAACCCTAACACCTAACCATAACCTAACAGACTAGTGCCAGTCTACTACAGTCTACTAATACTCTAATGAGAGTTAGTTGACATGTAGTTGAAAAGCTACTTATAGTTAGTAGAATGCCTAAAATGGACTAAAAGTATAAGCGGAGATTTAAATAAACCCCCAGTTTCACAGACAAGGCTTCATCTAGCCCCAGACTAAAATGCATGTTTGTGCTCTTTTAACTGAAAGGAACTTGCACTGACTTGCATCTTACATTATGTCAGTGCCGTTGATTTGTCTCAAGATGTGCATCAATAATGTATTTAAGGCATAAGGCATGTTTCTAAAAGCTACTTAAATGCCCTAATTGAACTAAGGCCTAATCCTGACTTAATCTAAGCCCTGTCTGTGAAACCAGGCCAAAATCGTCAAAATCACTTCAGCATAACATTTAAGTCTCAGAAGTGTTATGGCCCGTGCCTTGAGTGTGTTTCTTCTCCTCTGTGTGACGTCATGATTTTTAACTTAAAACAGAAAACTTTTTATGCGTTTTGGCCGTTCATTTACACGACAATGGTGTTTTAGGTGGCTGAAAATGCACACTTTTGAAATCAGGTTTCAAAGTGCAAGTTTATGAAAATTATGAAACCAACAAAAAAGCGAATTTGTGAAATTGGTGAGATGTGCATGCGTATTACGTGTTCAGTCTATAGGCACGTAGTTTTCAGCTATTGTTGTTTGTTTTATTTTCTCCCTGTTATGATATGTTTCTCCTTAGTCGAACCTTGCCGAATTTAAATAGGGGTTTGTAACAGAAGCAAAAAGTTACCAATGAAACCTCATAAGACGACACATACATGAAAACAAGTAAAGAAAGAAGATACACTCACCTCAAATACTATTTGTAAAACTTTCTTTTCTTTCTCTGAACTGTCGTGTTGAACAGCGGTTCCCCTTCTACACGTTTATGAAGACCTGAGGGAGTTTTGCATTTCATTTCAGCAAAACAAGTTAAACTTGTTTAAAGGTTGACATGACACATGAGAATAAAACCAGAAGAATGACAGTCAGTAATCTAATAAACACACCCTTATCTAGTGTTTCAGTCATTTACATTTTAATATGATGATGGGGCACAATGTAAAAACTAATCCATATTTATTACACGAATAGAATTTCCCACACTTAAAACATGAAACAAAAACAACAACAAAAATCCCAGTGTTCCCACTTGTATTGGAGCATTGCCTCATTCTCTTTATACTGATATTGTCCGTTTCACATACCATATTCATAACTGCCACCACACCTTGTTCACACTTACAAACTGAAGCAACATGCCCATATTTTTGGCATTTAAAGAAAGTGGTGGAGGTGCCTTTTTATTTCCTCTAACAAACTAGCTATGTTTACATGCACTTATATAATCTGTTAGTAATTATCTTCTCAATAAGATTCAAATATCCTTTGTGCACAGTGCTGTGATGCATATGTTCACCAGAGCCCTTTTGTAAGATCACAGTTTACATACGTTTTACTTATGAACGTGCATGTTTATGTCTTATGAACAAGTCAGTGAGAGAGACTGAATATTTATTAAATGTTCTCTTAAAAATAGCTCTTCTGACATTTGTCAGCTTTCCTGTGGGGTATGTCAAGGGAAAAAATTACAATTATCCTTATGGTTGCTCTGGTAACATTGTTTGTTTCCAGTCCAAATATATAAAAATTCTTAAATCAAGAAACATTTACTAGATAAGTAAAACAAGCAAACGTATCTGCCAATGGGAAACCAAGAAGAAACAAATCTTAATTCAAATGGAAACCTGCACTGATGTTTTATTTGGAATACATGCACATGTAAACAAGAATGTTGTTTGATTGTAAAGAATCTGAAATCGGATTGGATTCATTTCGGATTGACGACAATGAATGCATGTAAACATAGCTACTGTAATACTTTTGCTTCAGTTGCTTTTGCAATTGCATAGATCTCTTAATATCATGTGGTTTATTGATTGGAACTGCACTAATTACTCCCTTTCTCCATGTCTTTGAAGGTCGATATTGTATTATTTGGAAAAAGATGACTTGAGTGGGCCGTGACGAAGGCACGTAAAGCCGCAACGTGTAGGTGGATCGTTCACCAATTTGAATGTTTAAGCCATGAATATAATAAAGGCTTTTTAACTTTTTTCAACTTACTTCGAGTACCTTGGAGTTCCTATGTTCTTAGAGCTTAATTATCCCAGACAACCAAAGAGCACTGAGATTTTACACCCTGAGCAGCACTTCTATGGCATTCTTTGCTAACTTGAATATTACATCTCCCTTTTTTAAAGGCTTGACATACTACAGTAGGTCAACCAGAATGCCTATTACCGCCGCGTCAGCCACCGCAGAAAAACCACTGCGGCAAAAAGAATCACATTTCAAAGTAATTCGCGAAATGACCGCCAGGTGGCGCAAAACAGCAGCAATTGCCGTATTTTGAAATGTAAGTGGGGTTAATGTCAATTAACAGTAAGGATGAAATACTATAGAACATTTTTTTAGGACAGAAAAATAGAATAAGACGAGAACAATACCCAGCAAACACAGAACGTTGGCACAACGTACCTAACCTTCTAACAACGTTTTAACAACATGGCTGTTGAAAACCTTTTTCTTCGTCGAAGCAAGAGACCAGGAGACGTTGGGGATCACGTTCAAACAAAGTTATTCTTTATTGAGGACTTTGCGTTGACGCGGCTGCAGTTCTTCCCAAATCAGTCTAATCTCACATAACTTTACATGGTGTCTTATAGGCATTTCAGTGGGCTGTCCTTAATGGTGCTGACCATGCACACAGCCTTAGATAGGGATGACAATAGAGGCAATTACCCCCAACTGAGATAATGATACCCCCCCCAAAGGGTATAAACCAACAAATGGTCACGAGACCGAAGACTATGTAACATTCACACACAGTTCAACTCTTAGTTGGAAGATCAAAGTCTAACCAAAACTACAATGTTTAGACAGCTGACTTACAGCTGACTTCTAATCAGTAAATTGATGCCATCATGTTCACTTTGAATGCCCAATACAGTGTAGTTCACCTTAGTGTTTCATGTGATATTATAAAGTAAGTAGGATCAGCAGATCTTAAACATATTCTTAAATTTGTATCCTTCAGTCCCCCGTTTGAGAGTTCTTAAAAACTCTCACAAAATACAAATTTAGACACTTAAAAGTTAATTCTTGTAACTTGTGATCGTCACAGGCACATATAACTTATTCTGTGTTGTGTCCTTGATTTACATCAGTGTCATAGTTCTTCTCAAAACCATAACTGTTGACACATACGACGCAGGGTGTAAAATGTCGTATAAACTACATGATTACACAGAAAACCATGTAGCATAAGAGTGGAAGTCTTGAAAGTCCATGGCGCCTGAATAGCTGTGAAGTCTTTTTCCTGTAGAGTCCATTTGTCACGTAGAGTCGCTCTGATGACTCGTCCCTCATGAGGTTTGTTCATGGAAATCTGAGGTGATGTTTTATACCAGGATGCTGCTTGTGAAGACATCATGGCATACACACATACCTGTAACACAACAAAACAAAGAAACGGCAGACCAGCTGTATTCATGCATGGACTTTCTTCCATAAGTTGCACATGTTCTGTGTTGATTTTCTGTAATTGCATGTTGACACAGAAACGAACATGCGATTAGGGTCGTGAATTTTCTGCGTTGTGTATTTTTCATTTTCTTTTGTGATAGTTTGTTCAGCAGTGGGTCTGGTTGTCTTCTTGAGGTTGTGGCTTCATATGCAGGTGAGACGTCATTGCATATGGATTTTTGGAACAGCCATCAAGTGTTTATCTGCACAGAGGAATAAAGAAAACAAAAGACGACAGAGCAGTATTTGTCCAAACACTAGGGTTGTAGCAGTATTTGTTTAAACACTAGGGCTGTAGCGTCTGCTGCGGTTGTTTCATTCTATCCCTATTTCTTAATTGATTTGACACCTATGGATCAGTGAGGTAAGGATGGACTAAATAATGGGGAAGGCCTATGAGGTTGTCTTCACCCTGGATTGGCCCCCGACGCCTGTTGCGTCAGTTCTTTCCAGGGCCCTCACTGAACCGTGTGTCCTATCCTGTTCCTGTAGAACGGGGAAACAACTGTACAGTGTGTGAGAAAAATTAGCACATTTCCATTCTCCAGTGAAACATCAGTCTTAATAAACATCATTAACAGAGGATGGTTGTCTGACTGCAATATTCTATGGCATAACATTTAAGGCTGTGAGTCTTACTTAATGTCCCCCAAACAAAGGCTGTGACAGTCACTAAGTCTTTCATCTTTGTTGTGAGTTACTGGGGAGATTAAGCAATCACAGCCCAAATGGTTAACACCTCAAAAAGCTTAGCCACGAGTCCAATGACGAGGGGAGGGGTTGCTTTAAAGTAGCAAACAAATGTAGTAAGAGCTGCATAACATTGTTAACTTGTCTTAAGTTATTTTTGTTTTTTCTACATTCATTTCCAAAATGTCCGTGCTTACCACAGTAAGAACAACTGGCTTCTCTAGGACTTTTGCGTTTCTTTGGCTTCTCTGAGTTGACCATAACGGAAACTGCTGCAATTCTTACTCTCTCTTTGACATCAGAATCTCTTTCCCAAATAGCTAAACTGTCCAAGTTGTCTTGCAGAGTTCTCGTACACCATGTGATGTTTAAGTAAGGCAAAGCCTTTCTGTGTTCTGGCAAAAGACAATGAAACCATGTGCGAACCAAAGGACCATTATGACCTAACACCTTTTCTGGAGTGTCGGCAATTCCGCTGTAAACGGCAGCGATCTGACAGAATCGTTCTGTGTACTCACAAACAGTCTCACCGTTCTTCTGTACACAATTGGTTATTTTTGACCAGTCCACGTTCGGTCCAACAATGTTCTTTAAAATTTTCAGAACTTCCTCTCTCAATTCATCTTTACTGGCTTGTTGCAGTTCAGAATTGTTTACAGCACTTTCAAAATCATTGAATTCTGACTCAGTCAAGATCTGTGATATTAGCTGAGTGACTTCAGCTAGAGTCATATCATAGAGCCGCATCTTTTTGGACAACTCTCTCCTAAACTCAGAAAAATTTCTTTGCACTGATGGCAAACTTTCAGCAATTCTCTCAATATCTTTAGGAACTAAAGATGTTTTGACTGCTTGTGGCTGCAATATGGGGTTTGCAAATGGAACTGTATCAATACCTTTTCCCTGAGGCTTTTGTCTAGCTACGCACACTTCAACTGCATTTACATCTGCATTGACCTTGTCCTCTATACTATCAAAAGACTGTAAATCAGGATAGCTTTCATCTGACTGTTGGTCTTCTAAATCACATTTGGTTGAGGCTTTGTTATGGCCCACGTTTGTCTTGAGACAGGACACCTGAGTCTGCAATTGTTTGATCTGATCTTTCAACTTATCAATACAACAAGCTTGTTCTTGTGCAATGGATAAGCTAAATTCTCTGTGACAGAAGATAATGCCTTTGACATTTTTCTTGCGAATACTTTCTCCTAGTACCTTCTTACAATCTTCAATTGACCACACTTTTTCTGGATCAATGCCAAATTTCTTTGTTAAATTCAATCTGACTGGCTCAGTCACGATGGAGTCCATGTGCTCTCTTAACAAAGACTTAAACTCATTGTCTGTCCATAACGGGCTAGCTAATCCACCTTTCTCTGTTGTAGGTATCAGCCTAGCATTCCTTCTAACCATTTTGTGACTTCCTTTGTTACTTAACAATCACAAAACACTAAAACTTCTCTACTGTCTTACAAAACAGAGGGTACAATCTTATTACCACATGACGCTAACTCTTCTCTAGCTTACAGAGGATAGGTCTTCTCTAGCAAGAGCAAACACACAATATTAACATGTAACTGTTAATCTTCCCTGCCAACAACAGAGGGTAAATTTCATCTCTAAAAGCAAACTTTAGAGGCTTATCTTTAGTTAACCAAACTCTACAGCTGTTTGTTAACTACTTCTCTGAACGGCGCAGAGGAAAAACATTTTTGTACTGGTCTGCAAAGGTTCTTTGAAATGGAGTGAAACTCACCGAGTCTTTCATTTGTAGAGAAAGATTCCGTCTGGAAAAATTCAGTCTTTGAGATCTTTTTTGGAGCTTGAAGTTTTCAATCTGGATTCAGAAGATTCAGTCTGGAACTCCGTCAGCTTTGTTGAGATCTTTGAGCTTGAAGTTTCTTTGAGTTTCCTTCTTCTCCATCCGGGTCACGGCACCAAATTGTTGAAAACCTTTTTCTTCGTCGAAGCAAGAGACCAGGAGACGTTGGGGATCACGTTCAAACAAAGTTATTCTTTATTGAGGACTTTGCGTTGACGCGGCTGCAGTTCTTCCCAAATCAGTCTAATCTCACATAACTTTACATGGTGTCTTATAGGCATTTCAGTGGGCTGTCCTTAATGGTGCTGACCATGCACACAGCCTTAGATAGGGATGACAATAGAGGCAATTACCCCCAACTGAGATAATGATACCCCCCCCAAAGGGTATAAACCAACAAATGGTCACGAGACCGAAGACTATGTAACATTCACACACAGTTCAACTCTTAGTTGGAAGATCAAAGTCTAACCAAAACTACAATGTTTAGACAGCTGACTTACAGCTGACTTCTAATCAGTAAATTGATGCCATCATGTTCACTTTGAATGCCCAATACAGTGTAGTTCACCTTAGTGTTTCATGTGATATTATAAAGTAAGTAGGATCAGCAGATCTTAAACATATTCTTAAATTTGTATCCTTCATGGCCAAAAGGTTGCTATAAATACGTTGTGTGGTGAAGGTTGTTACAGCGTTGTCACAATGTTGACATTAAACCACCGTTCAGGGCCATTGCTTAAGGTTGTGCCTAGGGTGTCTGGACAACCACTGGACGACACATGTACTCGTCACTGCCCTGAAGCACGAAAATCAGCCTTTCAATTTACAACCTACAACTTCATTTTCTAATGTGACTAATGTCACCTCGCTTGCACCGTTTAGTTTTTCATTTCATTTGTCTGCTATTTAGTCTCATTCGTTTCTTTGCTCCTCTGGATGTGTGGATGTTTCCCGGACTGACTCCAGTTCCCGAACTTTATCGTCCGGCTTTCGACTATACTCCCCTGTCTGCCATGTACAGAACCGGTTTTGTTCATTAAATGTTCTGATCTTTGCTTTTTATGTTTTATTTATTATACTTAAAAAATAAATTTGTTTATTCATTTTAGTTTTTTTTTTCTTTTTTCACAAATGTATGACTTTTGGAAGTGCAATTTGATTACCATATGCAGTTAGTTTTAATAAAGCTGAATTAACGTAACCTTCTGTAATTTTTACTCTTCAAAGTGTACACTTGCAGGTGTTGATTATAATTAGGCTAATTTACTGATAGCCCCAAATCAAGGTCTTACATATAAGTGTTGAAATACACACAAAACTCCCTCATTTGTTCTAAAGTAAACTGGCACTACATTTGTGTGCACAGAAAAGTCACTAATGTTCTTCACGTACTAAGTGTAGCACAGGTGGTTAAGTCACTCAGATTTAGCCCCATAATAAAAGAAACAATACACAACAGTGTTTTAATTCATTTTATGTTGATTTCATTTATTTTAAAATTCAATGCCTTTAGTTCTGAGTGAATTTTTATTTTATGAGTTCTTAATCTATTTGAGTTTTCCATTTGGTTGCAGTATGTATGAAAAGAAAAGGTGTACTGGCCCTTTAAGCCTGCTCTTTCCAGAACGTGCTCTCCTGCAGAGGGAGAGTTGAAGCCTCCATTTTGTGACGAGGTGCCAGAGCAGAGCTGCTGCAGATAAATGTGCTTAAAGATCGAACTTTGAGACTAAATATTTATAAAATCATCATTTAACACAGATTTGGTGAGTGTTCAACGTTTTTGTATGTTTTTAGTGAAGGTTTAGACGAACGCTAATCACGATCAGTAAACAACCCACATAACAAAATTGGTTTGGCCCAGTGATGGGCCACACAATCCACTTTCACTTGGCCCAAATACAGCAATGAATTACGGTACATGACTGGACCAGGTCTGGTTGCCAGAACTCGGGCCACATATGGCCCATGGCATAGCCATATCTCAGCCAAATGTATGACTATAGCTGGCCCTATTCTGGTCCTTTTTAGGACCAAACAATTGATTCTACATGTCAGCCTCAACTAAACCTTGATCTAGCCACTTTATACACACCCTTGGCCCAAATGAAAAATGCCAGAAAAACAACAGTATTCTTAACAAATATTTATTGTTTCACATTTAAACGAAACAATTAGCAAAACAACTTCAATGGCACTGTGCACACTTCAACATCTGATTCAGTTCATGAACAAGAGGCACTGTGCACACTTCAACATCTGATTCAGTTCATGAACAAGAGGCACTGTGCACACTTCAACATCTGATTCAGTTCATGAACAAGAGGCACTGTGCACACTTCAACATCTGATTCAGTTCATGAACAAGAGGCACTGTGTACACTTCAACATCTGATTCAGTTCATGAACAAGAGGCACTGTACACACTTCAACATCTGATTCAGTTCATGAACAAGAGGCACTGTGCACACTTCAACATCTGATTCAGTTCATGAACAAGAGGCATTGTGCACACTTCAACATCTGATTCAGTTCATGAACAAGAGGCACTGTGTACACTTCAACATCTGATTCAGTTCATGAACAAGAGGCACTGTACACACTTCAACATCTGATTCAGTTCATGAACAAGAGGCACTGTGTACACTTCAACATCTGATTCAGTTCATGAACAAGAGGCACTGTACACACTTCAACATCTGATTCAGTTCATGAACAAGAGGCACTGTACACACTTCAACATCTGATTCAGTTCATGAACAAGAGGCACTGTACACACTTCAACATCTGATTCAGTTCATGAACAAGAGGCACTGTGCACACTTCAACATCTGATTCAGTTCATGAACAAGAGGCACTGTACACACTTCAACATCTGATTCAGTTCATGAACAAGAGGCACTGTACACACTTCAACATCTGATTCAGTTCATGAACAAGAGGCACTGTACACACTTCAACATCTGATTCAGTTCATGAACAAGAGGCACTGTGCACACTTCAACATCTGATTCAGTTCATGAACAAGAGGCACTGTGCACACTTCAACATCTGATTCAGTTCATGAACAAGAGGCACTGTGTACATAACTCTTTAACATCTGATTCGGTTCATGAACAAGAGGCACTGTACACACTTCAACATCTGATTCAGTTCATGAACAAGAGGCACTGTGTACATAACTCTTTAACATCTGATTCGGTTCATGAACAAGAGGCACTGTACACACTTCAACATCTGATTCAGTTCATGAACAAGAGGCACTGTACACACTTCAACATCTGATTCAGTTCATGAACAAGAGGCACTGTACACACTTCAACATCTGATTCAGTTCATGAACAAGAGGCACTGTGCACACTTCAACATCTGATTCAGTTCATGAACAAGAGGCACTGTGCACACTTCAACATCTGATTCAGTTCATGAACAAGAGGCACTGTACACACTTCAACATCTGATTCAGTTCATGAACAAGAGGCACTGTACACACTTCAACATCTGATTCAGTTCATGAACAAGAGGCACTGTGCACACTTCAACATCTGATTCAGTTCATGAACAAGAGGCACTGTGCACACTTCAACATCTGATTCAGTTCATGAACAAGAGGCACTGTACACACTTCAACATCTGATTCAGTTCATGAACAAGAGGCACTGTGCACACTTCAACATCTGATTCAGTTCATGAACAAGAGGCACTGTACACACTTCAACATCTGATTCAGTTCATGAACAAGAGGCACTGTGCACACTTCAACATCTGATTCAGTTCATGAACAAGAGGCACTGTACACCAAGTCGCAAGTCGGTTAACCTGTTGTACTCTCCTGACGCTCTTTTCTCTTCATTCTTTCTCTTCTGCCACCATCCCTATCCGGGCCCAGATATAGCCATCTCTTAATGGTGGAATCGATTTCCTTTTCTGTGGCCGCAGACGTCAGGTGGTTACGCCTCACAGCCGCTGAAATGATCTGAAATTAGTTTCTGTATCAAAAGAAAATATGGCTATTGGATTTTAAAGGGATAGTTCACTTTAAAATGAAAATTCTGTCATCATATACTCACCCTCAAGTTGTTTCAACCCTGTATGCTGGCATTCTTCAAAATATCTTCCATTGTGTTCAGCAGAAGAAAGAAATTCATACAGGGTTGAAATAACTTGAGGGTGACTATATGATGACAGAATTTTCATTTTAAAGTGAACTATCCCTTTAAAGGACAATTGTATTAAAACTGAACACAGAACCTATTGACAGACATTATATAACATCTACACAGAGACTGTAAATTGATGCAGATCAGTAGTGAGTCTGGCACCATCCTCCTACCAGGTTCCGATATGACTCCAGGAGAAATCCAGTCTTGTGCAATTCAATAAGGACAGATATATGATTGTACTTTTCTTTTCTTTTTTTTATCTCGGCCTTAGTGCAATGCTATGATTGGTTCAATACAATTTGCTCAGCAGAAAACAATAAGGACATTATGAATCATGTGAACCAGTCATATCATATACAGTGGGTACGGAAAGTATTCAGACCCCCTTAAATTTTTCACTCTTTGTTATATTGCAGCCATTTGCTAAAATCATTTAAGTTAATTTGTGTTCCTCATTATTGTACACACAGCACCCCATATTGACAGAAAAACACAGAATTGTTGACATTTTTGCACATTTATTAAAAAAGAAAAACTGAAATATCACATGGTCCTAAGTAATCAGACCCTTTGCTCAGTATTTAGTAGAAGCACCCTTTTGATCTAATACAGCCATGAGTCTTTCTGGGAAAGATGCAGCAAGTTTTTCACACCTGGATTTGGGTATCCTCTGCCATTCCTCCTTGCAGATCCTCTCCAGTTCTGTCAGGTTGGATGGTAAACGTTGGTGGACAGCCATTTTCAGGTCTCTCCAGAGATGCTCAATTGGGTTTAAGTCAGGGTGACGCTTAAAATCGCTTAAAGTGATGCTTAACCACTCCCCTCAATCCGTTAGTCTGCTATGAGTGAGAGATGGAGAGGAGGAGCGCTGGAGTAAAACCCTGCCCTCTGTTCAATATTCCTTTTCACTGGGAAATACGTCACAACACTAGAGAAAAGTCGTTTGCAACTTCCGGTTCACGCGGACTTCAACTTTGTAATGTTGCAGAGAGCTGGCTTATGTTTGACTGAATGGTTTGCATTATTTCTCATTGTACAGATGGTGGACAACCAAAATGCCTATTACTGCCGCGCCAGCTGCCGCGGCGAAATCACCGCGGCGAAAATAAACCAGCCGCATTTCAAAGTCGTTCCCGAAATGACCGCCAGGTGGCGCAAAGGGACATTGTGCAAAACAGCAGCAATTGCCGCATTTTAAAATGTAAGTGGGTTAAATATAAAACCCTAAGCCTAATAGGCATATTTTTCATATATATAAATAGGCCTATTAGGCTACAACAGAATAGAACCAAAGATAGAATAAATTTTAGAACTGAAAAAATAGAATCAAAAGTTAAAAATAGAGACGATATTAGGAGCAATGACGCGGAATATTTTTACTATTCTATTGAGGAATTAGATAAATGAAGAGCTCTCGTGAGCGATACAATTGCATAGTAATTTATAGTGATTTCAAAAGCAGTCCTTAAAAAAAAAATACATGGAGTAGTGTGGCATAATTTTTGAGAGATTACTCGGAACGCGTTTTAGTTAAGATCCTGGTTTCAATGCCCTTAATGTATATAGGCTTGGCTACTGCTTTAAAAAAATGTCCCAACGCGTTTTGAGATTGTTTTGAATTAAACATTGAAGTTTAAAATGTAGTGTTTTGGCACACCAGGCCGAGTGGCGTTACGCATTGTTCAAAAATCAGGTTTTATTCTGGCATGTTGAACTGGCGTTATATATAGGCTAGCCTATATATATATTTTTTTTGATTTATTAGATTTAGATTTTAGATTTCGTTAGATTTATTTTTCTCATAACAGCTAAAATAACTAATATATGCCTTGTCTTAATATGACCTACTTAATATAGGCAATAGGCATATAATAGCCTATATAATAAATTAGCAAAACTTGGCCACTAAATATTTAATTTTCAATTATTTTAATTATCACAATTAAAGTTTTAATTTTATTAAATTGAACAAGCGCAACAATCAGCATTTAATCAAATATTCTAAAAGATTTATTATTAATAATAATGTTATTTCAACATAATATTTCGTTTTTTCGACATAATGTGTGCGTGCAACAAGCAAGATGTGTAGCCTATTTGTAAATCCGGTGATGCGTGCATTGATTTTTATCAATAAACTAGTGTTTTCTGACAGTGTCGACTACAAAGATGAAGTTGACGATCGCCATATTTGTAGTGAACGCACCTAGAGAGAAATGCACATAAAGACATAATCAGAGAGTAGCCTTTTTCTTTTCGTTTTGAATTATTTCGTTTGAAGACATTTCAAGCTTTGTGTATTTGATGTATTTATCATGTCTGTGTGAGGCATACGCTGAGTTTCGTTAAGTTAGGAGGATGAGATGCGCTCCAGCTGACGTGCAATGCAAGTGACCGCGCGGGATTGATACCTCCATGATTAGTGTCTGTTATATTTGCTTCTCTTACTTATTTAAATACAGGCAATTGGTTGATGAAAAATTGATTAAAATTAAGATACAATTTATAGAAAACGAAATTCACTTTAAAGAAAGGTTTTCTACTAAACAAAACGTAATGAAGTGGTCAAAATCATGTCTGACCCACTCCATATCCATCTCTCGATATAATGCATCCTATATTACTCGTGCTGTTCACTTTTCATATTCAACATAGATGGAAAAAAATAACATTATAATATTTTAACAAATATGATACTAAATGAGATTATTTAATGGCTACAACAGTATAGTAGGCCTATAGACTTTTTTTTTTAGAATAGAATTTTGCTGTGCACTTGCATATTAGTGTCAGCTGGGAAGGAAATATAGAGACCAGACCTCTTGGAACTTTAACTGAATACATAGCGTTGGTAAAGCATACTGAAATTACATCCCTACAAATTTATTAGGCCCTACTGAAAATAAATGTATCGAATTTAAGCAAAGTAGCCTAAATGTTAAGACTGTAAGCCCTTTGCTTTTTTACGTAGCCTATAAAGGACTCTTATAGCCGACTTTGTGTTAATTTAATTTGTAGAGGATTTTTTTTAACTCAAACATTAACACTGAAATAAATGAAACTAAATTATTGTAAATTTTTTGGCACACCACGACGAGTGGCGCTATGCATTGTTCTAAAGCCAGGTTTTATTCTGGCATGTTGAATTAGTGTTCGACAAACGCGGCGGCGCGTTCATTTGAATGAAGAGCGTTTGAGCGAACACACACTGGAACGTTAGGCCATGTCGCAACGAGTGAATCGTGGCCGAGTGGTTGAACTTACGTTACGATCATTTAGATGACACAGGTTCGAATCCCGAACTAACTTGAACTATTGATATTTTTATATTATATAAATGCATTAATGCGTTTAAACAACAAACAATAAAATCAGAACCAGTATTCTGTTGCGTTCATGGTTCCAGTGGCAGTAATGCATCCACGGCTTTTCAAAATGTCACAAAGCGTTTTGAGATTGTTTTGAATGAAATATTTAAGTTTATAATTAAGTGTTTTGGCACACCACAATGAGTGGCGAACTCTTTGTTTTGTTTTGCAAACTCAGCTAGCCTGTGGGGGGTTTGGAGAAGGCAATAGTTGCTTTATCGTGGGGGTGCAGGACAGAGGTGTTAATGTTCCGTCTTTCATATGGAGAGTGTCGGAGCCAGCCTGATGAGCAGGCAAAGGCTAAATTCTTTTAAGGATTAATCTCAAAATCTCCAAAAGTCCATAGCCTATGTACAGTAGGCCCTATATCTTATTAAATTATATATTGTAGTTTTATTGATTGTATTTAAAGGTTTTCCACACACAATTTCAATTTAGCAGATACAGAGCTCTTTAATTCGCGACCCACCTCGTTTTATTGTAAGGTGAATTCAGCAAGGCATGTTGTATCTTTGAAGGAACAAAAGCTATTTGTTACTGCCACTGAAACCATGAACGCAACAGAATACTGGTTCTGATTTTATTGTTTGTCGTTTAAACGCATTAATAGGCTAATATAAAAATATCAGTAGTCCAAGTTAGTTCGGGATTCGAACCCGTGTCATCTATATGATCGTAACGTAAGTTCAACCACTCGGCCACGATTCACTCGTTGCGATATGGCCTAACGTTCCAGTGTGTGTTCGCTCAAACGCTCTTCATTCAAATGAACGCGCCGCCGCGTTTGTCCAACACTAATTCAACATGCCAGAATAAAACCTGGCTTTAGAACAATGCATAGCGCCACTCGTCGTGGTGTGCCAAAAAAATTACAATAATTTAGTTTCATTTATTTCAGTGTTAATGTTTGAGTTAAAAAAAAATCCTCTACAAATTAAATTAACAAATGTTTTCGATTTTTTCTTTCGTGATTTGTGTGGATGACACACAGCGACATATACAGTATTATCAGCTGTATTATTAATGCTTAATTTCGAGAAAGACCCGCCGCGCGCAGTGAGGGAGACCAAACTTAGTAAAAAAATATCCAGCGCGAGAGAGGCAAAGGAAAACGCCTGTTCTTAATTTATGTTGCTTTGAACTTTTTTCGTTTTGTACCGTTTTGATTTTTTTATTTAGCTGCAATTTCTTTGACAATAGAAATTTAAAATGTTGCAAGAATAAGATTCTGTGTTTCTTATTTTGCATCACAAAGGGAATAAACTCTATCGATGCAACCCTGTTTAAATAAATAAACTGTCCCGACACTTTATTCATACCTTGAAATGTGCGATGGGTTTTCAAACTTAATTCATTTTCTTTTTCTTTTACATTTTCATTGTTTATTTTTTAATTGAAAGTAATACTGTATTGAAAGTATTTTTCTGATTTGTTCGATCTGTTTTGAAAAATGTCTTCCGTTGCTATGGCCGGGTATCACTGTCAGTCATCTCAATCTCGTGAATGATTCACACACACAAAAAAAATAATTTAGCAGATTAAAGACGAGCTTCATCATCTTCATTTTCTGGTGCAATCGGCTGACAGTCTTCCTTCATCAGATGTGTCGTCTTTGCAGCGGCACAACTGGAATGTTGCAAATTTATGTTGTAATGTACAATTGATAATTAAACAAGACGATTGACTTTAATAAACAGATGCATTTTTACGCATCAAGAACGGAAAAACATAAACACTGTCAGCTACACTGAGATTCGATCTCAGATCGTTTGAAGCTCCGAGAGGCTATTGTTAATGCATTGACCACAGAGCTATGGTCTGAATAGCCTAGGACTACTACTGTTTGTTCGGTATTTGAACCGATTTGAATTCGGCCACGAATTTGTTTTGTTTTATTTTGTTTTAAATGTATTTTTACATATTTTGCTTTCGTTAATGTTAACCAATTCTGTTGTAGCATAATAGGCCTATATTTTTTCCCTAAAAGTTTGTTTTATTCTCTACTTTGTTTGTTTATATTTTTACATATTCAATCAGTCTCATTTTTGTTCAAATAATGAAATTTTTTTTTTTTTTTTTTTTTTACAAGATCTTGCAAAAAGTTTATTTATTTTATTTTTTTAAATAAACAGATAGGAAACTTACCTTTTAAAATGCCGCAGTTGCTGCTGTTTTGCCCTGTCACTTGCGGCACCCGGTATAGCCAAGTCATTTCGCTTCGACTTTGAAATTCGACTGGTTTATTTTTGCTGCGGCAGTAATAGGCATTGTGGTTGATTATTTATTAAATAATTCAATTGATAATCATAACAACATGTAAGCCTATTTAATTCTGAATATAACAAAGAATGCTTAAACCGACTAACATCGGTTAGTAACTGCAAGTCCTGAAAATGTTTTAATTTTATGTAAGTAAATGACAAGTAACCTATTGACATAGCCTTTCTAAATTATAGAAAAACTGGGCACACACTTTTAACGTGTCTACTTTGTTTAAATTTAATGAATTTGAATTCGTTTAACCACAATATTTATCTTGAATTTATCTGTGGCCTCTCAGCTCAGATTACTGCCGCGGCAGATTACGTCATAAAGAGAATAAACTGACACTTTTCAAAGTCTGTGATTACAGCGCCACTCAGCGGTAAAAGGCAGCAATACACATCCCAATTTTGCCGCCGCGGGAACGGCGGCGGTAAAAGTCTCATTCTGGTTGTCCACCATCTGTATAGCTTCTTATACCTTTTAGGCTACTTACTTTTATACTGAATATTAACGATCAATTATCAATGTTTCATATTTTTTAAATGAAAACAAAAAGCAGGGTTGTGTTTTTTATTACATGTTGTTATAAATATATGCAGTGAAGAGAATCAATGGGCTACGCCTTGCCTAAACCACATTTACGTGTGTCCATTAATATGTTTAAGATTTTTTTAAATGAAAAGAGGCAGAGTGGTGTTTTAGCCTATAACATATTTCATTTTATTGTTGATGAAAAGAGGCAGAGATGTATTTTACACCATATTCCGTTTTATTGTTGCCGAAAATATAGCCTACATATTAAAGATAACCGGAGTAGCCAGAGTGCTGAGTGACGCGATCAAGAACGCACTGTTCTATCTGCAGAATAACCGGACTTGCGTCCTCTCGTCCTCAGGAGTTCGTTCTTCTGAGTCGAACTTGGTCGCAAAGTTTGCGTTCTTGGTATTGAGAAACGGCTGACGTTCTGACAATTACATTTTTAATAACAACCTTAACGGCCCTGAACAGTAGTTCAATGTCAACATTGTGACAACGCCGTAACAACCTTCACCACACAACGTAGTTATGGCGACCTTCTGGCCATGTTGTTAAAACGTTGTTAGAAGGTTTGGGTACGTTGTGCCAACGTTCTGTGTTTGCTGGGAATTGCTGCTACACATTTTTGTATGTTAATCCAGTGTATGTCACTTAAATTGAAATAAATAAATGGCTGAGCCTGTGATATAAAATAAAGATGTCTGATGTCACCTAACGATAAATGTTATCGACGCACAACATTTTAAATAACATCTACGATTATACATTGTGGCACATCTTTAACATTTAACTTTCCGACTATGTTAACTCATACTAACTGTAAAATTCAAAATTACTTACCAAACTTCGCTCGCTTTGTTCTAGAGGTAAGAAGTCCAACCGTTAGTGAAATGCAGCCTCAAGTGCATCAGTGCCACTTCTTAAACTGCGGCGGCGCTGGATCCGGAAGTATCAATATATCTTTTTTTAATTTGGGTTGTAAACCATTAACTAAATCGGCTAAAGCGCAAAATTACACAGTTTCAATTGAAGAAAAAATATTTTTAAAAAAAGAAAAAAAGGAAAAAGTACAAGATTGAGTGTAAAGACTACAATGATGTACAACTACAAACCCATGAAGCATTGCGGTTTAGGCGCGCTATCTGGGCGTGCTTTTCTAGATGCGACCTGATTGGTGTAATTTTTTTGTGTGTGCCATATTAGGACATTTTAAGACCGAAGAAATGTGTGCAAATTGGCCTTATCTTGTGCATGAAATGAGACAATCAAACAATTAAAGTTCTATTCTATCTTGCTTTGACCTTTCACACTAACACACAATATATATATTGCTTACTTATGTTGCCCTCTATTGTAAACCTCTTTGGATAAAAGTGTTTGCTAAATGATTAAATGTAGCCTAATGTAAATTTAAAGTTTATGTTGTTTCATAATTATTCATTAAACCTTGCTGATAGAGAGAATAAACCCACTGTGCCGGCTTCATGCCAAATCTGGGCCAGAATTCTTTGCTACCTGGGAAGTGTCTACGCAAATGTGTGATAATCTCTTGAATTAATGTTTTCTAAGCAGAATGCTGAGTTTGTATTTATGGTTTTAATATGGGTTTTGTCCTAACCTATATTCTGTGTGAATGTTACAGTTGGGTTTAATACGAGTCATGTTGATAATTGTTTTGTGAGAGTGTTATATGTGTGGTTTATTTAGTTTATTGCTTTAATGAGATAGTAATCTATCATATCACTGTTGTAATTGTTATTTCTCTTTGAAATATGCAAACTGAACATGGATATATTTGTTATAGTTTGGCCTAAACTACAGGTCAGGTTTTTTGTTCCTGTGGAAACGTTGTGGAGATTGACTGAGTAGGTCTAAGTGTCATATCGTGAACTCTACTGTTTTCTTCTACTCGAGGTAGGATCTCAGCTCACAGATTCCCGGCTTTATAAGCGGAGCTGATACGGGAAGTCCAGCGCAGCGCGATAGTGCACTTTCTGAGATGTATATTTTTTCTCGTGACTCGTGAGATTGTCGTTTACATTATTAATTTGTTGGAAACGCACATTTATTTTCGACTTGTCGGAGTCGGGCTTTAACTACAGCACAAACTGTTTGCATTGCCCTAAGATTATTTGCGAGTGGCTCTTTCCTTTACACTATTGGAGATGCGGAGAACTTGATGGAAAGTGCTGTCTGTCGTGTCATTCGGAGTTTACCTGCCGCTTTTAGGTTTAAAAAACAGTTTTAGGTTTTTTTGTGGCATTTCCAAGCCACTTAAGACCCAATGCTGTAAAGCAGTTTATTTTAAAGCAGTTTTTTTAGGCTATCATAATGTTTTATGAAGATCATGCAATCATGACCATGCCGATTACAGTATATGTCACTCAGGCTTCACTAACGTGATTGGTACCATAGACTATAGGCTAGACCATAGACTGCCATCAAGGCCTCAATGAAGGGGATTATGTGAACAGAAAGGGGGTTCACAATGTAAATGTGCAGCCCAGTTACTATTGTGATTCTTAATATTCCAGATTAGTAATATTATATCAAATAAAAAAGGCAGTTGACTAAAATCTTCCATATCACAAATGTGAAAGCAAAATGGCCAGGATCTGTGCATGACTTAAATATTTTCAGAGATTCACATTTATGCACATTATTTGAAAGTGGTAAGAAAAGTTCCACAATTAAATATCAAGCTCACTGTATTACATACACTTATGCTGATCCTAACAGAACTGCATTTCTTCATAGGTGATTATGACATGTTCCTGCAGACAGGTGTTTTATGACCCCATTCCCTGACCCAAACCAGTTACAATGCAGCTCTAGCCAGGACAAGGGCACACAATGAAATGAACTTTGGCTAACTAAAGGGAAGATTTCAGTGTGTGAACAGTCTGAGGGTTGCACACCTGACAGGGCCTGTGACATTGTTGCATGTGCCATATTACACAACATTGCCAAAAAAAAAACCTTGAGTTTTATTTCAATTGTTCTTTGTAAAGAAAAGCCAGTGGTGAAGTGCCTGCAACAAGAGATATTAGACACATGCCTCATGCAACAAATAAAAAGGAAAAGTTGGCTCTACACTGCCCACCTGTAGGCCTATGTCTCCTCTGTCTGTGCAGACTCTTCTGTAGGCCTTTCTGTAGATGTGGAATCCTGCAACTTATATTGCAGCCATAAAGCATACAAGTATAAATGAAGTAAAGTTATTTATGCACTTGCAGGTAGGCTAGTTCCTCCATATGACAGTTATCTGAGAGGGTTTATTCACTGTCCAGTGCAATGGAAACAAATGAACATTACAAAGTCTTATACTTTCTTTCCTTTGGAAAATTAGAAAATGTCCACTTACTGCACATATTTCAGCTCCACTTTCTTGGGAACAGATAGTGTCGGTGTATTATGTAAAAGTGCACAAAAGAGGAAAACACAATGGCCCTCATTTATCAAAAGTGCGTACACCAAATTTCCAGCGTACACCCAAAACCACGGTGACTTTGAGATTTATCAATATGGACGTTGGCGTACGGCACGCTCAAATTCAGACTGAAAAAATAATAAAAATGACATTCTTCTTTTAAATAATAATAATACAAATAATAATGACATTCTTCTTCTAAATAACAATAAGCGTCATTAATAATAAAAATCTAGAAATCAATTTTGTTTCTTTCCACTTCCCTGGTTTCGCTTTCTCTTCTTTGCCGTCTTCCGTGTGTCTATGGCGTAACATGAGGGCGTGGGGGGAGCGGAGACTTGAATATATAGGGGCGTGTTATTCTAATGACGATCGTTTTCAGCCGCGGCATTTATTAAGCGCAGGTATTGCGTACACCTGGATTTCAAAGGTACGCACAGCTTCATAAATCAGGCGGTGAGAGGAGTGTAAGCATAATCTTACGCCAATATATACGCCCGTTTCTACGCAAGAATGATAAATGAGGGCCAATGTCATTACAATGAACTACACTCGGGAAAAATGTGATGAATAACTCATGGCAAAATATTTTTACATTAACATAAGTTTATCAGTTTTCACTTTCACAAGTCAAAGCAATTCATCATTACTCAAGATTTAACAGTTGAAATGACTATACGGCCTTAACAATATAGTAACTACTGTTAACTAACAAGAAACTCTGATTAACAAATTAGTAAGTAATAGCACACAGATGACACTAGTAGTTTATTATTAACTAGTCAATAACTACTATTTTTTTCATTCTTCCCAGAGAACTAATGAGAAAGTTTCATAATTCATGCAGAACTAAGCAATAAGTAATGCAGGACAAATGACTAGCAGTACATTAACATTTTAACTGCTAATACAAACAAATTGGCAAGACTATTTACATTATCAGTAGCCTAATTGCAGACTTGGACCCGATGTCCTATTACTGTTTAAATTTGACGCACTATATATATATATAATCAGAAAATATTTTTTGTATGCATATGACAAGCAATGTGCACATATCATATGCTCACCAAAATGCGTGTAAAATGCAAACACGTGTATCATATGAAGACCAAATTCCATATACAGTAATTTTATTATTAAACATACACAGTAAAAACAAAAACATAAATAATAATAAATGTGTGCATATATATATATATATAGATATAATTTTATTTTTTTTATAATGTGTGTACCAGTTGGTGGGTCAGTGTCTTGCTCAAGGGTCTCACCCCAAATATGTCTCACCTCAGTCGTGGTTTTGAGGGTGGAACAGAGCGTTGGCCATTCACTCCTCCACCTACAATCCCTGCTGGTACCGAGACTCAAACCTGCAGCCTTTGGGTTACAAGTCCGTATCTAACCAGTAGGTCATGACTGCCCCTATATATATGCGTGTGTGTATCTTGTGAATGGTTATGATTCTTTTCATTAATAACTATTATAAGAATTATGGTAACCCACTAGTAATTACTCAAGTGTTACTACATCCTTCTAAAGGAATTACTAATTACTTGGATCAGTATTCTAAAGTGAAGATCATGGTAACCCACTAGTAATTACTCAAGGGTTACTACATCCGTCTAGAGATATTATCTAAAAGTATACTATTAAAAAAATCAACCAAAACCTCAAAAGCGTTAAATGACTTTAGTGATTGGTTGCACATGATATTTACTGATCATGACTAGAAAACAAGAACAATGCTTAACCAGAAGCATGGAACAAGCAACAGCTAAAATAACAGTGTGTATAGACACATGGCCATATTTATGATGGCTGAATTTAAACAAGAGGAATGGAAAAAGAAAAAGTTAAAGTGGCTGTGTGTGTAGTCACTGAGCTAGAACATGCATGGAATGGTATTTAGCATACAAAGAAACACACATACACATGCATAAACATAGGTTGGTTATTTTTGTCTCTCACAAAAGTCAATAAGGATGCCAGCTTTCTTTTTTTCTTCAATGGTGCTTTGCAATGGCTCCTGTCTGCATAATTCTCTGCACCGCTCTGCAAAATCAGACAGTTTCTGTCCTCTTTGGAAGGTGCCACGCAAATTTTTGTAGGCCTCGATGTCACATGCTTCGAGCTCTGCAATTGCAGCAGTATCCACAATTGTCTTTCTGTCCACGCCACATTTGAAGTACGCCTGTGTTTTTGTTGTTCCACTTTTCAAATAGCCCAAGACCTTCTTGTATCTCTTAACGGCTTGCTCTGGAAGAAAGACTGACAAAGAACAGAGAATAAACCATTAGTATGTTATGTTAATGGGATGTCTGTTTTATAAATGAATGGAATTTGGAAATCTGCAACAAGGAATTACAGCCTAAATGTCTTTGCTGAATTTGGTGGTTGTAGGTGGAAAGCTAGGAGAAGTTTATCTTGGAAAATTAGGGTCTAAGAAGAAGAAGAACCATAATAATAATAATAATATAAAAGTGCCTCTATTATGCTATCTAAATAGCTATTCATTTGTTTTTGAGGTTAGGCATTCAAGGTCAAAAAAGTAGTTTCATTAAATTTTCATTGCAGTATCATCTCTCTTCTCTTAACCCTCTTAACTCCTCCTTGGATGGTATCCATCTTTGTTTTGCGTCTTCCCTAATTTTTTTTTTTTTTTTTTTTTTTTACATATTCTGCATTTCTTCGTTGAAGCCATTAGTCTGTTTTTTTGAAGCCATTTAGTTATTTTTCGGTTTCCTTTTACGCCCTTGTGCTCACAGAGCGTTAAAATCTTTCTTGCAAGTCCCATTGTTGGACTGTAGATTCTCCTAACGACATACGAACCGGAAGACTGAACCTCTCAGAAGGCGCCTTTTCCCCCCACATGATTTAGAACTGGTTGTAGAACATTTGTTATAAAATGTACATCTTTTTTTTTTTATCCAAAAAAATTATCTATAAACGGCATATATAGGAAGCATATAAAAATAAAGAATAGAAAAATAATTAATTCAGTAATTAATACGTAGTCATTAATACGTAATTAAAAATTGACCGGACGTGCCTAGTCTACTAAGCAACCACAAACAAGTGTTCTCTCAAAAAGATGGATTTCATAACTGGTAATAAAAACAAAGGAAAATCTAAAAACATAATTAAAATGTTAAATGATTTGAGAATGACTGGTGTAAGGCCAGTGATTAATTTTATAACATATTGGGACAACGTAAATGAAGGGGAGGAATCATCCACGGTGGTAGAGTTCATCTGTGTGGACGGAAGTTGCTTTTACAAGACGTTGGAACAACGGCGACCTGAGGCTGATTCTGAATCTGCAGAAAGTTCAGGAGAAAGCATGGCTGATCGAAGGATTCCGCGTAAAAGGGTACCACCCAATCGCCTTGTTGAGGAAAATGATGGCAATGATGCAGGTAAATTATCTATTTTAAGTTCTAGCCAGGCATATTATAATGCGATTAGCAGCATATGTGTACGTTAGTAAGTTAGGCCTAGCACCACTGAAAAGCAGAATCGGCCAATTAGTGATTTGTGAGGCAATAATGTTTATTAACAAAACTGGTTAAATATTTTAATTATAAATTAATAATTTATAGCCTGGCTAACGTCAGACCTCTTTCTCTTTGAGACGTGGTCTGGGAACCACATGTTCATTTTCTCGTATTTGAGGCGTGGTTTACGAATGCCCAGAGCCGTTTATTGGGCGCTACAAATGTCTATCAAATGCGCCTGTACGTAGCTCAAAGCCAATCGTTTCAATTATACCAGATGACGTATGTAGAGCGACAGATATTCAACGAAGAAGACGACGATGGGTCAGAGATTTATGTGTACACCAGAGTCCTGCACGGGTCCGATTTTGTAAATCCGCACCCGCCCGTACCCGCAGTGCTTAAAACAGCACCCGACCCGTTTCCCGACAGCAGCTCTAATTAAAATCTGCACCCGACCCGCTTAAAATAGAACCGACACCCGACCCGCACCCGAAATAAAATCAGTTTAGCTAATCACATTATAGACACACTTACAAAAATGTTTATTGCCAGGTCATACAGAAGTTATTACACGACAATTAACACAAGGACAACTTCAGCCGAAGCTGTCAAAAGGCCGATACATGAAGAACATGGCTAACGTTACCACAAAACTGAGTAGCCTTATAACATTTTACCAATCGAACAGACGCGGCTACAACACTATGCCACGCAATTTCGTCTAGCCTACATCTGACCATTTTGGGTTCAAACACGCCCTGCACACCACACATACTGTACTTAACAGTGTTAAATATAGGGTTGGGTATCGGTTGGGTTTTATCCGATACCAGTACCTACTCGGTATTTTTTAAACGGTTCCGGTGCTTAAACGGTTCTTAAACCGGTGCTTAAGAAAACGAAACCGCACACACTTTGTATACCCTTTTATTTACAGGGCCAAACTGGAAACAATATTAACTTAAATCTTTAAACAATATAAATACAAGAAACATATATGGTAATAAATAAAACAATAAATAAAAATTTACATTTACGTAATATCAAATAAAACAATATTGTATCAAACAATATAATAATACTGGAGATTAACAGAGATTACAACCAGGGTAATCTAATCTCCATTTTCTCTTCCTAATAGTAATGAGCTGAACTGAACAGTGCAACACCTTAAATATTAAAATAGAAAACAAATATATAGAACAAGATATTAAACAACACAGTATTGCACATTTAAAGAAGCTTTTGTGACTGGTGGTAAGGACACTTTACATCAGTTTTTAACAATTCTTCTGCAGGAATATCACCATATTGGCTTTTTCTGGCAATATACGGCATCTTTCTTGACTTATAGCATGCCCAGCACAGGAGAAAACCCTCTCAGAGGGGGTTGATGAGGCCTGCACACACAAATACACCTCTGACAGGACAGACAAATTAGGGAGGGTATCCCTCTTACCCCCCCACCAGGCCACAGGGTCTTGTCCAGATGGGATGGCTGGCAGGCCTTTGTATATCTCTATCTCTTTCTGGACCTGCTCTGTGATGGAGAGGGCACTGCTTGTGGACTGAGTTGTATGAAGTTCTCGGTCTTCATCCTCAAACAACTGCTCCAAGGCTGACATCTTGGTCTTGTACATACAAACAAGTTCAGTATAGCACAAGAAACAACTATTCATTGTACACTACTAGATAGATAGTATATGGTTGAACTTACACATTTGCCTGCTTGGTCCTCCTCCTCCACCTCACCTGCCTCAGTCTGATGAGGAAGGTCCTCCTCTATTGGACGCTGTAGACACAAACAGAGTGAACATAAAACAGCCATTCTTAATTGCAGAAACTGTAACATGGACACAGTGCATATGAAAAAAGTTGTGCAATCAGTACACTGTCTCTGACTAACATGGAGTAAAATACCTGAGCTGCCGTGGCATTGTCAATCACAATTGCTTTCTCAAGCCTATCCCAACAAGCTTCTGCAACACCAACTTCCAGCCTGCCTTTAAAGCGAGGGTCCATCAGAGTGGTCTCCTGAAGGAAGTTCTGAACGTCTTGATCCTGTAATGAAAACATGGTTTAGTGTCTAATAGTGAAAATGCTGTAGTTTGCCTTCTTTCTTTGTGAACATGGAAATTGGCTGCAAATGGATAGTACCTGGTATCTTTTTTCAAGATCTCCCCAGACCTTCTCTTTTATAGCAGCCACAAAGACATTGTCATCATCGGAGGTTGAATAGTGTGCCTTCAGCTTTGTGAAGATCGGGATGATTTGGCTGCTTGTGGGGGACTTGTCACTTGACACGCAGAGGGTTGAGGTGTACAAGACTTTCATGCATTTCATGAATTCCTCTGCCTTCTCGAAATCACTCTCTGTAAGCCTTTCTAGTCTGTGGAAAATGAACAATAATGTTAAGAAAAAAAGGTAAATTTATATTGTTGCATGTGTTACATACAGCCTACCGGGCTATGCAACAGAGAGGGGAGACCACGCGGATTATTTGATTTCAAAAATATATTTATTAAAGATAAAGAATGAGCAACGTAAAATAAATAAAGTCAGTGTAATTGTTAACCCCTTAACGCCTACTGTCGCGAATTTGCAACAAACCCCTTCCATTCAGACTGCAGGCGAGATAGCGTGTGTTTTCCCCCAATGCCTGTTTGTGCACATTCGATACATACCTAGGAACATTTTGCACGCACTGGTTTATCGTAGGAGCGGTCGGAGTGGGAACTACATCCGGTTCACCGAAGCTAATATTTTGTTTTGCAAAATCCGCATATCAAGTGCGCAAATGTGGAGAAATTTCCCAAAATGAGTTAAGTTGTGCTAAGATAAAAATATGTACCAGCTTATTGATTGCTTCTATAGCTATGTTATTCATATAGACTTCATGTGACGAATATTTTTTACGTACTTTGTAGATTTCTGTTTGTATCAAATTTGCGACATTGGGCCATAACGGCTGGATTGGGCTAATGGCTACATATTATAATAATGCTGTATTTAGATGGTTTCAGCCAAAAAATTATTATTATTTTTTTTTCACAAAAAATAGCATGTTAGGATATAACACTATAAGAATATATAATGTATGCACTGGAGAAACAAGGAAAGAGTTAAACAGAGTGTAACATGGAATGTATAAAAACTACTGTCAATGTTAGGGAGTAGGAGAGTGTTTTGTTTCTTGCTGTTGTCAAGATTCATTAATTTGTCAAAGTTTATAAGTATAAAGTTTATAAGTTCAAACAACTTTGTGCCATGAATAAAATCTACATTCCTGAGATGGGAAAATGTGTTTTATTAATTTTTCCATTTTGTAAAAAAATACCCTAAATGCCCACTGTCGCAAATTTGCAACATACCAAAATTACCCTAAATGCCTGTTGTCGCAAATTTGCAACATACCAAAATTTCTATTTATTTGTTGTGCAAAAGTGAAATTGATAATCTCAACATTATTTACCATCTACCTAAAGTCAAAAACACACAGAATTTTTTTTTTTATATACAGCTTTATAAATTCAGGCGTTAAGGGGTTAAACTTAAGAAACGAAAACGTATGCCATCAGGGTATGTGAAGTGTCATGCAAAAGGAAACAAAATCAACAAAACGGTGCAGGAGAGAAGGAGAAGCGGCGGCCTCTTTCAACCCGGTCTGGAGAGCTTTTAACACCCAGGATACTGGAAACAAGCACACGCGGTCCTGGAGCAATCACCCGCAACACGCCACACCTGTGCTCTGCTCACCTATTAGGGGAGACATAACGAACAGGCAAACCGCAGAGGAGGAGGAGCTAACAGGTCCAAGACCGTAACACCCCCTCCCTTAAGACAGAGGCCCCTAAAAAGGCCTCTGCAAAAACCCCCACACAGCAAAATAAACAATTTTTAATTTTAAAAATCATTTCTATATCTAAAAGTGAGCACTTAACTTTGATTCCGAGATGTAGATAAACTGCATACATGGACTGGACAGAAAAACTCTTTGGTCCACAGGCCCCCCCCCAACCCCTCCACCAGCTCCAATCGCCCCTCCCCATTACCAGAACTCCAGCAAATCCCGGTACCTGGAAAGCTACATTTAAGGAGACTAGGCAAAAGAAGAGAGTGCAGAAACAGGAAGAGAGAGAAAGATGGGACAAGACAAAACATTCACTCCAGCCCACCCGGAGCACGGGACAAAGCGTCAGCCATAACATTGTCCACGCCCCGAATGTGCCGTATCTCTAAATTGTATGGCTGTAAAAATAAAGCCCAGCGCATAAGGCGCTGACTAGGACTCTTTAAAGAGTGGAGAAATGTCAATGGATTATGATCTGAGTAAACAGTGATAGGAACAGCACCCCCAGCTAAATATACATCAAACTGCTGTAGACCCCAAACTAACGCCAATGTTTCCTTCTCAATAGTTGAATAATTCAACTGATGACAATTAAACTTTCTTGAGAAGTAACATGTTGGCCTGTCCACCCCCTGCTCATCACTCTGCAGGAGCACCGCACCAGCCCCCACATGGCTTGCATCAACCTGCATCTGGAAAGGCTGATCTAAACGGGGTGCCATCAAAACTGGAGCCGAAGTCAACAACAACTTGACATTATCAAAAGCAGTCTGAGAGGTCACCGTCCATTCGAATTTCACTTTAGCTTTTAACAGGTTAGTCAAAGGGGCTACCACCGTAGAAAAGTTGGAACAAAAACTACGGTAATACCCTACCATCCCCAAAAAGCGCCGCAACTCGGTTTTGGTGGTAGGAACAGGAAACTTATCAATAGCCACCACTTTAGCATGGACCGGCTTCACTTGCCCCTGCCCTACGATCTTCCCCAAATATGCAACTGTAGCCTGGGCAAACTCGCACTTGGCCAAATTTACAGTGAGACGAGCGTCAACAAGCCTAGTAAAGAGAGCCCGAATACGGTCCAGATGTTCAGACCACTCCTCGCTATACACAACCACATCATCAAGGTACACAGCACATCCGTGCAAACCAGAAACGACACGGTTCATAAGTCGTTGAAATGTGGCTGGAGCATTTCGTAAACCGAAACTCATAACAGAGTAAGAATATAGTCCAGATGGTGTTATAAAAGCTGAAACTTCCTGAGCTCGAGATGACAAAGGGACTTGGTAATAACCTTTCAGCAAATCAAACTTACTCACAAACCTTGCGGATCCTACACGATCAACACAATCTTCAACTCTTGGAAGTGGAAAAGAATCCGATTTCGTGATGTTATTCAATTTACGATAGTCGGTACAGAATCTATGTGTACCATCAGGTTTACTAACCAATATACAGGGTGAAGCCCAACTCGAATAGGAAGGCTTTGCCAACCCATTATCCAACAGGTACTTCACCTCTGCCTCTAGATGTCGCTGTTTGTCTTGTGACACCCGATAGAACCGCTGTCTTATTGGTTCTGCGTCACCAACATCAATATCATGCTCAATTAAATGAGTACATGACGGTGTATCTGAAAATAAAGAAGGAAAATCAGACAACAAAGATGACAGTTCTGATGCACGTTCCTCTGGCAAATGTCCAAAAAATGTATTCAACTCCGCCAATTTTTCAGAGTTCCTCAGACGAGGTTTCAACACACCATCATCAGGACCTACCATATCCTCACCACTACATGCTGCCACCATGTAGGGAGTCTCAAAGGCCCTATTAGCCTCAACCGCTGCGGCTAAAGAAACTGGCATAACCAGGTCACTAGACTCTGCTGTCCCAGAGACCGAAGACCTGCTATAATAGGACTTCAACAGATTTATGTGACAGAGCTGAGTGGAACGCCTACGATTTGGTGTGGAGAGTAAATAATTCAAGTCTGACACCTGTCGAACAACCCTATAAGGACCTGTATATTTTGCAAGGAAAGGAGAGTTTGCTATTGGCAACAAGGCCAAAACCTGATCACCAGGACTGAAGACCCTTGGCTCAGCTCGACGGTCATACCAACTCTTCATTCTCTGTTGGGCTTTAGTCAGGTTGTCCGTCGCCATCTCACAGGCTAAAAGCAGCCTACGCCGAAAACCATTTACGTAGTCCAACAAATTGACAGGAGACTCAAGACTCTTCAGCTCCCCCTGTAAGACTGCTAAAGGCCCACGAACTCTATGGCCAAATACCAAATCATTAGGCGAGAAACCCGTACTCTCCTGGGTAACCTCTCGTGCTGCCAACATTAACCATGGGAGCCCTTCTTCCCAGTCTCTGTTAAGCTCAACACAATAACCTCTGAGAAGTGATTTCAGTGTCTGATGAAAACGCTCCAGAACCCCTTGGCTCTGGGCGTGATAAGCACTACTACGTTGATGTTTCACCCGCAACTGCTCGAGCACTTCTTTGAACATGCGTGACGTAAAGTTAGAGCCTCTGTCACTCTGTATAATATGAGGGATACCGAAAATAGAGATAAACTGTGAAAGGGCTTTCACCACAGATCTAGTTGTTATTGTACGCAAAGCATAGGCAGCAGGATATCGGGTAGACTGACACATCACCGTCAGCAGGTAAACACACCCTGACTTAGATGGAGGCAATGGTCCCACACAATCAATTAACAGATGTTCAAATGGTTTTCCTACAGCTGGAATAGGGTAGAGTGGAGCTGGCTTTAACACCTGATTAGGCTTCCCTGTTAACTGGCATACATGACACGTCTTAATGAAGGATGCCACATCCTTCTTTAGGCGAGGCCAATAGAAGTACTGCATAAGACGGTCATAGGTTTTTCTTACCCCCAAGTGCCCAGCTACCTCCCCATGAGCTGTCTGTAGAACCAAATCTCTAAACTTAACTGGTACTATCACCTGAAACACTGGATCCTCAACCCCTTCGTCAGTGTGAGAAGACCACTTCCGAATCAACAACCCATCCTGAACAAAATATCCCCTCACTGCATTGCGCAACTCCTCAGGTGGTAACACCCCAACGAACAGATCTTTTAATGTCACATCCTCCTTTTGAGCTGCAACAAAATCACTATGAGAGAGAGAAGAAGGTAAATTAGGCACAATAACAGACTTAAACTCTCTAGTCTGAGAAACATCTTCATTAGAGGCACGGCTCATAGCCCGTGTCACAGCACAAGCTGTAAAGACAGACAAATTCTGACCACGAACGTCACTGTCATCTGCAATAGAGGGAACATTCTTAACAATTACAGGGGGCGGTATATCACGCCAGACACGCTCTCCAGCCAGATTGTTACCCAAAAGAAGATGGACGCCCTCTATTGGTAAGGAAGGGCGGACTGCTATCTTTACTTCCCCCTGTACTAAATCAGACCGCAGATTAACTCTGTGCAAAGGAACAGAAACAACCTGCAACCCAATCCCCCGGACTAAAACATTGTTCCCAGTACTCGAGTCAGCAGAAAAAGGCAAAACAGACTCCAGGATAAAAGATTCCGATGCCCCTGTATCCCTAAGTATTTTAACTGGCACCTGGATGGAACTACCCACCAGTGAAACAAGACCATCAGTAACGAAAGGAAAGTAACCACTTCCACCCGCTATAACTGAATCAGCCCTACCATTTCTCTCACTAACTTCAACAGAACTCAGGCCCGATGGCTGAGGTGAAATCACAACGCCTTCAGTTTTAACCTCAGTCTCACCCACCAAAACTTTAGCAGGTATCACTGACTCAGATACAGCAAGTGTGACCCCCCTAACAACCTCAGTACCCCTTCTCTGACTTTTCCCCTTTAAAACAGGACAGTCTTTCTTCCAATGCCCCTTTTCCAAGCAGTATCGACACACATCAGCATCATTCTTAGCCTGACTAGCAGGTGTAAACGCAGAAAACCTAGAATCTCTGCGAAAACTCACAGCACCTCTGTGTGACTGACTAGAGTGTGAATCTATTCTACTCTGAGTAGGTGACTCAAATGAACCCAACGAAGACCCCAAAACTCTATTGAAACGTCCAAAACGTTGTTCCTGATAACCCTTACCTGTATTGTTTTCTTTAAAACTATACTTATGTGTCAAAGCAAAATCATCAGCCATGACTGCGGCTTCTGCGGCGGTTTTCATCTTATGCTCAAATACATAGGTAGCAACACGCTCAGGAAGAATATTTCTGAACTGTTCTAAAACAATCAGATTAGACAAATCTTCAAAAGTAGTGACTCCCACCGCAGAGCACCAACGATTAAAGTGGCTGTACAATTCCCTCGCTACCTCTGTATACGTCTGTTTATCTCCCTTTCTCCAGCTGCGAAACCGCAAACGATAAGCTTCAGGAACTAATTCATAAATTTTAAGCACTGCTTCTTTTACTTTGACATATTTTTTTCTATCTGGCACAGGCAACGCAATAAACGCTTCTTGTGCTCTACCTACAAGAACACTTTGGAGTAACAACGTTCTTTCAGAGTCAGACCAGCCACGGTCATCAGCCACACTCTCAAATAAAGAAAAGAATATATCTGGATCTCTCTCATTGAATTTCGGCAGCAACCTAACCATGTTAGATATATCAGGGGACCGCACAGACCCCCTAGGAGGAGTACCCTCATCCCCATCAACTGGAAGCCTACCTTCAGCGCTCAGTCTCAGCCGTTCTAAAACCACCTCACGTTCACTTTTTATTCTTTCCATCTCTAATTGACGCTCTGCCTCACGTTGAGCTGCTCTCTCTCGACGTTCTGCCTCTCTCTCTTTCTGCTCTGCCTCACGTTGAGCTTCTCTTTCTTTCTGCTCTGCCTCACGTTGAGCTTCTCTTTCTCTCTGTTGCATTTCTATCAACGCCTTTTGTTGCTCAAACGTAAGTGACATTTTAGAAAACTCTGTCGAAAGAGGTGTCGACGTTGCTTCTCCGAACTCTAACTCCTCCATAATTAGAGATGCAGGTGACGAAAGAATATTCCTAACGACCAATTCCGCCTGAACTGACACTCTGATCTGAGTTAATTTCGCTGTTCTGGGTAAACCCAGGTCAAAGTTATAATGTTCACAAACTTGACGCAACTGATCCTTTGTCAAATTATTCAGAACCTCCACAGATGGAGCTAAAAAAAAATCCTCCAAACTAGCCATAAAAATTTAACTAATCCTACAGCATACAATTCTTACAGATTCTAAAGAAAAACAAGCTCACCTTTTCAAATGTAAGCGTGGCCACAACACTGCGCATCAAGACGAGACAAAACGGAGCTGCCCTATAAAAAGGAAGAAAGGAAAAAAAAACAGCGATCCTCTTCATGCATCTCCCAAGGACAGAGATCTTTAATACACAATATCAGCGGTGCCTTAACTCCCCCGACAAAATGTCGTTAAAGCAGGCATCCACGACGGTGCCCTCTGCCCAGGATAGCACAAAAATAACAAACTAAAATAACAAACAAAAATAAAAAAAACTTGACGGGCACTCGCAACACTCCGATAATTTTATCGAATACTTTATCAATAGACTCAATATTGAACGCGCAGTGCAGACCCACACTTACCAAACAATAGCTCACCGCAAATTCTTCAACCTGGCTTACATACGCCACTTTGAAACAGCCCAGGCACAAATTTAACAAAATATTCTCCTCCTCTCCGCACCAATAACGAAAAATAATTAAATAACTTAATACGCAATTAATTTTCAAACTAATCCACATGCGTCTTCCCAATGATTCAAAACAAAAACGTTCAACTCAATGAACTAACAAAAAGCGCTTTCCAAATCAAACGAATGAAAACGGTCCTAAAATATATTAAACCTCTAACGACTAGGCTATTCAAAACCTAGTTATAAGCATCAACAAATATATATTTACCGATGTTATTCCAAATCCTTATTTTGACGAACCCCCTCAGTCTGTTTATCGTTTCAGATCCCGAACGTTCAAATCCCTTGACGAGCCACCAATCTGTTACATACAGCCTACCGGGCTATGCAACAGAGAGGGGAGACCACGCGGATTATTTGATTTCAAAAATATATTTATTAAAGATAAAGAATGAGCAACGTAAAATAAATAAAGTCAGTGTAATTGTTAAACTTAAGAAACGAAAACGTATGCCATCAGGGTATGTGAAGTGTCATGCAAAAGGAAACAAAATCAACAAAACGGTGCAGGAGAGAAGGAGAAGCGGCGGCCTCTTTCAACCCGGTCTGGAGAGCTTTTAACACCCAGGATACTGGAAACAAGCACACGCGGTCCTGGAGCAATCACCCGCAACACGCCACACCTGTGCTCTGCTCACCTATTAGGGGAGACATAACGAACAGGCAAACCGCAGAGGAGGAGGAGCTAACAGGTCCAAGACCGTAACACATGTGAGTGTGACCCTTTTTGTCCATTACCTCACCTGTCCCTCTCCATTGGCTTCCTTAGCCTTTGATCGAGGCAAGCTGCCTGGATTGCAGGGAACTGCTCCACAAACCGCTCCACCATGAGGTACAGAGAATTCCAGCGAGTCCTCACATCCAGGATAACATTGTGCTCTGGCAAATCTAAAGCACAGACATTTGAATTACAATAAACAATTGCTTATATTTAAAAGTATTACTTTTCAGTTTTCAAGATGTATTTATAATTATATATATGGTATTTACTGAGGAGTCGCTGCTTCTCTCTTAGGACAGTTTTGCTCATGGTGGAGCGCTTCAGCCACACCACCACTGCGCGAATCTTTGCACACCACCTAGTCACAGCTTGGATGCCATACACACCTTCTGTGCTGCCAGGTTGAGTGTGTGGGCAAAGCACCCAACCTTTAAAAATTTCAAGTTTCTCAGTGCAACATCCATGTTGTATGCGTTGTCTACTGTGGCAGCTACGTTTTTTCCAGTCAACTTGAACTCCTCAAGAATGTTGTGGATTTCCTGTACCACAACTGGCCCTGTCTGGGACTCATAAACTGCTTCAGTGCTCAGCACTTTCTGCTGGATGCTGCCTTTGTAAATGTAATGGACAGTCACTGTTAGATAGTGGTCCTGTGCCACGCTGGTCCATCCATCACAAGTAATTGCAACTTTGCTGACCTGCGCCAGCTCCTGGATGACATTATGTTTTATAACAGAATACCACGCGGGTATGTACGTGTTGGACATGTCATCCCTGGATGGTGGTTGGTATTTATGATTGAGGGCAGTGGTCATCTCCCTTTATAAAATAAATAAATATAATATCTATTACTAGTCTTGTACACAGAATGCCTTCATGGTACAGAGGTGGCATTCACATGCATAAAGGAAATTCTATTTTGATATTGCCCACATTTTCACCTGAAAGATGGTGATTCCACCGTGGAAAATGGATGAAGCCCCATCACCACAAATTTGGTAACTGCCCTGTGGATTTCCTGTATCTTCTCTTTGGTTAGTGCAGCCTTCTTAGCCATGATGAAAGGAGTCATTGTAACTTCAAAATAAAAATAGAAATAGAAAGAAAAAACAATTACTATCAAAAATGTTTATATAATACACATAATACCTCTTCAGGTTACAACTATAGCCTATTCTGCTGAAAAGCTCATACAAATTGCGCCGTTTAATACTGATGTAAAACACTCAAACACGTTAAGATCAACATTTTATGACTTTTACTTTAAGCAGAGAAATATCTGACACTGAGCACTCAGAAATATATAACACACACAGTATAGCCTCGTGTTGGAAGAGGAACTTTGTTAAAACATTTTGCACATGTACAGTTAATTTAGTCACACACGCGACAACGGTGTTTGCTAGCCTACTTAATATGCAAGATTTGCAGTTGACATTAAATTACTAGACTTACCTGAAGAGGAACGGCTGCTGTTATCGTCTTCTTCTGTGTCCACAAACTTATTGGCAGTTGCAGGGCTTGGATTCTCTTCAATTTGTCCGACGGCGAGGCCAACACTAGCTGTTGCTGTTGACGCGCTTGGCTCTGCATCTCGTAGGTTGTCAAACACGGTGCATTGTTCGGCTTTTAAGTACACTCCATGTCTCGTCAGATGTTTCATCAAATTCGAAGTGTTACCTCCCTTGCATGCTACTACTTTAAAGCATTTGTTGCATGTCGCAGAGTCTCCACTACATGTGAAATGCAGCCAAACCTTGGAGCGTTTAGACTTCGGCATCTTTATTAATCCTCTCGCGACGCTTACTCGCTATCAGCGTGCTTACTCGCGAGTCGCAACAAGTGTGCTGAGTAGCGGCACTGACGTCATGCAAGTTGACGCCGGAACACCAGGTGGCGGTAAAAAAAAAAAGGCAGGCACCGAAATCAGGCACCGAAACTTTCGTTCGTATTCGGTCTGGTTACTACCGTTTACGTCGGAACCGGTTCCCTATTGGCACCGTGTTTCGGTACCCAACCCTAGTTAAATATGAAAAATACTGTTCGATAGAACTGCTTTGTTACCACAGTTTCTGCGTGCTTCCTCAGGGATGAAGTTCCACATTTGCGGCTATCCAACACGAAAATGTTTGCAGCAAAGCCTTTCACAATATTTTCTTCAGATAACTCCAAATTTCTCCCACACACTGGACTTGATTTTTGATGATGTATTGCTATTCTTTTCTTCAACTCCTCAGCATCCATCTCGACGACTGCAAGCAGATCGCGCGCGCGGTTATGTCGTCATCGTCTTGCTGCTCCCTCCCCGTTCTGTGATTGGTTCCCTAGCTGAGGGGAAAATCTGGTCCATGGTATCCAGGCTGCCTAGCAGCGTGAATAAAATCGTGCTGCGCTCAAGGCAGCATGGGGAACCCCAGGCTAAATAATTTAAGCAATTAAGGTAATTAATTGTCCAGGCTGAATTGACGGGGAATGCGTGTGTCCTCCTTGTTGAAAAAAAAACTAAAAAACATTCCCTCTGTAAAACCACCATCCCTGTAATGCCTTTACATTAATAATGTTGTTTATCGCGTAAAACCTATCGTGCAAGTTACCTATTAATATTCTATACATGTAATAATTTTTAAACTAAATAACGACGATTGGCCAATCAGAGCTCAGTATTCGAGCTGCGCACACGAGCTCACGTCGGTGTTTGTTCTTTTTCGCGCTAAATGTTTCAAGTGCAACTTCTGACGTTCTTTAAAAAGAAGGGAACTTAATAAGGTGTGATATTTCTTTGATTCGAGTTTAAAGACTTCCCCTTACATAGTTATTGTGCAGTACTCTTGTGTGACTGTGGGACGAGGGACAATACTGAGAGAGAGAGAGACACGTTTTGTCTTTTTTTCTGTTTTACAAATGAAATGGTTCCAAACAAAGCCAGAGCAGAGCTGATGTGCATCTCAAAAGCAACACTGCAGTGTTTTGTTTCTGAACTAATCTGTTTTTGAACGAATTGAGTGAGCCAATTATGATCCATTCCTAAAAACAGTGAACTTGATTTGATCCTATTGAATCAGCCATTTTTAAATAATCTTTTGATCGAAGGATTCAATGAATCATTCAGTACTCATTTGTTCCTCTGTAGTTATTCGGTGAGCTTGGGTCACTTATGCTAATGAAAATAATTAACAATGAAATATTGAAATAAACTTGATCTGTGACAAAGTTAAAGCTATTAAGCATAGACTTATATTGTAGTTTCAGTATATATATATATATATATATATATATATATATATATATATATATATATATATATATATATATTTGGGGTGAGACCCTTGAGCAAGACACTGACCCACCAACTGGTACACACATTATTAAAAAATTATTAATTTAAATAAAATTATATATATATATATATATATATATATATATATATATATATATATATATATGCACACATTTATTATTATTTATGTTTTTGTTTTTACTGTGTATGTTTAATATGATATGTGCACATTGCTTGTCATATGCATACAAAAAATATTTTCTGATTATATATATATAGTGCGTCAAATTTAAACAGTAATAGGACATCGGGTCCAAGTCTGCAATTAGGCTACTGATAATGTAAATAGTCTTGCCAATTTGTTTGTAGTAGCAGTTAAAATGTTAATGTACTGCTAGTCATTTGTCCTGCATTACTTATTGCTTAGTTCTGCCTGAATTATGAAACTTTCTCATTAGTTCTCTGGGAAGAATGAAAAAAATTGTAGTTATTGACTAGTTAATAATAAACTACTAGTGTCATCTGTGTGCTATTACTTACTAATTTGTTAATCAGAGTTTCTTGTTAGTTAACAGTAGTTACTATATTGTTAATATTGCGTTACTCATTTGTTCCTGTGTAGTTATTGATTAATGACGGAACAGTATTCTAAAGTGTTACCCATTTCTGGGAAGTTAATGAACTCAGATTTGTTTACCTGCAATATCATACAATTAACTATATAACACTCTTATCCACTTATTTTAATGTAATATCTAAACGTTTAAATATAAAGTCAATTGATGTCTGTTTTTCTAAAATGATAGTGGATATATAGGACATGATGAACACGAAACATAACTTTACGTAATAGAGACTGAAAAAATGTCTTACTTGATATCGCCAATATGTTTGCAGGACTCACACATCCAGTCCGACCTTCCTCTGTGTTCACATATCAGCTTCTGTTCTCCTCCGTTTACATGTCACAACGCCAATTAGTTCAAAATAAGAATTTAACAGGCATAAGGAAAGGCCGAGTAATCTTGCTGAGCAGTAGCGCGCACACACACACACACACACACACACACACACACACACACACACACAGATGTCTGGTTCACTGTCTTTGTGGGGACTCTCCATAGACTTAATAGTTTTTATACTGTACAAACTGTATATTCTATCTCCTTACACTAACCCTACCCCTAACCCTACCCATCACACACACACACACACACACACACTAACCCTACCCCTAAACCTACCCATCACAGAAAACTTTCTGCATTTTTACATTTCCAAAAAAACTCATTCTGTATGATTTATAAGCTTGTTTACCCATGGGGACCTCAATTTAGGTCCCCACTGTGACACGAGTCCCCAAGAGTCTGTGTGCATTCAGGTTGACCAGTGGGGATTTCTTTAAGACTGCAAGGGAAGCTTGGCTTCCCCTATAATGTCAAAAAATTAATGGTCAAATATGTACTATTGTGTTAATTTTATTGACTAAAAATGCGTTAGAAAACATTCATCTCAAAGACGAGTTCGTTCAGAATCAGTTACACACAGCCAGTGGTGGAGGAAGTACTGAATCTCAGTACTTAAGTAAAAGTACAAATAACCAGAGACATATTTACTTTAGTAAAAGTAGAAGTACCACAATGAAAACCCTACTTAAGTAAAAAGTACCTGATTTTAAATGTACTTTAAGTATTAAAAGTAAAAGTACTTGCATAACAATTTATTCTCTTAATGTCATATTCTAATAATTAGGGCTGTAATAATATGCAATATGAATCCGAAATCGCTACACTCAGATCTACGAACCTGTGTCGCGGTGTGAGAAGGCAGAATCGCGACATACCCATTATTTGAAGTTAACATTATACAATACGTAGACGACATACACCACAAAACTAGTTGAGGATAAATTATTTAATATTGGGCAATTCCAGCGTTATAAACGGGACATTTGCAGTAAAAACTTGAAATATAAATTCTCAGAAAATGCATTTAATACATAGGCTATTGAAAAATATCAGTCTACACGTTTTATATTTAATATGAGGGAAATAGGCCAGTCTACACATGCAAAAGTAATACCCACCGGATGAAGAAGGGTTGGCTCTCCACAGAACACGTATGTTTTCGTGTGCCCATTTATGAGGAAAAAACAATGTTACGGACGTGAGCGCTCTGAAAGCGGCACTAAGAGACTGCTTTAAAACTTTCACAGAGACCTCAAACAGAAAGCACAAAGCCTTTTTTTTTTGTGAATTTCGTTTTGTATTAATTGTATCTTAATTTTAATCAATGTTTCATCAAGCAATTGCCAGGATTTAATAAATGAGAAGTAAATATAGTAGAAAATAGATAATCACGACACGGAGGCGCCGGCGTGTGAACTGAAGCGTGTCTCATAAATGAACCGAAACTCAGCGTATAAGGTACCCTACTTCCCTCACAGACCTGATAAATATATCTTTAGACAGCTTTAAATGTGTACTTTTAAACAGAACAATTCAAAACGAAAGAAAACAGACTGCTCCGTATGAAATGCATCTTTGCAGCCGACACAGAAAACACTTGTTTATTAATAAACAATTAAAATGTCTCCTTGCTATATTTTACATATTCATTACTTTTGCTGGTTCCTTGTGGTCCTTAGGTGCTTTATTGGCAGCGCCACCATGAACGCGTCAGCACCAAAAACATGGAGATTTTTTTCAATCCCTGTTTTGGCAGGGGGAAAACTGATCAGAAAATGTAACGAAAATGTAACGAAACGTTGTAGAAATGTAGTGGAGTAGAAAGTATAATAATTGCTGCAAAAAGGAACGAAGTAAAAGTCAAAAGTATGCACTACTGATTCTACTTAAAGGAACACTATGTAGCTTTTCAACCTTCATAATATATTTCCAAGACCCTTGTGATGGTACATCGACTTACAATAGGTTGAATGAGACGTCTGCCAGAGCCTGACGGGGTCTGTATCGCTTTTACTGGCACTATGTAACTTCGGGGTTCGGGTAGTAACCCGAGCACAAAAAGAACTACAAAATTCGACTGCTTTACGGCATACGTCACTTCCCCCACCACTTCCTCAAATTTGGACGTGAGAGGCCAACCAGCGTTTGTTTTCGGCTTTCGTGCGTATGTTTTTGTCATGGGCGCTGTTTACACCTGGCCACTTCATGCGTTTTCTCAGATCGGATAGCTATCCGATCTTGAAAAGACCAGGTGTAAATGCCCTCCGAAATGCATTCAAGACGGATTTGAATCCGATCGCTCAAACCACTTCAGGAGGAGGTCTGAGACGCATTCCAGACGAAACCTCATCGCTCAAACCACTTCAGGAGGAGGTCTGGGCCGCATTCCAGACGAAACTGGACAAGTGTAAATGCATCTGGTTGTTGAAACCACATATGTAAATTGTACTCCTCCCAAAAATGCTAAAAAAATAAACAAAAAAACGTGTGAGAGCGTGTTGTAGGCTATATGTTATTGCCAGATATGACGACGCTACTGGAACACGCATCACCACAGACGAGAAGCTGAGCATCTATTCATCAAGCCAACGTGCAAACTATCGCAAATCAAAGTGAAAGTAAGTCGCAGACGCTTAACACACAGTCATCATCATTAAAAGTAAAGAAACGAAATGATCTTACCAGGGCAGTTACTGCTCTCTCTTATTGCGGTCTTTGATTTAGAAATTTTAGCTGATGATCAATAAAATGCAGTTCATATCTGTTGCTTTCGGTGACGTGCACTCCATTAAATCTGCATATAGCGCGGGAATTGAAGATCGGATTTAAATCCGTTTCGCAAAAACACATTTATGTGACCAGGTGTAAATGGAATCGTTTTGATAAATCAGATTGCTATCCAATCTGAGAAAACGCATGAAGTGGCCAGTAAATAAATCTCTTATTTGTAAACTTGTTTGCATTCTGTTGTATGTTGTTGCGCTTGCTTGTAGGATGTCATTTTTTTACGATGCTGTTCATTCATCCATTGCTGATAATTAGACCAGTCCAAAAATTTCCACATGTCAGAGCTGTTAACAGACAAACACTCGTTCTCTTACGTGTTTTTTGCGTTATGTTTTATTGCCTAGGAGGGGTATTTACGACAGTGCAAGTATTCCACAGCGACTCTAGGGGTCGCTGTTTGACAAAAACACAATTTCTCCACACTGTGCCTTTAAGTAAAGTACAGATACGTGAAAAATGTACTTAAGTAAAGTAACGAAGTATTTGTACTTCGTTACATTCCACCACTGCATACAGCAGGTCGACTGACTCGATCTCCTTCTCATTCCCGTAGCGTCACAGTGCATTTCCCTGTTGAAGCCCAGCGTCCAGTGACTTCAGTGGAGCTGCTTTGAAGAGTTTTTTTCAGTGCTTCGAAACTAGACGGTCATTGGATAAACGCTGCGTTTATGTCCCGCTCGCAGACGCTCAGCGTCTCTGGGGGTGAATGAGGAGTGGGCTGGCCTGGACTCCGGGCTTCTGCGTGATGATTGGAGGGTCTCTCACAATACTCCACTATAGCTTCAATGAACAATATCAGTGAGATCACACATGTGTTTAAGTTGCTAAGAGTGGTTGCTAGGGGTGTTGTAGTGATACATAGAACCACTGGGTGAAGCAGTCATAGCCGTGTTTTATCGTGAATAAAGCACAGCTATTGACCAATCAGAATCAAGGATTGGAACTAACCGATTTATAACAAACAATAAATCAATGGAAAACTTATTTATTCAGCTGATGTATAAATCTCAATGTCAAAAAAGTTACCCATGTGACTGGTTTTGTGGTCCAGGGTCATATATGTTAATGGATGTGAAATATAATAAGTATGAAAAAAATGTGTTTTAAATATATTTTTGTATAGGTTTTTTATTTATTTATTTATTTATTTTGACTAGGGAAGGAACATCCGAATGAGTAAAGTGACTGATAAAATAGTTATTTACATATAGATATATATATCTCAAGCACTGGAAGAAGATTTTTTGGGGAGAACAGGCACCCAACAGAGAGACAAACCCACCACGATATCAGCTTCAGTAAGATGCAAGTCAATTTTAACCATTGCTTCTAATCCTTACATTGGGATTAATATATTATGTAGTTAAAAGTATTATTCTCATCATCAAAAGTCATTTCATCTACCAGTGACAAATCTGAGTAACTTTTTACTTCTTTATCTTTCTTCCTCAGAAGTGACACAAAGAAAGGAGAACATGTCACCATCATCAGTCCTTTATTTAGTTCACTGAAGAGCATCAAGGGAAAGACCCTCAGACGTGTCATAGCAGGATAAATGAAGCTACAGGTAAAATTATTAGATGGTCTGTTTGATTTTGGTGCACCAATTTCCTTTTTTCAAAGCTACAATTTTGTGATGTGACGTGACATGTCCGTGCAAAAACGTCTGCCCACTGCTCCAGGTGTGTGTGTGTTCAGTGAGTATTGAACACACACACACACACACACACACACACACTGTGAACACACACCTGGAGCAGTGGGCAGACGTTTTTGCTGCGGCACCCAGGGAGCTATACACAAGTTTTTGCGCCGTTTCCGCTCTACATCCTAAACTCCTCCCATTGATGCAATCCACTTCCGTTCTGGCGGGCTGGGTTTGTTTTGCTAGCTAGCTCCGTTATGCCGACAAAGCACTGATATCGCAGTGGCAAAGAGGATAACAATTACAATTAATTTCGGGAACGACGTGTGCGGTAGTTGGTTGCAAACACTCGAGAAAGCAACTGAACGAGTGGTTAGATAGAGAGTGTTGCGACACAGCAATGGCGGCTTGTGGAGCCTCTCAATATTTCCCGAAAGCAGCAGCAGCGCGGTAGAATATGGAAGCTTATGGGTAGCAATATTCAATTTGAAATGTAATATGCAAAATGACAATGCAATATGTAAAATGGCAATGCATTTCTGTATTTCAATTTTAATTTTCCCATACATTTGTGCAATGTTTGGTGCAAAATGAAAATGAAAATTCAATTATAAAATTTACATTTGCCATTTCATACACTAGTTTTAATATGTACATTGAATCCATAATTTAACGCTTTATAAGTTGCAAAATTAAAATTAAAATGTATTACAGAAATGATTAGATATGTGTTTAACATGTTCAAGCAAAAACTGTGGCAAAATTGTAATTGAAATGTTATTTTTTCTTAATTGCATTTACACTCACAGTTAAGACACTTGCGATTGCATTTCCATTAAGTGTCACACAATGAATGTAGCAAAATTCAATGTGCAATTTGAAAATGCATTCTGAGCCGATCACGTGCCCGTCCCGCCCTGTCAATCACTGCGTGAAGTTGGCCCCGCCCCCAACCCAATGCAAAACGTCTGCAAAATAGGCCACATTCACCCAGAATAGAGTAGACTCATATGTTTGTTTGCGCGCGATAAACGTTTATTGTGTGCTGCTTCAGTTTCTTAAATAAATAATATAATAATAAATAATATGTATTGGTCATTCTGAGGTCACTCAGTCCCCCTACCTGCTCCACATTCACCCAGAATAGTCTCGTTTGTTTGTGCCGGTTAAAGTTTCGTGTGCTGCTTCGTTGTTTAAAATATTAGACACTGAATTATAGACGATGACGTCACCAGCCCTCAACCTTCTCCACATTCACCCAAAAAAGGCTAGGTCGATGAATTTGACTCGTCAGATTCCGTGTAGGCCCCCCTTAAGGAAAATGTGACATTACAGTGAAACAAAACATAAATGTGACTAGAATTGCCATCCCGGTTTTGAGTGACTATGACAGGAGTTATTCACCAAATATTAAAATTGCTCAGCCTTCATAATTAATTAGTATTTTCACTGAAAATATTTTTGTACAAAGGCATTTTGCCCCAGCGGCGGGGTAAAACGCCCCCCAAGGTGGGGTAAAATGCCCCCTTTCTTACCAACCAGTTTGCTTCATAGATCAACAGCAAAATTAACAGACAATAGTTTTTAATCTCTAAAGGTAAAAGGCAAGTAATGTATCAACATGTATATATATTAATATTTATTTCAGCAACGTTCAAAATAGGCAAAATTAACTACCTTCCATCAGTGAGCTAACTGTGCTAGCAAGCTAGCTAGTTAATGCTCACTTGAGGTAATTTTTTTATGTTTTGTTCAAATATTTTGATTTTACCACCTAGTTATACTGCATTAAGTGTAAAACAAAGGATTTGATAGACAGAAATATTTTATTATAGTAATTATGATAGAGAAACTATGCCCCCAGGGGGGGCGTTTTACCCCTCAGCGTAGGGGGCGTTTTACCCCACAAGCTATGAGTTTTTAAAAAAATGTTTAATTTTTAAAATATAATTATATTCCTTATAAATAATATATGATCTCAAACTACAGACTTCACTATTCATCTATCATACATCACTGCGATATCCTGCAGAACAATATTCTCTTAAACACTTATTTACTAATATCTGAAAATTATAGCATTTACCCTGTAATCCTCTTCTCTTCAAATGTGTCGCTGGTGTCAGCTTCTCCATAGAGATTAGTATATCCCCGTTATCAACGTAGTGCATAGCAACAGTAAAAATGTATCTTGACTACTTTTAGTGGTTATTTTGGGAAAAACAGGTGGGGGGCGTTTTCCCCCACTCTACCCTATGTATTAATATACCTTATCAATATGCTTTATAAAATGGAAAGGGACTCGCATGTCTGCCTCATATTTTATGATTATACAGCTGAATAAACAGAGATGGTCACACATCACATTCGTCACTTTATTGAACATTACAGTGCAGGGCCGCGGGAAGTGGGGGTTCTGTTTTCACAGAATTGTAAATGCAACGCATATGTTTGTTCATTAAAATTTATTAATTTTTAGCATTTAGTCATTTATTTGTAATAAACACTTTAAGTGGGCTATTTAAAAATTGTTATTTATATGTTAAATTATCTTTTTAAACCATAAGCCCAGAGTGTTATGTAATATTGTGTGTGTGTGTGTGTGTGTGTGTGTGTGTGTGTGTGTGTGTGTGTGTTTGTGTGTGTGTGTGTGTGTGTGTGTGTGTGTGTGTGTGTGGAAAGAATTTGTCCACAGCTGCTCAAAAAAAGAAAAAAAAAAAAAAACCCAGTCAAAAATCCCACTCTCAGTGTTTTGTAAGGAACAGGCAAATATGTAAAATATAGCAGGAGACATTTTAATTGTTTACTAATAAAACAAGTTATTTTTTATGTCAGTGTCGGCTAGACAGATGAAGTTGACGACTCGCGATCTTCGCAGCGCCAGAGAGAAATGCACATTTCATACGAATTATGAACAATGCAATTTGACTGATATGCGACTCCGGAGCGACTTATAAAATAGGCTACGGTAAGTTATTTATTCTTTTTGTGCAAATGTCCCATAAAGTCCCATCCTTTAAGGATTAATTTATGTCCCGTTGACCGGTCCACTGCATTACGAATAAAAGCAGAATCAATAAAGTCAAAAATGTGATGTGCAGTCAGGTGGTTTGAGTGTGTGCGCGTTTTTTGAAGAGTTTTATAGTCTTGATTATAGACTATAATAATCCCCCCCCCCCCCCCCAAAAAAATACCAACGGAGCTTTGTCATAATTATGTGATCTCAGAGTAATCGCATAGACTGTAAAAAATAGTAATAGTAATAGGCCTATGCATTTGTAAGGAAAAACTATAGGATCTCCAACATTATTGGGTATTACAGTTAATAGTAGGCTAATAAGAATAAAGATAAGCATGTATCAGACAATGATAATATTTTATACAAAACAAAACCATCAACACAGTCCAGCATCAGACAACAGCAGCGCAACAGAATGTTGCCATGGGTGTCGACGCTTGATAAGGCAGAACATTCTCCCAGACCCAGGCGGTCCAACATCGTACTGGTTCTATCACCTGCAGACGCACAGGCGTAACTATCGGTAAGCAGGGTAAGCGGTTGCTTACGGGCCCGGACCAATCAGGGGCCCGCCCGCGTTACTGGAAGATATTGATTGACAGCCGGGTCCCCCTATCGCATTTTACTACTTTTAGTCTGATCGCATTTTAATTTTTTGCGAATTGATTTGAATAAATAATGACAACAACATATTTGACTGATCATTAAATAAATGTTTGAAACGAACAATGATGAATTTGGTGTAATTTGTTTCGAATTGGGACTGGGGAATCCCCGGGTGAACATGGCATTGCATGCAAAACAGTAAAAAACGTTGAACTTGAGACAGATATGGAGTCGTCAAATTTTAAACACAAAAGTGGCTTTCAAAAGTGCAAACGAAAAGAGGAATTTGATAAATTAATAAATTACCAAAAATAGGAAGCTTCTTTAAAAAGATGACACAGGGTCGAGATCGAGATGGTGCAAGAGAGTGAAGCGAGTAAAGCACCTGAAGCGATTGAGAATGCCCGTGCGCGCTATCTGGATCTTAAGGATATGATCGACAACTTCGCACAGAGGAAAGCCCGGAAAATGCAGCTATAATGTAAGTGAGCATCTTTTTTGATGTATTTGGACCTAGGCCTATGTGTATATAGCAATGACAGTAACAGTAACAATGTGTTATTATGGTGCGCCGTCACCAGCAGTTTTTTTTTTTTTTATTTGGTGCGCGTGGCGTCATCACGTGTTGTAGGTGGGGGGCCCGCCTTGATAATCCTGCTTAAGGGCCCGGTGTTGGCTCGTTACGCCACTGTGCAGACGCGTAATAATCTTCGGAAACACTACCATTTCTCTGTCCACGCTCCACTTCATCTGCTAGTGAATTTAACGCTCGTATCAGTTCTGCCGCCGCCCTGTTTCCTTCCTACACCTCAAAATACGCACCATAGCGTATGTTTACCTGGTGCCCCGCCTTCACGCAGTGATTGACAGGGCGGGACGGGCACGTGATCGGCTCAGAATGCATTTTCAAATTGCACATTGAATTTTGCTACATTCATTGCGTGACACTTAATGGAAATGCAATCGCAAGTGTCTTAACTGTGAGTGTAAATGCAATTAAGAAAAAATAACATTTCAATTACAATTTTGCCACAGTTTTTGCTTGAACATGTTAAACACATATCTAATCATTTCTGTAATACATTTTAATTTTGCAACTTATAAAGCGTTAAATTATGGATTCAATGTACATATTAAAACTAGTGTATGAAATGGCAAATGTAAATTTTATAATTGAATTTTCATTTTCATTTTGCACCAAACATTGCACAAATGTATGGGAAAATTAAAATTGAAATACAGAAATGCATTGCCATTTTACATATTGCATTGTCATTTTGCATATTACATTTCAAATTGAATATTGCTACCCATAAGCTTCCATAGTAGAACAGACCGTTTGTGATGCACTTTTAAAAGGTAAGACGTTTAAAGAATAAGATTGTATATTATCAGTACATCTGAATCAAATTAACTTGTGTATTAAAGCATGCTAGTTTACTATTGCTCTCTAAATTAGTAGTTTTAAGGGGACGTTATCAGATAAAAGAAAGGTCACTGGATAAAGTTAGTAGTGCATAACAAACCACGAACAGCCTATTACTTGACTTGACTCTCTGAGCAACAACCGCACAAGAGTTCCTATGTGTGCAAGCACAAATGGCAAATAAAGTTCTTGATTCTTGATTCTATTAATGGTTAAAACCGTTCTATTAATGCATTTTTATCCTTTGTTGTGTAATAAGAGGTAAAGGCTTCTAAACAGGTGTCAAATATAAAATTGGGGAGTGTGATAGGAAAGTGATAAAATGAGTATCCATTTCATTTCTCATTAAATGTGCAATAACAAAAAACCAACATTATTTTAGATTGCATATTTGAGTAACAAAAACTTATGGGTGGAGTTTTTTAGGCACTGTGTTTCTGTAAGCTACCTGTCTATTGTTTCAGCTCAGCTGATTTTTGGATTGATGGAAAAGGGAAATGGAAGTTTATTCGTGAGATTAAAAACGATGCTTAAAAGCAGCAAGCCATTTACAAAAACAAATCACACTAGACTAAATGGGAAATAATACTAAATACCACGTGTAACCCAGGTTAAAAAAACAGTATTAACAAAGAATTAGAAAATTCAAATCCTATATATATATCCTATATAAATTCTCTTTTCATTTCATAAATTATTTTCATGCGTTTTAAAATAGCCAATTAAAATGTTTTATTTGGGAGGATTGACCAATGAGAGTGCATTTCTGTTTTCCACATTTCGCACGCAGTTAGAGACCGCGTTCTTTTTGATTGCTATAGGGATCTTCGCCGTGACGTCACGACGCGCTCTGGTTGGCAGAAGAAAAGTAATGGCCGCTTGCTGCGCAGCGCAAACACAGAAGAAAAATGGTTGTATCGTGCTGTGTGATCGGCAAGATTGGGTACTGTACTGTGTGTATCATCTGTGTACATACCCTTATATATTAAGGGCAAATTATTGTATTTTAATACATTTTTACGTGTCAACCAATGTTATATACAGGGCCTGAAGTTAACTTTTTTGACCACCAGCCACTGTGACTTTTTACCAGACAGTTTTTTTTTGGCCTCATAAAAGGTGAAAAAAGGAATTGCATAAACATTTCTTCTTTAACTTGTAAGAATACACATTTAAGTTCTGTCAATTTATTAACGAGATCCATACAAGTAATAATAACTCTTAGAATACAGATATAGACCTATAGGCCGTGGGCCGGACCCCGAAATTGTGAATTTCACTGATCCCTGCCAAGGAACTAAGTAATTTGTTTACAGATGGCATGCAAAAAATCTTATAAGTAGTGTAAGCATTGTTTCCAACGTTGAAGTGTGCATATTTGATGAAGATATCGATTTAAACTCTTACATTTTTAAATGGGCGAATTTGTAGGACTACTTAATCGTAGCGTCTTGAAACGTAAACAAATCACCCATCTCCTTGACAACCTGTCACGTCTCCTTGACAACCAGCATAGTTGATACAGTAACATTGCTCTCTTGATAACGAAATTCTGCTATTAAAATAAGCTTTATATACTTTTTGTCTACACGATCTATAATATACATTGTACACTTACCGTCAGAAGACTCCAACGTTATTGATCACCCGTGGGTGGGCTTTTGTCACCTAATTTATTTACATAGACCGCATAACAATAAAGCGGGACGCGATTGACAGCCGGTAACTTATATGACAATATGAAGTGCTGTATACATGTTGCTTCTAAGGCAACAAGCCCAATAACCTTATTTTCTCAAACAAGTTGGGCATCGTTTGTTCAGTGTGCCCAGAAATGGGTTAACCTCAACACTGCTGAGAGTTTAATAGCTGAAAAAGCCATAGCAACATTTAACTTAACAGAAACCTGGAGAGACCAAGATGTGCCAGTTAATGTGGGCTTCCATAGGGAATGCTACATGCTCTTCACCAATAAAGATCACATTGCAAGAGCATGTAGGAGGAGAGAAAAGACAGCTACAAATACTGAAGGTAACGTTATGCATCAAATCCATCAATTCTATTAAGATAATTGTGTATTGGTGCATCACGTAGGCTATGTATGTGTGTATTGTACATAGTTTACAAATGTATGTTAAATAAACCTCACAATACCAGTGAATCTTAATTACACAATGTGATTTTTAATGTATATTTTAACACTTTGTATCTTGAAAAGCTGGACATTTAACAAGGGCAAAAAGCATAGATTAAATATAAGATTACAGTGAATAGTGTAAGGTTGACAATGAATTGAACACAAGTGTCATTGTTTTTTTTTTAGGAATGTTTTATTTGAAACAAAGACATTACATGGTATTCTTCCATATCTAAACAGTGAGATTACTAGATTAAAAGTAACAAACTTTGATAAACATTCTTTGTCCCCTTTGTTCTGTCCCCTACCTGGTGTCCCATAACCATGTAGATAAAGCCCAACTGCTGCCAGAGGAAGTCAGTGATGACACTGCATCCAAGGTTCGGGTTTTGCGTTCTGCATCAGATGGCCCAAGCCTCCCAAAAAGAGCTTCCCATCTCCTACCAGTTGGATGCCTCATATGCAAAAAGAACCAATACATAACTGACAGTCACAGCAGAAAAAGGTCAAAAGAAAAACTTGCTCAGTGTGAAACACTAACTGCAGGTAAGCTCCTTCTTGCTGCAGAGGAAAGGAGGGATGAAAGTCTACTAATGCACATACGTGGGAGGGATCTTGTAGCTTCAGAGGCCATGTATCATTTGAGCTGCTACAGACGTTATACAAGACATCTGCCCAAAATTCCTCAAGAGGGAAATCCAGAAAGCAATCCATATCAGGCAGGCTACACCCATTTCTGTAAGTCAGTGGTAGAAGAGAGGTTGCTGAGAAACCGTGAGGTGTTAAGGCTCTCCTTGCTAAATGGCCTTTTTAAGAAAAGAGTTAAGGAAAAAGAAGGTGTTGACATTTCATCTTACAAAGCTTTTTCCTTAAAAGCCAGACTTCAAAAGTCACATCCATTTTTGAGATTTCTGAAATCGTCAAGAAATTATTTAGTTTATGTTGATGATTTAACTGCTGATGAAGTAATCCATGATGAAGCAACACAACCATCATCATCAGACCATAGTGAAGATGACACAGAAGATGAGACAGAACCAAATCATGTTGGAGCAGGGCAAGGAACAAAAGACGTAAGACTTCTGTATCATGCAGCCATGTTACTCAGGGAGATTATAGAGGCCAAGTGCAAAACTACTCCTAAACTGCCATGGCCACCGACAGCGCAAGACCTTCAGATGGACACTGCCTCAAATCTGGTACCAAATGAATTATACAATGTCCTGGCTTGGACAACAGGTATGACTACAGAATTTATAACTGATGGTTTGTGTGCCAATGTTAGTGTGGAGAACAATCAGAAGATTGTATCATTGTGTCAGGATATCATGAATCTTGCAATGAGAGGACGCTGGCTCATGCCAAAGCATTCCTCCTTAGCCATGGCTGTACGACATACGACAGGATCAGCTCAGCTGATAGGAATACTGAATGGTCTAGGGCACTGTTCCTCCAACTCACAAGTACTGGAACATGACACCGCTCTAGCAGAGCTGCAATTGCAAAGAGGTGATACATACATCCCACCAAACATTACAGTTCAAGTTCAAGCAACACTTGTATGGGACAACAATGACTTTGGTGAAGAAACACTATCTGGAAAGGGAACAACACATAACACAAATGGTATTGTAATTCAGAGGCCAATTACCTGTGGTGTGTCTACTTCTGAGACAGTATCTCTGCAGAGAACAAGGAAAAGGTCTCTTCAACCACCTCACGCTCATATTGACACCTACATTAGACGAAAGAGGACCGGTCCAAAACCTTTTGGATCAGAAGTTGAACTGGGACACGAGAAATACATGTACACACAGGACTCTGCACGAAGACTGGATGGTGCCTACTTTTTCATGAAGATTCAAGAAGTCCATGGCAGTGCTTCACCGGGATGGACTGGTCACAATACACTGCTACAGAGAGGTACGATTCCACAGCAGTCTAACATTGGTTACCTGCCCGTCATTGACGCCAGTCCAACAGACCTAGACACAGTACACACCATCCTCACTCGTTCAATAGAAATAGCAGACAAACTGGAGCTGAATGAAATTGTATTGGTAATGGATCAGGCCATATATGCAAAAGCACAAGAAATTCGTTGGATGAACACCACATTTATGGAACGACTAGTCCTGAGAATGGGGGAATTTCATACAGCCATGGCATACCTGTCCTGTATTGGGAAGCGCTTTGGGGACGCAGGATTTCAAGATGTCATCATTGAAGCTGAAATTGTTGCTGCAGGATCTATAGAAGGAGTCATAACTGGACATCAGTACAACAGAAGCATGCGTACCCACAAGTTAACGTGTGAGGCACTTCAAAGACTCCGCTGGCAGGCATACCTTGACATCCTTTCAGAAGACGACCGTGAATCTGCTATGAAGACAGCTGCTGATCTGCAGACATATATGCAAAAGCACAAGAAATTCGTTGGATGAACACCACACCAGTCTTCGTTGGATGAACACCACACCAGTCTTCCCTGGTGAAGACTTTGATGTTTTGGTAATGTCTGAGAAGTTCTTGACAGTTATGAGAGGATATGAAAATTTTATTAAAAACAACACCACCAACAAGACATTCCACTTTTGGAGCACATACATATCAATGGTTGAGGACCTTCTCCTCTTCATCAGAGGAACGCGAGAGGCAAATTGGAGTCTCCATCTGTCAAGCGTCCGTTCCATTTTGCCATGGTTCTTCTCTTATGACAGGATCAACTATGCCCGATACCTATCAACATACTGGATGGAGATGATCAGTTTAGGGGACACTCATCCAAGCATAAACAACCAGCTCCAATCAGGAGATTTTGTTGCCCAGAGACAGCAGACCTATGGCTTTGCTTATACTGCATGTGACCAAGTGATTGAGCAGACAGCAAACCGTGACTCCAAAACAAAAGGTGGACTAACTGGGTTTTCACTCAACAAAAGCGCAGTTCATAGATGGACACTCACACAACATGAGCGCGCAGCCATCACTATGGGGTGCAGAGACATGGCTGGACATAACACCACAACAAGGCAACGAGCGGAACTAGATGATGCACGAAGAGAATGTGACAAGAAGGATGTAAAGAATATCATGTCCACCATTCAGAACATGATTAATCCATTTGATCCTTCCATGGATAGAGAGGTCCTTTACCACATCACATCAGGTCATGTAGCATCAGAGCCCATTTTCACAGATCTGCATGAAGCAAAAGAGAGAGGAGAGAAAGCCTTATTAGATTTTTGTGAAAAGAGGCTACAAACTGATGAGGCAGGAATCTATGAGCCAATAAAAAAAATGAAGCTCAAGACCTTCAAAGACACTGCAACTAAAACTGTGACAAAAGCAAGAGGCAGAGAGATCGCCCTAAAAGCAGACTGTGATCTGTTCGCCAGACTAATTGTAATTGGAACCTCTAGAAAGATTGACATGAGTGAGATGCTTATATATAGTTTAGGGCCCTTACCCGCATCACTGGCGCATTATGACGGTTCCCTCATGAAAACCGACAAAGCAAAGCTGATGCACTTCCTGGAAGCAGAGGTCAACCCACCGGCAACAGTGGACAACATTCCAGAGGGTTCAACTTGGGTGTGGGATGCTATGGCACTTGTGCAAGTCATGAAACCCCAAGCAACATTTGGGATGTTTGCAGACAGTGCTCTGAGGTTGATTGTCAGTGTGGCTAAAGCAAGCAAGTCCAAGGTAGTGCATTTTGTACCGGACACCTACAAAACCACGAGTATCAAGAATGCAGAACGAGATCGACGTGCTGTGAAGGGCTCTCAAGTCACCAAAATATATTCTGAAGAACAAAGGACACCAAAGCAATGGGTAAAGTTCTTGGCATGCGGTGAAAACAAAGAAAATCTCCTACAGTTTTTCTTTGAGAGATGGTGCAAATCCGGAAATGATCTGATGGATGACCTCACTTTAATCGTTGGACATGGAGGAGAGTGCCATGCTCTAAGAAAAAGACAAAATACAGCTGATCTGCAAGTCTTACCAATGCCAGATCTGTTCACAGTACAGGAAGAGGCAGACACCCGACTTCTGCTACACTGTGCACATGCTGCTAATTACAGCAGACATATAGTCATCAGAAGTCCTGACACTGATGTGTTTGTTCTAGCCCTTGCTTTTTACAAAGAGGTTGGGGCTCATCTGTACTTTCACACTGGAAAAGGAGTCAACACTCGCACAGTTGAAGTTGAAAGGATCCATGACCAACTAGGAGAAGAAGTGTGTGATGCGCTGATTGGTCTACATTGCTTCTCTGGCTGTGACACAGTGAGTTCCCTGTATGGCATAGGAAAGGTGAAGACAGTCAAGACACTCCTGTCTAATCGTGAACACTGTGCTACATTCAGAAAAATGGGCACAGCTTTCACTGTACCACCAGAGCTCTACGAGGCAGTGGAAGCATTCACATGCAAGCTCTATGATCAGACGGGTATAACAGATGTCAACAAGGCAAGGTGGCAAATGTTCAAATCAGGGAAATGTTTGGAGAGAAGTCTTCCTCCAAATAAGGACTCCCTTCACCTTCACATTCAACGAGCAAACTACCAGGCTGCTATACACAGGTACAGAACCTAGGAACAGAAAAAATAACTAATTAGTAAAACATGAAAAATTCTGTTCATGTCTGCCTGCTCTTATACTGGAATATATACCAAACTACTTTCTATTCCTCTGTTCTACAGGAGAAGTTTGCAAAGTCTGCCAGACATACCTCCCCCAATGCAGCATGGATGGAGGATCGAGGGGGAATTCTATGCAGTTAATTGGATGACACTTCCACCAGCACCAAAAAGTGTCTTGGAGCTTGTACATTGCCAGTGCAAAGCATTACATTGTGTGGGGGGAAACTGCACATGTAGAAAGCACCAGCTACCATACACAGACATGTGTCTATGTATGAACTGCTCCAATGCTGTCTAAGGACGCAACACACAACATTACTTAACACAACATTAAATAACATGACACTGATAAAGTTAATCTGGTTCAAGTTTCATTTTTGTCTGGTGTTGTTAATTCACTAAATAGCCCTAGTTAGCTGTTGATAAACTCAGGGGTTTTCAAAGTGTGAGACGGGCCTCCCTAGGGGGGCTCCAAACAGTTTCAGGGGAGGATCAATGGAAGTGAAACGATATTACATTACTTATTGCATTAGTTATCAAAAGGAGATCACACAGAATAGCCTACATGTGTGAGAGTTCAGAGATACAGTAGTTTTTGGGAACTGTTTTCCCCCCATCAGTCAGAAACTAATAAATGCCTTAGGACAGACCTTTGTTTATAACTATTTGGTGTAGTAAGAAGTTATGTTCAGCAATATTAGGTTATTTTGGCTCAAATGTTGAGTGTCTATGGGATCAAAACATATAATTATGATCCCATAGGCATCCAGGAATTGAGCGAAACTTACCAAGTAAACTAAATTTGTGGTGGGGGGGCGCGCCGTTTTGCATGCTTTGGCTGAAGGCACGCAGTCTCAGACTTTGAAAACCCCTGATCTAACGTTTGCCTTACTGTAGCGTTAGTCAACTATACAAAACAAATCCCACCTGGTCGTTGCCTCATGGAGATACCGTTAACGTTGCCTACTTCACCCAAGTGAGGTGTTCCAAGAGCGTCTGCCTTCTGCCCTCCAGATGTAGGCTCCACTCCACAGACTGTATATAAAAAGCTCCACTCTAAGGTCGGCTCCACCGTCAGGAGAGGAAACGCATGCAAAATATACAAAATACAATGTGCGATTAGACAGGAAACAAGAGATAACGTAAGCTAACTATATAACCGTGTGTGTTTTAGATCTCTCCCTGCCCCAACATAGCTGATTCAAACTGTCGACTCATTATGGACACCAGAAGCTGTTTAAATCATATGTGTTGGAGCAGGGAGATGTCTAAAGCAGGCAGGACAACGTGTAACTTACTCCTGGAGATGTTTGGGAAACACTGTCGCAGTATATAAGCTTTACTTCAAATAAGATAAATTCATACAGCTAGTCTAAACGTAAGGGGCTGAACGACAGAAAAAAAATAAATCTTAACTTTATCTTCTTCTGGACAAAACCCAAATTCAGCGTCATAATCAACATTTTAAGACAAATGCAAATATTCCCTTGCTAAACTCTTTACAACACACAGTAAAATAAATAACTATGTTGCGGTATCCACAGAAAAAAAGCTGATCCTACCATACTAAGTTACTTCAGGTGCTAACGCTAGCCAACTTACCGTATACCACATTTAAAACGACAAATAGCTTAACATTACCCACGTGTGTAGCATTCGGTTCTTTGCTTACATTGATTGTTACCCATGCATTCAGACTTTTTGCAATGTTTCGTTTTGGATCATGCTAGTGCTAATCAGTTACCTACCGTTTCCACGATGTGTGGTGTAGCCAAGAAACGGAGAAGTTATGTCCAACGGAGAACTCGCCACTGACTGATCGGCCGCCGCGCCCGCGAGTTCAGTTCACATCCGGGTCTTCGGGCACCGGTTCAAATAATGACGTGATTGGCCAACTCAAGTTGACAAGGTAACAACACGAGCTTTGATTGGTTCTTACTCCGGCTAACATTTTGTGGTTAGCTAGCGAGATTATATCTACGTTATATTTCTAATGTGCAACAATTGACGTTGGAAACAAGCAGTAATGTGCTCAACAACAATTTCTATAGCCAGTTATAAAAAATTAACCAGTTCCCTGGAGGAGATCTATCAAATCGAAAACTAAAGGAGAAAAACAGACTTGGCCCACGGCCTACTAGTGCAGCTCGCATGTAAACAAATCACACGCAGCTGTGTTGATGGCTGGGAAGCTGTTAGTTACAGCGTTCAGGAACCGTTAAGCAGAACTAAATTAATATTGTTATTACTGGTAAAGTGACCGGGTAGGCTACCGGACATTTTCTCACCGGTTCCCAACACCTGTGCAACTGTCATTGTACTGTAGTTTATGTCAGCGTTGCATTATCGCATCTCATCTCACCAACAGTTTAATACTTAACTCACACATTCAAACGCAGTCAGAGAAGGGCCTCATCTTGCTCTCCGATCACATATACGTTCCGAAACACTCAAACTGCGCTGCTTTCACAGATGCTTTCTTTACTAATGTGCCGCCACATTTTTTAGCTGTAAATCCAACGAATTTGCTGACTTCGTTAGTCAAAGAACAACAAAAAATTCTCACTCAGGTGATATGGATCAGGCAGAGAACATGAACCCTGGTTATAAAAGCTTAATTATATCTCTTTTTAGCTTCTTCGGACAAATAATTAACATTATGCTGACAAAACACAGGTAGACTGCTGCGACTTGTTGGTTCTTTCTGCCAACCAGTTCGCGGCCACGCCCATATCGTGACGTCACATTTGACTCCGGCGAACATCCCTATTGCAGACAAGAGCAGACGTCAGTTGAATCTCTCCAAGGAAATTTGAGAGATAAGTTATCTTCTTTGAGAAACTTGATGAGAATTACATGTATATTGTTCCAGAGACGATGTAGTGGAAGAGAAGTAAATTTGATATGAAAGAGACCGAGAAAAAGAGTTAAATTGATTTTATACTGTGTGACGCAGTTAATGGAGAAACCGCATATGTGACGCAGTTACGGAGAAGCAGCCGTTGTAACACAGCGCGTTCACAAATTGAGGTTTATTTATTGAGAAACAGAGACTTATAATACGAATATATTTTTGAGTGAGGAAGAGAAAAGGATTTTTCTGAGTTGTAACCGTTCTTCAAACCTAAAAAAAAAAAGGTTTATATTCAAGCTCATCTGGTCTGGTGAGTTACACTTTTATTCCATTTGGGTTAAATGTTCATGAAATGCTTATATTGGAGAATTGTAAATGAGAAATCTGTTTATTTTATAAGTAATGTATTTTCTTCATAACCACATTTGGTGAACGAAATGATTGCACGTTGTATGTGAAACGCAATCGCCATTTTGATGCCGTGTTAAACACTGTTAAATGATGTGATGTGTAACGTTATGTTATGGAAAACTAACAAGGTTTTTTCTGATCTTGTATTCAAGGTCAGGTTTTTTTGTTTTGTTTTGTTTTGTATTCTCTCTGTTTTCTTCTTGTCTTTTCCTGATTTAAATTTTCATCGTCGTCGAGTGTGTGCTGAATTGAGTTGATGCTGCTGTGAGATCGAATCTTTCCGGATTGGAGTTCCTGGATTTTGTCTTAACTCTCATGTTCGCGGAGGGAGTCGGGACTGGCGAGCCGCACGAGTCTAACAACGAGTATTGATCGATTGCCTGAAACTGACATTATCGTTGCCGAACTGGATGGTAGGAAATTGAACTAACAGCTCTCACACTTTTCACTGTTACTGGGAGGAATTTCATTCACGAGGAGAAACGGACAAAATCATTGTCATTACCCATTTCAGCCATAACTTCAGAGACTGCACTCAACTCATGTCGAAACTGAAAGGTTAAATTCCTGAGAAAAAAAAAAAGAATTTATATGTGAATTTATTAATTATTTGTTTTATTTTGTGTTGCTTGATCAAAGGTAATTGTTTTTTTTTTTTTTGTCCATTCTTTTATTTTGTTTTGAAAAATTAGAAGATAAGAGAAGAATTTCAAAAGGAATCAGATTAGGAGTTTAGCTTGAATTGATTATATTCTAAATTAAAATTTAATTATAAGGTGAAGTGAGTGTTACAGGTGGTGACTAAATTGAATTCTAAATTTTATTTTGTTTCTTTTATTTTCCAAAAGAACCACTGAAATATGAGTGAAACCTAAGAAGTTTTAAACAAAAGTGTTTAAAGAAATTAATTGGTTTGAGATGCACACTTCATTGTATTTTATTTACTTTTCTATTTCCTGTATTTTATTTTATCTATCTCTGTTTTTCTTGAATATCTTGAAATTCTTGAATACAAATTTTTCATTATACTAAATCAGTTACAACTTAAACCTTGTGTGAGTGACTCATTATTGTTGGGACATCCTTTTCTCTACAGGCGAATTCTAGGCTTCTGATTTGACTGGTCCATACGCAGACATTGTCTGTATCAAATTTAGTGAAGGGTTACACACAACATGTAATATATGCTACTATAATTTTTCCCGTTTTTGTCTCCTTTATCTCTTTAAACACAAGAAGCAGAAAGGGATTCAGTGGATCCTGAAGACTCCCTGCACTGACGCTGTACCTTCAGTTTCAGCTCCTTGGATTTTACAAGACTTTCCTTGCTCCTTATTTTTAATAAACATTAAACTTCCCAGTGTTGGTCTTTGTGAAAAAGTTCAGATGCACCCAAGTATGATTAGTGCACAATATAGCATATATATATATATATATATATATATATATATATATATATATATATATATATAAAATGTGTATGTGTGTGTGTAATTGACAAATAAACCTTCAATTTTTAAAAAAAAAATCTCAATCTTTTCAAAACTGATGTTTTATTAGTTTTTATTTATTTTATTTGTTTTATTTATATTTTTGAGTCATTAACTTTGACTTTGTGAAATTTAAACAATTTTCAGTTGTAAACATTTCTAAGTGTTTAAATTCAACTGATATGGAAAGTGTACCAACCTACCCATATTTGAAAGCGTTTTTTACCAGTATTAGAGAGATCTACAACCCTTTTCACTCATCATTAAGGCTCCTCTGAACGATGCATTATATCATGTATACTGTAATTACCATAATAAAATAATAACCATGTTTGCAGTTGTGCCAACCTTTTTCAATTATCTCAACAGCTTTAAAACTTCTGAAATTTATTAACTTTGTTTATATGAAAGGTTCAAATGATGCCATAGAATTTCATTTTTAATTTTTTATTCTTAAGACACCATTTGAGTTTTTAGACTGTTCATTTGTGTGGACAGTTGCTACTATAGTATGAATCAGTGAAGGTATGAGTTTTGACTGAGAACACAAGCCTTTGATGGCAAATTCAATTGACGTTTCAAAAAAATTTATTGTAAAAATGACAACTGAATAAATGTTTTTGGATAAAATGGTGTTTGTTTTGCTTAACTGATTAATGTCACTTAAAAGAAGTTTATTAAACCGTTTTTACTTCATTTTATAATTATATGGTGAGTGTTTGATCAAACATGTATATAGCCTATGTATGCCTTTATACAGCAAAAACTTGCTGTACCATTATTATAAAAATAACGTTACTATTAGTTTGTATGTACTTTAAATGAACGTACAAAACTAGTATGACTTTAATAATGTCAGGAGACATTTTTATCCTTAAAATAATATTTCTTTTTTTTTTTAATGATTTAAAAAAAGTCGCGGTGGTGATGACGTCATATAATCCGCGCCCTAAATTTGAGAATGTATTCTCAGTATCATTATTGCTATTTTCACAGTGAAAGAAATGTATTTGGTCTTGTATAATTGTTTGTTGGCCAAAAGTGATTAAGTATATGGCTCGCTTTTATGCGGATCAGGAAGCTTTCGCGTCCAATTGTAAACACCTCACGGCACGCGCCGTTCCTCCTGGCACGCCCCATTCCTTTCCGACCTCGTGGCACGCCCATTGCTCCAGGCTGCAGTTACCTCTACTTGTTTTATCTTACCACTAGGAGTACTCCTAAATCGCACTAAAAGATTTTAGCTAGGAGTTTTCTCTTAACGCCTTTCAGACCTACTCTTAGTAAAGAAAAATGACAACTCCTAAACTAAGAGTGAGTCTTCGTTGCTATGGATGACGTCATTACTCATGCATGAGCTTGACTGAAGTGACCACCTTGATTGGCTGGTGATTGTAACGCGGGAATGATTCCAAACCCCTCCCCTACGATGATGAGTGACAGGTGACAGGTCTGAGAATGCGTGCGCTACACAAGTAGTGCGAAGGACGGAAGATGATGAATAACTGAATAAATAGCCTAAATGAATAAAGAGTAAGGCAAAACAAATAGCCTAGTAGCCTAATGAAACATATGGATTGATGCAATATCTTTGCAACATTATTGAATTAATCTGTCACTATATGCCTCTGCCTACGTTTGCAAAGAGAAGAACATTTTAATTTGATTCACAATGAAATGTTACAATTAGTTTACATGCAATGAGTAGCCTAGTTTTGGTTGTTGGTGGCGTTATTGCATCCCTAGTTATGCCTACAATGCAGAATCGTTCCCTCGCGACTGGAAGCTCCTGTAGCCGCCGCGTACGCATTTCAAAACATCGCAACGTGAAATGCCACAAAAAGCGGTTTGTGAATAGGTCTCAGTGAGTTAGGAGTCCTCTCAACTTCTTTTAAGCTGTCCCAGGCTTAGGTGCTGCTTTTAAGGCTAAAATGCTGATGGCTGATTTTAACAGTTTCAATATGATAAAAAATAACTTTTATATTGATTCAATGGATTAATTGCATTATGAAAGAAAAGTGTCATGAATTTATTGCAGTTTTGGGAAAAAATAATACATTTTTATAATAAATCTTTGAGAATCAAAATCTGGATTTGAATTTGTTATGTTATTATAACCTAAAGATGCTATGTGAAAGTTTGAAACAGAAAATAGTGGGTTTTCATCTTGCCACTTTCTTGGTAAAGAAAACACATTTTTACTCAAATTAATCAAAATGGATTTATCACGTTCTGGAACCAAACTATAATATTCAGAAGTAAACAGTGTAGCTGACTGAGTGTTATTTTTAAACCACAACCTTCTAAAAATGATATATTTAACGATATCTTTTGCATTTCTCATCCAAACAACGTCAAACTTGGCACTGCACTTACTCGTGCCCGTGGCAAGACACCTGTCGAGTTTGAAATCAATCGGACTAACGGTTCGAGAAATATGCGAATAACACACACACACACACACACAGACAGACGTTTCTGTAATTATGACAGTCATAATAACGGTCATATAGGGATTGTCAAAGTTTTTTTTTTTTTTTTTTTGTCAATCTACTGAATTTTCCGTCAACGATACCAGGGACACCGAAACACCGGGGAACATGAAATTTGGTGGGCATGTAGCCCCACTAGACTTTTTCTCTAAATTTCGTTTGGTCCCCGGGGGCCACTCCCCCCCCCCGCGATGGGCCCCCCCAAACCCCAAAAAATTCAGTTTTTCCTAAATAACTACCTGAACCGTGGCACCGAGGATGAAGACATTTGCAAAGTATGTTGGTCTTAAGGGCCCACATCAACCTAGCCCATAATCGATTGTCAAAGTTTTTTAGTTTTTTTTTCCCGTCAATCTTCTGAATTTTCCGTGAACGATACCAGGGACACCGAAACACCGGGGAACATGAAATTTGGTGAGCATGTAGCCCCACTAGACTTTTACGGAAAAATTTCATTTGGTCCCCGGGGGCCACTCCCCCCCCCCCTGCGCTGGGCCCCCCCAAACCCAAAAAATGCAGTTTTTCCTAAATAACTACTTGAACCGTGGAACCGAGGATGAAGACATTTTTATGGTATGTTGGTCTTAAGGGCCCACATCAACCTAGCCCATAATCACTCATTTGTGATTTGCGCCCCTCCCATAAAAAATGAAAATGCAATATTATTCTGCTTTAATAGCCCCTATCTTCAGTGGAGATGTTCAGAACTGCACCATATTTCATGTGTATGATTAACTTGACATCCTCTGGGGGTATCCTCTGCTAAGTTTCGTAGAATTTCATCCATGGGGGGGTATAAAATAAATTCATTTATGTGCACATTTAGTGACTGTACACTCATCGGCCTGTAGATGGCACTGTTGAGCGAAGGGTTGCTGGTTTAGGATGATACTGTCACACACACACATGCAGGAATACAAACAAACGCAAGCATGCACACACACTGACATCCACACGCACAGACACACACCCATACACACACATACAAATCCACATGCACAGACACACAAACACACATGCGCACACACAAACACACACACACACACACAGACAGACATGCACATACTACTACTTTTTTTAGGTATATACATAAACACGTAATACAGCCAAATTGCTCCAGGTCATTTATTTTTGTGGAAAGCCAGTGCAGGCCTGAGCGGCGGTCATATTTTGTACCGCCATGCGGTACATCTAGTTTATAGATAGATTATCAATGTTGAGAGGATTAGTGCTGCTTCATATTTCTGTTGAAATACACTCTGGGGACATCAAATACTTATTTTACATCTTTGAAAAGGGCATTATACCACCCCTTTAACTAATGTTAACTAACAAACTGTAAAGTGTTAACTTACCAGCAAGTTATTAACTGTGTTCTGTGGTGATAGACCTACAGTGTAGTGGAGGCACCATGGATTTGTAAAGCATACACTTCTAGTTCACTGTACTAGTTTTTGTAAGTTTCCTCCTTTCTCTTACCTTTGACCCTACGTCCCCTGGGCGGCGGGAAGAGCCTCCTACGCCCGCTCCCTCTCCTCCAGCACCCGCTCCCTGTCCTCCAGCACCCTCTGCCTCTCCTCCAGCACCCGCTCTCTCTCCTCCAACACCCGCACCCTCTCCTCCAGCACCCGCTCCCTGTCCTCCAGCACCCTCTGCCTCTCCTCCAGCACCCGCTCTCTCTCCTCCAGCACCCGCTCTCTCTCCTCCAACACCCGCACCCTCTCCTCCAGCACCCTCTGCCTCTCCTCCAGCACCCGCACCCGCACCCTCTCCTCCAGCACCCGAGGCGGGCTCGACGGCTCCGGCAGGGCGGCGGGAAGAGCCTCCAGCACCCGCTGCCTTTCCTGAAGCACCCGTGCTCTCTCCTCTAGCCCCCGAGGCGGGCTCGACGGCTCCGGCAGGGAGGCATTTATGTACATGAGCTCCAGGATGGAGTCTATCAAAGTGAGCAGATCCTCCGTTCCGACCAGCTCCGACATGATCTTCAGCAGTTTGCTCTGTTTACGCTAGTGTTGTGAGCGGCGGCGTCTTTGGGTGCTTAGCAACTGAACATACTTAACTCAGAGCCATAGAGAGAAATTTCTCTCGTAACCGCCCCAGCACCCGCTCTCTCTCCTCCAACACCCGCACCCTCTCCTCCAGCACCCGCTGCCTTTCCTGCAGCACCCGCGCCCTCTCCTGAAGCACCCGCGCTCTCTCCTCCAGCCCCCGAGGCGGGCTCGACGGCTCCGGCAGGGAGGCATTTATGTTCATGAGCTCCAGGATGGAGTCTAGCAAAGTGAGCAGATCCTCCGTTCCGACCAGCTCCGACATGATCTTCAACAGTTTGTTCTGTTTACGCTAGTGTTGTGAGCGGCGGCGTCTTTGGGTGCTTAACAACTGAACATACTTAACTCAGAGCCATAGAGAGAAATTTCTCTCTATGGCTCTGACTTAACTGTCAATTTCGTAACCGCCCCTTTTTAGGGGAAAACAATCCTACGTCCTCTGGGCGGCGGGAAGAGCCTCCTACGCCCGCTCCCTCTCCTCCAGCACCCGCTCTCTCTCCTCCAACACCCGCACCCTCTCCTCCAGCACCCGAGGCGGGCTCGACGGCTCCGGCAGGGCGGTGGGAAGAGCCTCCAGCACCCGCTGCCTTTCCTCCAGCACCCGCTGCCTTTCCTGCAGCACCCGCGCCCTCTCCTGAAGCACCCACGCTCTCTCCTCCAGCCCCCGAGGCGGGCTCGACGGCTCCGGCAGGGCGGTGGGAAGAGCCTCCAGCACCCGCTGCCTTTCCTGCAGCACCCGCGCTCTCTCCTCCAACACCCGCACCCTCTCCTCCAGCACCCGAGGCAGGCTCGACGGCTCCGGCAGGGCGGCGGGAAGAGCCTCCAGCACCCGCTGCCTTTCCTGCAGCACCCGCGCCCTCTCCTGAAGCACCCGTGCCCTCTCCTGAAGCACCCGCGCTCTCTTCTCCAGCCCCCGAGGCGGGCTCGACGGCTCCGGCAGGGAGGCATTTATGTACATGAGCTCCAGGATGGAGTCTAGCAAAGTGAGCAGATCCTCCGTTCCGACCAGCTCCGACATGATCTTCAGCAGTTTGCTCTGTTTACGCTAGTGTTGTGGGCGGCGGCGTCTTTGGGTGCTTAGCAACTGAACATACTTAACTCAGAGCCATAGAGAGAAATTTCTCTCTATGGCTCTGACTTAACTGTCAATTTCGTAACCGCCAAAACAAACCTAAGTCCCTCCCCTTCCGGTCGACCACCATGGGACCTTATTTCGGAAAAATATTGTATGGTAGTCAAAATATTTTGATCTCGTTTGAATCGTGCCCTGATTTACACATATGATGTTTGTCAATTTAAAAGATACATTTTAAAGTCAAGAAAGTCGCAGCTTGATGTAAAACTGCTGAGGTATAAGACTGTGAAAATACGTTATTACAAAGACTACAAATAGGGTGACCACCTGCTAATAAGCCCAAGGGGGGACAATGGGTATGTTTCTGAGGGACAATGTGGGACACTGCCTGGCGCGGCGGTGCCCCACTGGCAGACTCACTGATAGTGGTTTACCCATTTCTAGCACCACCTTGCATAGTAATGCCCTATTCTCCTAAACGTGTAATTGTTGATGTATGCTCATGAATAGGCCAACCAATGTGTGTTTTTTTTCTAAATAAAGACTAATATTTTGAACATTCAATGAATTGACAGATGTACTTCCACTTAAGATTTACTATTTAATTTGATTTATTTTTCATTACAATTTATTTACTTTAAATAAATTAATAAATTATAATATAAATGTATAGGATTAACAGGAATTGTAGTTGCTCAACACCACAGGAACAATTAAAAAAAAGTATTTAAAAAAATAAATAAATACGATTGACCTCGTATTCCCCTCCCTCCATGTCCGATTGAGAAGGACGTTTTGCAAAGGTCACAAAAAGCCCTCTCGGTATCCCCCTCAACACCTTTCAGCCACAAATATTAATTTCCCCATTCTTGTTTCTTGTACCCACACCTTCTCTTTTTAATTGATGATGGCGTTGCCTCTCAGACAGTCTCTTTCTCGAATTTTTCGAATTGGAAAGCGCGCATCTAAAAGTTCCTTCCCAGTGTGTCTGGTATGCGCGTGCGTGCGCTGTCATGACAACAACGAAAAAGTTGACAACAACCTAGTCAGCAGTTCAACTGAGGGGTTTGTGTGGCAACAATAGCGTGCTGAAATGTCAAGTAATGTTCGTTTGTCTGCTTGGGGCTCGAGTATATAGAGCGACCAACTTTTTTTTGAGCAAGCATAGATTATGCGTGACACGGTCTCAATTTGCGTGACGCGTGAATTGGGCTTCAAACGCTGTGCGCGCACGCGCTACGCGGGACGGGTGGTCACCCTAACTACAAACCCAGAAGGCGCACATATGGGACGTCATACCTTTTCTCTCAATGAATGAAGCTAACTTTACTGAAGCTAACGTCATTTTTTCTATAGTCTTACATTATAATCGTAACGTAACGCCGTCATGCCTGAGTGTTTTGAGCCAGAATACACACATACGAGCAACGGATCTTGTGACGTACATAGTGGTAGACGAGAGATGTAGTTCATTGAGCGATTTTCACATAAAACTAAACGTTACTCTTCTGTTTTATGACAAACTGCGACTTTCTTGACTTTCATAATTATCTCTTAAATTGACAAACATCATATGTGTAGTTCAGGGCACAGTTCAGACGGAATAAAAAGATAAGTTGTCTCTCGCCATTGACTTCCATACATATTTTTTCCGAAATAAGGTCCCATGAGCCGGAAGCGGAGGGGCGGGACTTAGGCTCTCTATAGGGATCTCCCAGTCACGTGACCCCTAGCCGCGTGTCAGCCATTTTGACGGAATTCTTCAGCGCACCTACATACATGAGAATGCGGATTATCACATGTTTTATGGCTGCGAATTGATTAAAATAATATAATAGTATATAATGGTCACTGTATTAATTATCTTGAGCCTGCTGAAATGTTCCTATAAATATATTTTCTTTACAACTGTGCAATCTGAATAATAAATAGTCTAAATATATTTATCCACTAAGATGCAGCAGTCCTATGCTCGTCTTCCCATTAACTGTTTTTTTTTCTCTTTCTGACATTTCATACCTGTTGGGTTTACACTTTTTAATTAAATTGACTATAAAAAAGATTGCTTGTGTGTGCTGGTGTTTATTCCAGTCTTTTAAAATAGTTGAATGAATGCTCGCGAGGTGCCTGTTACGATGTTAAATAGGCTGGCTATTTAATCAATAATGTACACAGCGTAGAGGAGAATGACAGTCAACTACTTTGAATATTATAGCATTTTGGGCATAAACATGTAAATAATGAAAAGACTGACATTGAAAAATGACACAGAATGATTAAAATTTCAATATTTAATCCAAATAAATAAATATTCGTGGTTCGCACTGATGTTATTCATTTGTTCTCACACACTTCAGCGTCACGGTCACTGGTTTAGACGAACACTGACCATTATCTATTATTAGCACAGCGGCCGTCAGCTAACTCCTCACTACATGTCATCACAAAAAGAAATATACAAGAGGAAAATAAAGGAATTAGGAATCATACATCCATATGAAGCATCACAAGTTCTTTTTACAGGCATTAAATGTGTAGAAAAACTTCCTGACATTGAGTTCGGTGACATTTACAGCTACTGCTACCTTATTCACTTCCCATCACGCTACACCGGAGCTTCATTAAAAGCATACACAAGCTTAGCAGGCTATCGGTATCACAGCATCGCTCGGGCATGATAGAAGAATAGATGAATATTTCGTGACGAGCTGTATGATCACCAGCGGTTTAGCATTTTCTATTCCATCAAGATGGCTGCTCCAAATGGCGTGACGTCACGCGGGACGTCCCTATAGACTTCAATACAAAATAGCGGCACAAAACAACGTCCGTACACAGCCGGCAGACGTGTATAACTTTAGAAATCACTTAGATAAAATATGTCGAGTAATTATATGTCCACCCTGCCTTCCACAGAGCGTGAACGCCCATAAGAAATTTTACCATGGTATTTGTACCATGGTAGTACCACGGTACAAATACCATGGTACTAGTACCCCGGTATTTTTGACTAGTGATGGGATTTATGGCTCTTTGAGGGGATCCGGATCTTGGCGATCCGTTCCTTTCAAAGAGCCGTTCAAAAGAACGGCTAGAGCCGTTTAAACTTGAACTAGTTAACCCTGGGTCGTTCTAAACACCGGGTCTTTCTAAACCCCGGGTCGTTCTAAACCCTGGGTCGTTCTAAACCCCGGGTCTTTCTAAACCACGGGTCATTCTAAACCCTGGGTCATTCTAAACCACAGGTAGTTCTAAACCCCGGGTCATTCTAAACCACAGGTCGTTCTAAACCACAGGTCGTTCTAAACCACAGGTCGTTCTAAACCCTGGGTCGTTCTAAACCACAGGTCGTTCTAAACCACAGGTCGTTCTAAACTCTGGGTCGTTCTAAACCACAGGTCGTTCTAAACCCCGGGTCGTTCTAAACTCTGGGTCGTTCTAAACCCTGGGTCGTTCTAAACCACAGGTCGTTCTAAACCCTGGGTCGTTCTAAACCACAGGTCGTTCAAAACTCTGGGTCGTTCTAAACCACAGGTCGTTCTAAACCCCGGGTCGTTCTAAACCCTGTGCCGTTCTAAACCACAGGTCGTTCTAAACCACAGGTCGTTCTAAACCCTGGGTCGTTCTAAACCACAGGTCGTTCTAAACCCTGGGTCGTTCTAAACCACAGGTCGTTCTAAACCCTGGGTCGTTCTAAACCCTATTCTAAGCTGACGTTCATCCCTAATTCCCAGTTTTCCCGTTCTCCTCCCGGTTCAGCGCTCCATCAGTTTCCGCAGTGACTGCAGACCGGAGATCATGGCCCCGCGGCAGATCCCGCCAGCCGTCACCAAACGCCGCGACAGCAAGCTGTGGAGCGAGACGTTTGATCTAGGCCTGGGACACATGCTGTCCTCCAAAGACATCAAGAGACAAGAGGTGACCTCAGCACACTCCAAACTTATACTCTACTCTGATTGGTCAGGGCTGGATTTTGATATACTGTATTTATCATCGTATTTGAGCTAAAAGACTAAGGCCTGGTTTCACAGACAGGGCTTAGATTAATCAGGGATTAGGCCTTAGTTAAATTAGGACATTTAAGTAGCTTTTATAAACATGCCTGAGAAAAAAACATTACTGGTGTGCATCTTGAGACAAAACAATGACACAGACATATTTTAAGGTATATTAGTGCAAGTTGATTTCAGTTCAAACAGTTCAAACATGCATTTTAGTCTGGGACTAGACTTAAGCCTTTTCTGTGAAACCGGGCTTAAGTCTACGTTCAGTCTAAGAAGAAACTCTTGAATGTTGAATGTACCTCATTACAGGCTCTCTGTACTCTACAATATTTCACAATTCTTGTTACACAGTCCTTTACATAGAAGTTAATATAAATATCAACAAATTAATTTAAAACAATTGCATTTAGCCTTCAGGTACTTCTTAATTGAATTAACATATAATTAGCCTAATAACTGAATTGAATAGTTTAATAACGAAAATAAAATGTCAAGCAACATAACAAATTAAAACAACATAGCATAACAGCATAGATACTAATAAAGAACAGAGCTTTTCCTGATATACAGTAGTCAACATTTGAAGTGGATCAAAACCTTAATAAATTACGATAGAACAATGAAATGAACAGTGAAAGTTACACAAGACATTTTAACAGGCATAATTAAGCATGAAAATTACTTTATTAATGAACGGATAAATAACCAGAATGCCTTTCGCTGAAGTTCCTCTTTCTGTTGTTGTTTCTTTCCTGTCATGTGTTTGTCAGTCCATCTTTGAGCTGTCTCAGGGAGAACAGGACTTGATTGAGGACTTGAAGCTGGCCAAGAAGGTACACTCTGCTTTTCCCATCACTTTATACAGCATGAAGACTCTCTTTAGGCTCCAGTTTCACCCCTGGCTCTTCGGTTCTCCAGCACAGGGGTTCCCAAACTTTTTTTTTCTCAGCTCAACACCTTTGACATAAAATATTTCTCCTACCTAATATTTCCTTAATTTAACACATTCTACATTTCTTTATTTAAATGATAGTTAGCTTTTAATCAACTCACAAACTCTCGTTTGGGAAGCCCTGCTCTAGCATATGAGATCATGTGGTGTTTGTTTTTACAATCTGTTCTTAGCTTTACACTTTTCAGTAAGATTTCCACATATTTCCTCAGTTTTGCCGAGTAGATTTGAATGTTTGAGCGTCTGATTGTGTTATTTCATCACAGGCGTATCGTGACCCCATGCTGAAGCTGTCGATTATGACGGAGCATGAACTCAATCAGATCTTCGGCACGCTGGATGCGTGCCTGCGTCTATGTGCTGAGTTCAGACCCCCCTCGCATTACAGAGCAGTGAAAGTGAGAATGGGGTTTCCTAAATATCACACTAACTAACGTTGAAAAACATACTCAATATAAAATATGATATTAAGACAGCTATTTCAGTCAAAAATAAAAAAAATCATAGGATGATGACTTCATAGGATGAACGCTGTGCTCTCACAGTTTGTATGCTGACTTGGCGTTCATACAAGTCACTTGTATACAAGTCAACAGTCATTTGTTTAAAAACACTGATGCTGGTAATTTTTGCGGGCCGTCTGACAGGTTAAAATAAATTATTGCGCTTTGGTTAGTCTATGTCCATCCTGCTTTGCACTTTCTATGCTGACTTAGCGGTCTGTATTCGCTGATATAAACGTCTTTGTAACAATCATTATCTGTTACACAGCGGTCGTATTTTCTGTGTTAGTGACTTAGTGACGGGGCTGAGCAGTCGGATGATGTTTAAAAAACATTCTATCCTTTAAAAGTATATAATGAAATGCTTATACAATATATCTTACTAAAAGAATAAAAATCATCTTACATTTTTTAGAGAGAGTTGAATAAGCTCTTAACACATCAATGTCCATACCATTGATGGCCACGCGTCTATGTGTGTGTGTGTGTGTCACGGGATTCCCTCTCCCAGCCTTCACATTTGAACTCTGACATTTGAAACGTGCTGTTCAGACACTGTGATTAAACAATGTCATACAAAAAAACAAAAAAAAAATCTATCCTTTAAAATAATTATCGTGCTAATTAAACTAAAGTTGAAAACATACTGTTCTTTAAAAGTATAAATGATATGGTTATAAAATATTATCTTGCTAATTTAACTAAAGTTGAAAAACATTCTATTCTTTAAAAGTATATAAATTATATAATATAATAAAAAAATCACAGTCTCTCTCTCTCTCTCATTTAAAACCATAACCTTAAAAGTTTAAATTATATCTTTTAAAATTAAAAGACTGTTTAAATTAAATCTTTAAAGTATTATTAAAATCATATCTTCTATTTATCTTCTAAGAAGACTTGTGTATTATAATTTTTTTTTTTTTTTTAAATAAAGCAAAAAGTATGCTTAGATCTTTTGTCCATACACCATTTTGTCAAAGTCTTGTTGTTGTGTTGTTTTAAGAAATCCGAGGACTCCACATTGCTCTTATTTAGATTAAGTTGTATCATTTGGAAAATCACCACACAGTTTCAGATAAGTAAAGTTTGTCTTGAGCGAATATTTAATTTTACTCATCTTAATTCAAAGTATAAGATCGTATAAGATCATTTTTACTTGTATCTCCCGAACTATCCTTAATCAGTGTGGAAACACACAGGGTGAAACCCTTTACATTGGTGACCGCATGAACAGACTTTGGGGAGAGCTACATAGCAGGAAGCATCCCCTTTGACCTCCTCGATTTTGCTGGCTTTTTTGTTAAAGACCCTACAAGTTAGTCCTCCCAAAAGAATTTCTCCCATCTAGTGGTTCTCCCATCTACTCGCTTTTTCAAATGCGTGTTGCAACTGCGGTAGCCGTAATGTGTCAAGAATCTATGACGACATGTCTTCCGATAGCGCTTCATCGAGTTTAACTGTACATGTTCCTCCGTTATGCTGCCTATATAATGATTTACACAACCAAGCAATGAAAAAAGCTTGTCATTTAGACCATAATTTTGACTTACCCGTCGAGAAGAAAGCAGGCAACTTCCCTTTCAAAGTCTTTCTCCTTCATTAGCTCTTTCCACCTGGGAAAAGCTATCCCGATAAATTAAATTTGTGCTTTTTGGCCACGAGGATTCCTTTTCCTGTGGCTCGGCATAAGTATGATCCTGCATTATATTGTCCCACACAGTGCCTCTCATATGGTCTAGCGGTTAGGATTCCTGGTTTTCATCCAGGCTGCCCGGGGTTCAACTCCCAGTATGGAAAGTCAATTTTTTTTACATTGTCAACAAAATTCAAGTTATTCAATAATAATTTTTAGTTATTCATAGTCTTGGGGGCCTACACGAACTGCAGAAACAAGCAGAAGATATGTAAAAACTCATAAATGCTGTTTCAGTACTGAATCATTTTCACAATACAATTATATTGAATTCAGAAAATTTCACTATGGAATATTTACTTTATCATAATTTCAATTTAGTACAGCATCATTTAAACTTTTCATCTCATAATTATGACGCATAGTCAATTTTAATTTCAACTTTTTGTTATAATTATTACTTAATTCAGAATTTAAATTTCTGTCAATTACGCCTTTTTAATGTAACACTATTTTGATGGTCCTTTTGAATGTGCTGTTGAGTAGTGTTGATGATGAAACGTGTTGAGTTAGGCTAGCGCTTTTTGTCCCTCTCTGCTATTATAGTGTTTCAAGATGGCGGAACGACACGGAAGCCTCCTTGGACTTACCCGCCCCATGTAAATAAAGATAAGTAATGTTTCGCTTACGAGGATAAGTCAGATCATTGGCAGAGGTCATTTTACACCCATGAGGACATATTTTATGAATACAGACAATGATTTTAGCTATTAAAATACCATTTTTTCACCGAGCGAATCTACACATGAGAGGCCTTCAGAAGTCATAACTTCAGGGGTCAACGGCTTAGGCCCATTGGTTTAGGTATTTGTAAAAATCAAATACTGTATTACACTTTGCAAAGTTACAATAAAAAGACCTGTTGTGTTCTGACACAAGTCCATTAACTTGTTTTTATAAATGTATTTTTCTTATTTCTACCAATATTAACCTGAAAAATGAAAATTAGAAGAAAAACTGTTTTAAAATACAACTAAACCATGATAATGTTTAGTTTAGATGTTGATGACTAAGCTTCTGGCATATAGTCCAACCACGCAACAAGAAATCTAATATTGGTGTAATCTTTGAGAGGTCTCACTCACGACACACAACTTTGTAAATAAAATAAAATAAAATATTATGGAAGTCATTGTACTGTAATTTAACCATATTTTATTGATTAATATTATGGCTTCATGTTGATTTAAAGTTTTTAATTGTTGTTAACTAATACCTTTATCTTTTAACAACATGTTACATATTTTAACATGTATAAAAAAAAAGAAAAAAAAAAGGAATGTTCACAATCACTATGTGTCAAAAACAGTATGTGTGTAAATAGTTGTGCAAAGTTCCACACCCTATGGACTAACTTTAAAAAACAAAACAAAAATACACATGCATAAATATATATAACATACACAAATCATTTCTTAACTAAGCAACTGTTTCTTAAATTATCAGACACTCACCGCACCGATGTTAACATCACCATATATTGTGTTTTCTACCATGATTGTAGTAACTATTGTCCCACCATTCTTCTGGGCAATTGTTAAGTTAAGCTGATTAGGGTTCTGAATTAATGGCTGTCCGAATGATGTAGAAATATTATGCTGGCGTCGTTGTGGAAGGTTGTTAGGCTGTTGAACGTCACCATCTGTTAAAAAATGAGCAATTAAATACACAACCAAAACCATGTAAACATTATAGTAAAGCTTATTGAAGATCGAGAAACATATTGACTACTAACAAAGTAAATTATACATCTTTCCTACGTTTGATATTTTTTTTTCAGATTTTTTTCATATGGACTTGATCCTTTTTAATGCTGTTTTCTCTCCATATTTATTCTGTAGTTCCTCTACTGTGTCTTCCAACCTCCCTGTTGTTCTTCTCCAGCTGTGTTAACCAAAGACAAACAGTTAGAAGAATATAATGTATGTACAATAGCAAAAATAAAGTTGGTCATTAGTTGTTAGGGTTAGATACACCTGTAGACACATTCATAAGAGTTAAAAAATGTACATGAGTCACGACGCATTGCATTATGCACCTGACCTGCCGGCTGATGAAGTATTTATTACATCAAGAAAAATGGATGAATACATTTATTAGATTTATTTAATAATATTACCAGTTCCATATTATCTTTATTAAAAAATAAGACAATAAATGATTTTATTTTTTAAATTTGACTGCATTCTTTACTTTTTGATTTATGAATTATAACTGATGGGAAAAACATTATTTTGCTGTTACTTTTTTAAAATTTGTTTTATTATTCAACTATTTCTTTCTTTTTGTTAGTTTTTATTAGTTGTAATTTTATATAAACATTTAACTTTTAAAATAAAGGTTTTACAACAACATCACCATCTTCTGTTATATTTGGGCCTCCATGCTCATCTACTGTACAGTATATGATATTGGTGAAGGGGGCCCGCATGAATAGATTTTTTAGGGGGCCCCCGAATTCTCTAGCTACGGCCCTGTCCACATCTCATCGTAAGCGCATAATATCACCTGCTCAAGTACGTCTTGACGAGTTTCTTCTGTATTAAACAGCGAATCTTTTCAGTCAGATCGTCGCAAGATCTCAGGAATCCTCTCACACTGCTCGTGTTTACGCGCTCCATCGCTAACGATTCAAACTTCCATAAAGCGCGCCAAAACAGCAGCGCGGAGATGTGACGTCACCTGTCGAGCGGGCGCTCGTAAAAAGCACATCTTTGCATTTCTTCTGAAACCACAATTTTTAACATCACTAGCGCAACACTTATCGTATTGCCGTGTGTGATTGTAATGTTTTGTATGGCGTTTTCTTTACACTCTCCCCGGATATCTGTTTCCTGCAGTTAGCTGTAATGTTAGTGAACTCTAGGTCTTCTCTTTGTTCATATACGACACTATTCGCATGAATTGGCTTGATTTGATAAAATTATGTTTTAAACCATCATCTTCACTTGAGACATTTACATTATATTATATACCGTCCTATATACCGTCCTAGTTTTTAAATAGCGCTAAAATGTATATTTTAACCCTTTATGCGGATATGCCGCACAAGGTTCTCTGTTCTCTGGTTCTGTTTTTAAAAATAAAGACAAGGATGCCTCTTTCTATAAGCGACCCTCAAAATCTGTGCATACAACAAAACACGTGTAGGTGTACGATGATTTATCAGAAAATTACTTTTGTTTGAAGAAAAACTTAAATCAGCTGGTGCTGAGATCACACACTTGTATGTCTTCGTAAGAGCAGGACTTTTATTTTGACATGTGTCCCCAGTGAAGCTGACTTTTAAAGGTCCCATTCCATGGATTATTTTTATTATTTTATAATGTTTCCAGGGGTGCCCTTATAATGTTAGTATGTTTTTTAGATCAAAAATTGTTATAATTTAGAAATAAAAGGCATATTTCCTAGCCTGATTTCATTCCCTGGTTTGAACACTCTGTTTGAAGGGGCGTGTCTGCTGTGAGACTTCAGTGTAAACACCCTCTGCTGTGATTGGCTGACATGCTTGCATATGAAATATCTGGTGAGCACTGAGCAAATGACAGTCTGTTGATCGCGTGAAAGATCTTATCATTGCAACGCAGTTTCTGCACTATCACTAATGATTTCACCAATGCAAACATGAGGCATATAAATACAGTAAGAGCTTCGTTGTGCAGTGTAACAGCGTCATTGATTTCATAACGAGTGTTGGCAAGTGTCCAGATAAACTCGCGCTGTGTGATTGACAGCTTGGGCGATTGGAAAGGGATTGTTCTTTGATCGCTTTCTGTATATTAATCACAGTTTAAGTAAGATTATTTTCATCCTACTAAGAGAAACGAACGATGTGAAGAGTGATCGCTACTTCCATATTAAATCACTACTTACCGCTTGCTGGAATATAGTTGAAATAGTCCCCTTCGTCAGTATGAAACGCTGAGAGAAGTCTGCTTGATATTATTCCAGGTTAGAAAAACAGTCCGTGGTGAAATGGACAGAGCAAACTAACAACTTCGAATTAAACTTTTGCGGTATCCGATTATAGATAAACATCAACCACGTCTGTTGACATTTCGCCATCAATACGCCTGTGTTCCTGTGGGCGGAGGTTACGGTTCTAGTGACATCATTAAAGCAGGATGTAGAGGGGTGTAGTCCAATCCAGCCGTTTTTTGTAGTCAACTTCTGTTAAATAAAATATCTCGCTTGGCATTGAACTTTGAGCTTTATAATTTTACAGATATTATTTATACTCTAACAACAACATTACACACTAACTAAAGTTTGAAACATGGGATCACATAGAACGGGACCTTTAATTTTACGGGCGACCCTGAGCACACAGCGCTCCTATTCTTTGTCTTCATTAGTTTATGGTCTCTGTTTAACAGTTTTGTTAAAGTTTTGTCTATACGTTACTGGATAGAACCTGTTGTTGGATAGAACAAAGTAAGTAAACTGTATACGAAAAAAGTATTATAGTGTTTGTGTAACCCCTCTCACCAGGTCCTTCGCACAGCAACTACCAGCTGGCCTCCGTTACATTTGCTTTTATATTATCAGTTACAATCTAAAATAAGGCGGTTTAATTTAGAGATTTTTTCATTTTATTTTTCATTTTCAGATTATTTATTTAAATATTAATTCATATCTTAGTATATCAGATTGGTATCAGTCGATGCCAGTCTGAATTTTCTTGATAGTGCATCTCAAAATTGGGAAGATCACGATTATGATCATGGATCGTAATTGTTTCTTATAACGGTTGTTTTTACATTCATTCTGATGTCTTTTAAATGTTCATTTAGCTTAAGACAGTCTGCAAAAACACTTAGGCGTTGCACCTGTGCATTTAGATTTTTCTGCTTAGAATGTCTGATCACTATTTGTGATATACATATAGGATGTCCTACCTGTTTGTCAATACATTTGCATACCTCTACACAACTTGTTTGCAAAGACAAACACGTCATCAGCAAGTTCATTGTGCAGGGAAAGTAAGAATAGATGCCAGACATTAGTGGTTCCTCCTGAACCAACATGTGAAAAAAAAATTATAAAAAAAAAAAATACTTATGACATTATATTATTGCAAAATGTGTTTTTTTTTTTTTTTACCTTTTTCATTATTATTGTAATGTCTCACCAGTGAATGAGACATGAGGTAATCTAAAAGCGTTGCACTCTCCTCCTGGCTCTTTGCAGAGGAGGCATGTGTAGCATAAACGCGGGGTATATGTGTTAAATCGCAGATGAATATAGCTATAGAAGGTTAAATAATGATTGGGCTACAGAAGATAAAGTTCGTCTCAAGGAGATGTTGAAACGGTAAATAATAACACAGAGACTGATCATTTAAATTTGGTGTTGGTACCATGTATTAAGTGAAAACAAAGACAAACAATAATAATAACAATTCCCAAAATATGTAAATCTGCAGAGAAGTTCAGTAGTTCACAGGGAAAAAACAAAACAAAATATAACTCAGGAAAAACTGGAGAGTACTCAGATTAAAGACAGTCCACAACACACTATAGGACTATATTCTTTGCTCATAAAAGATGAACACCATGTCCAAATAACGCGAATGGTCCGTGAGATGCAATTAGTCCATGAGCCAGAGCTTAGTGAATGGCTGTGTGTGTGTGTGTGTATGTATGAGAGTGGAGGGGGTGAGCAGAGCTGCACAGCCTCCTACCAAACCCACAGGGGGCGATGATGTTGTTGGGGCAGGTTCTGTTCCAGGTAATAATAGCTCGCCATCAACTGGCCCGCAACTGGCCGCACCTGGCCTGTATTAAATAAACAGGACACTACTCATAATATAATTTACCTACTAGCTAGTTTTATATTCTATAGTCTATATTTATGTGCACACAATAGTATTCAAATACTGCATAAGCAATTGTCATAATTATATTAAAATGACAATAAATCGTATAAAAATACTCAAATGCATGGAAATAACCACCCATAAATATTAGGATTATTTACAACATAACATTCCATTCAATACAATTGATAATCTTGTCATTCAGTATATAAATGAACCATTTAAATACTTAAAGCCATAGCATTGAAAACAAAGTGCTAGGTTTACATTACAATTCATGGTACCCAATAGAAACTCCATAGGAGCGAATGGGAAGCTAATGCTACCAGCCACCACAGCTCATATAAATATATTGAGAGGGCTTAATGCTGTTAGCATTAAGCTAGCGGAAACCGTCATTATAATACATAAGGATCCCAATCAAGATGTCAATGCCAATAGCAACATGCTAGCGGACACAACAACAGACTCACCAATTCCCGCAGATATTCGACACACCTCGGCACCAGTCGGCTTCTAAAGACAACGGTGGTGGACACTACAAATACAGGATTGCATGCTAGAGTTAACCAAGCATTTAAGATGGAAAATAAGCGAAAAAGCATTGTTTGTATAGAGACATACCGAGTGCAGCTGCTCCGGTGGCTTCCCCCTCACACTACTGATTGGGGAAACTCACAGCAGCTTGTAAAACGCGCTTACGTGCTATGATTGGTTGAAAGCGTTCACTGAGACTACCATGTGACTCCTGCACAAAGATATGAATGAAGGGTGTGTTCAGGTGACTGGGAAAAATAGAACCATAGAATTTTACTATTTATATTTTACTTTTATTAATTTTATTAATTAATTTTACTATTATTCTCTATTTATATTTACCCTGGTTACACATGGCTCTGGAGACGCTCTGAAGGGAGGGTGGGATCGTATGCTTTCAAAACTAGCTTGCTATTGCTAGCCTCTCTGAAATGTCCTACCCTAGTTTTAAGACTGTTTGCAATTTAATGTTTTAATGCTTACTGCAGTGCATCATATCCCATATTCCCCATACTTCCCCATATTTCTTACAGAGAGTGTCCAGACGATATATCTCATAAATGCAAGGAGACGGAGGCAAATATTGGAGAGGTTGTCGCCTTATGTCTAATATATGCCCCAGACAGGGTGGGCGGAGGTGGCAGGAAAAAGAATTGAACGATTGTAGAACAAGGATCATGTTAATTATAAATAGTTAAAGTTGAAAACCTTCTGGTAAAATAATAAAAAGTAATTATAAAGTAATAAAATTAATATTAAGTAATAAAAAAAAAGGTAATTTTTGTAATCCATTTCATTTCCGTCATTTATCTCATAAACAACATTTGTGGATTCCAGTTTCACTAAGATTTTTCACTAAGTTACTTCTCTGTTTGCTCTTGTCTTAAGATAAATACTTTTGGGTTGTCTCGCATTGGATCTTGACCTCTGTTCGATCTTGTTGTTACATGAAGTTTCTTTGTAACTTCCACTTCCTGCTCAGCTACTGTTCGGACGCTCTTGCTTACTGCTCCGCGCTTTGCTCTATCGCTTTTACATTTTATCTCCTATTCTTTTGTATTTTATTTCCTTTATTTTATTTCCTTTTATCACCTAATTTTAACTTCAGCAAATCAGCACAGTGCTCATACGACAAAGTTTGGATTACTACAAAAACTGAGAATTCTTTTACCCGACCAGCTTACATTCCGGGAAAGGAAAACACAACTGCCTCAAGGATAAGAGAAAATGCCTCTTCTGGAATCTACTTGCTGCACTAACTGCCACAGACTTTTACAAAGGATTGCAGTTCTTGAAACAAAGTTACTTACGGGACCACCAAACCAGACGGAGCACACAACAGAGCTTCGTCATGGACACCCTCAGCATACAGCCGGTGAGTCCCATGAAACTAGTGCTCCTCGACAGGTAGAGAAACAAGCCGATCGACTTACTAATCGATGGCACAAACAGGGAGCGAGACCCAAAGGCACTCGAGACATCAGATTGTCACGAGCCTCACATATTGCCGCAGTAGCATCCTCTACCCCAGATACAGCTCTGACAAGGATTGCAAACACTGGTCTCCTACCACCGCCTATACATCTTGAGAACAGATTTGAAGTGCTAATGAATGTAAATGAGGAATCCCCAAATGTGATGAATGTGATCGAACACAGACTGAATGGGCCAGTAGCTAACACTGATGCTAACTGGCGCTCAAGGTCGAGCAGACAGCGGCACTCAGCTCAGAGTGCAGCCGAGCCCAGGACTCTGATAGTGGGGGACTCCATAACCAGAAACATTAGCAGCAGGGATACAACTACGTGCTGCCTTCCACAAGCAACAACTTCTGATATAAACAGGGAACTTCAGAACATTCTGATGAAACATAAGACTGCAAATCGACTCATAATTCATGTGGGGAAGAATGATATTCATAAAGAGCAGTCAGAACTCCTTAAGAAGGATTTCCATGAACTTTTTGAAACACTTAAAAGACTGAAAGTTCAAACATTCATCAGTGGACCACTCCCAGTAAGAGGAACAAACAGGTTTTCACGGTTACTTGGGCTTAACCCCCTGAGGTCGGCGGTCTCGCCGGCGATACCAGCTCGTTTTTTTTTTAATCAGTGTAAAAGAAACTCATAAATACTCTGTTGACTTTGATTATCCATAGGAGTTTCATACATCAATCGATTCTGTTAAATGTGTATTATTTTTGTGTATACTCACAATAAAAGCAAAGTGTTGTGCTTTTCGCCAAATTAAGAAAAATAAACACGGAGCGCGAGTTCTGCCTTCTCTCTGTCCGTGTAGTCCATTCTGAAACGCGTCCGAAAATGAATCATAACTCAGCGAATACTTCTCACACAGACACGTGGTATATGTCTTTATGAAGCTTGAAATCTCTTCTTTTAAATGAAGTAATTAATATAAAAAACAAATGTTTTCAACTCATGTAATCCGTTTGAAAGCAAGGAGAGGTACCGTTTTTTCCTTCTGCCTCATTATCTCTATAATGAACCGAGGCCGCCCCGCCCCCGGCGCTATTGACATGGTAAATAGTTTAGGTGATCTATGCTTCGCACCCGCCCCCCGATCAATGCCTTGAAAACACGAAGTTTCATCAGATCAGATTCACTGATAGTTCATCGCGTTTAGAGAGGATGGCTCGTTTCTCCGGTAAAGACGCTCTTCAGATGATCCTGGACAGCGAGGAATAACTCACCTTGGCTTTTCCTCAGAGGAAGATTGTAGCTCAGACGACGAACGGCAGCATTTTCAAGAGCGAATTGATCACGCCGAGTAAACACAGAGTTTTCGCGCAAGTAAGTACGTGTACTCAAGTGGTCTAGTGGTAGAACATTTGCCTAACGTGTCAGAGGTTCTGAGTTCGAATCTGCACTCATATAGTTTTTTTTTTATTATTATTATTTTTTTTTTTATATCAAATCAGATTATGTTTATCAGTGGTTGTATATCAGGCAGAGACATGTTTGTGTGTATTTTGTTTTGTAATTTCACTGGAACGAAAAGAGAGTCTCCACAACGGATTGAAGCGCGTGTCCGAGTGAAGACTGCGCGAGCCTAAAACAAACACAGTATCCGCGTCTGACTCGCGGGAATCCACGGCGCAAACCTGTGAGGGGCTGTGTTTTCTCGAGCCCCATATCAGCTCGAGAAAACACAAGTTTATTCAGATCATTACTTGTTTACACCGTCTCGCAGCGCTGTGAGGAATAATAATAAGGGAAAATGTCCCTCAAAAGGTAGATGTAAACAAACTATTAAAAGGTAAATATAATTTTTTTCTTTAAATAATTTTTATTGTGTTTTATTAGTAACATATTTGGGGAGAGGATAAATATTCCAAAACTGAAAATACAGTATGAGAATTAACTGCACAATTACTAGACATGTTTACCTTGGATATTATACAATTTGCAAGCACAATTTGTGGAAAAAAAAAATGTATATAAAAAATATAAATAAAATTAATTTTTGTGTATAAATAAATACACATATATATGTGTGTGTGTGTGTGTATGCACATAGATATATATTTGTATAAGCAACGTATTAAACTGCAAATTAACATTTATATTCCTTATAATAAAAATGAAAGACCTATGTTACAGACATATGAAAGACAACATTTCGTTGATTAGTTTTGGATAGATACATTTTTACTGTAAAATATCTGCCACCTCAAATAAGCTTTTATTTGCCATTTTTCTTTGTCAAAAATAATCAAATAATCAATCAAATCCTTAACTTTGAAATATGTATGATAAAATGTATACTTTAGTTTTTACAAAGAAAGATTACACTTGAATTGTTGTTTATTTAAATATTTACAAGGTAGATGTAAACAAACTATTAAAAGGTAAATATAAGCCTTTTCTTTAAATAATTTTTATTGTGTTTTATTAGTGACAAATTTGGGGAGAGGATAAATATTCCAAAACTGAAAATACAGTATGAAAATTAACTGCACAATTACTAGACATGTTTTCCTTGGATATTATAGGCCAATTTGCAAGCACAATATGTGGAAAAATAAAAAAGACTTCCAACTGTTGCTCTTGCATTCTTGTGGCTCAGTGACTCACCTGAATGAATGGCTCATTAAGTATGCGGTCCTCAGGTGTGAACCACTAAATATGCATGATCGTTGACGCCCACTCGAATATTGCCTTTCCAAACAGAAAGTGCTTTGCAAAATTCAAATCAATGTATTGTGTTATGTGAAGGATTAGGCAGGGTGATTTTCACATCATTTTGAAGAAAAAACACTAGGCGATGACATCTATTAGACAAAAGTCTTATTGGCACATATTTAGTGTATGTTTTGTGGTCTTATTTCAGAAACTTTAGTTTTTAGTTTTTTCAATAACCACGCATAAACATTATTCTCTCAAAAATGCAGACATGTACATTCTTGTTGCTCACATATTATGGTAGACCTGTTTGTGCTAAATAGTGTGTAATTTTTTTTTTGCCATTACTATGTTTATAAGCAACTGAAAAAAGCACAAATGTCAGGGCATGTCAGAACATCTCAAGGACCCCAAAAACACCTCAGACCCAAGAGGGTTAATACTTGGCTGCAAAAAACCTGCAATATAAAAGCAGTAAACTTCATTGACAATTTCAATCTTTTCTGGAGTCAGAGACAACTTTTTCATCGGGATGGCCATCACCCAAACAAACTTGGTTCAAGAGTGTTAAAGGACAATTTCTACTTCTCCTTCAATCATCCTTCTGCAGTTTGTGCCAATCCACTCAATCTGAACGGCACACACACACCTGGACACAGTACGAATGACCACAGGACTTCACATCAGCAGCAAAATGGACATGATAACACCACTCCGCCACAACAACCTCTGCTCACGGACACAATCTCAGCAGAGCCCTGCACACAGAGCTCACCACAGACAGCCATATCAGAACTGCTTGAAGATTCAGCACCCAAGGACAACTTCCTGGAAAACAGCCAGGGAAGCCAGGACAGCATATCACAGCCTCCTATAACACCAGAGCAACAGCCCCTTTCACCAGACACTTTCTCCCTCTCTCCAGCATCGCCACATCTGTGCTTCTCACAGAAAATGGAAGAACTGGTGTATGCTGGAACCAGACTATCCCACTCTTTTGCTGCAAGCCCCCAGATACCAACCAAAAAAAGACAGGCACCATTACCACCAAAGCCTGCGGGCCCAGCTCGCCCTCCCCCTCCTCCTGTGAGAGCTCTTCGGCCTCTGCCACAACGCCAGGGCCCACACCCTCCTCCATCTGCTCGAGGTGAACCAAAAACAACTGATACCAGCTCTCAGTGATATGTGTCGTGTCCCCGCTCTGATAACAGTAACTTTCTCAAATGTTTACAGAACAAGCGGGAACCCAGTGTGCCTGTATCTTTCTCTATTGCTGTTCTATTACAAGATAGAAAGTCTAAGGCCTTCAATAGCCGTACAGCAAACCCAACTAATCTGGTGCCTATTGCACGTCAAACTAATATTGCTGTGGGGAAAAGTAAGTCTGTTAAGTTAGCACTCTTTAACATCCGCTCACTTAAAAATAAATCAATTCTAGTCAACGACTTAATAACCACAAACAATCTGGATTTTATGCTTCTGAATGAAACCTGGCTAGAAGACAGCTGCAGTGCAACAATCCTCAATGAAGCAGCCCCTCCTAACTTTACTTTTATGAGTGTCTGCAGAGCTGTTAAGAGAGGTGGGGGTCTAGCTGCTCTTTTTAAAGATATCTATCAATGTAAGCAAATATAATTTGGGAATTACTTGTCTTTCGAATATCTGTGTATTGTGTTAAAAGGTGCTCCACGCATTTTACTTATCATTATTTACAGGCCTCCAAAATACTCTCCAGCCTTTGCTGGGGACTTTACAGAGCTGTTATCAACAATTACCTCAGAGTTTGACTGTTTTGCCATTGCTGGAGATTTTAACATCCATATAGATAGTGCAGAGAACAATATGGCAAAAGAAATCAAAAGTGTTTTAAAAACTTTTGATCTGACTCAGCATATACATGGACCCACACACAATCGTGGACACACTCTAGATTTACTTATCAGTAAGGGTCTAAACATTTGATCGATTGTTATTAAGGATGTAGCACTGTCTGATCATTTCTGTATTTTCTTTGATATATTGATCTCTCCTGCCATTAAAGCTAGATCTGTGTCTGTCAAGAAGAGATGCTTAAATGAGAACACTAGTGTACTATTTATGAAGGCTATATCCTTAACACCAAGCATATCTGCAGACTCTGTTGATTTTCTCCTAGATTCTTTTAACTCAAAAGTTAAAAGTGTATTTTATGATATTGCTGATAAGTCAGGCAGAAGAGTGGCAGACAAAAGGCACCTTGGAGAAACTCAACAGCAGTGCAAAATATGAAAAGACAATGCAGAAAAGTAGAACGCATGTGGCGGAAGACAAAACTTGTAGTCCATTATAACATCTACAAAGACAGCATCCATGCTTTCAATATGGAACTGGGCAAAGCTAGACAGACTTTCTTCTCAAATATTATAAACAGTAATTTAAACAACACACGCACTCTTTTTGCTACTGTAGAGAGACTGACAAACCCCCCCAAGCCAGATTCCCAGTGAAATGCTCTCAGACAACAAGTGCAGTGAGTTTGCTTCTTTCTTCTCTGAGAAAATCAAAAATATCAGAAAGGTGATCAGCACATCCTTGAGTTGCACTGGGGTCAGACAGATCAGACCTCCTGAGAAAGTAGCTACTATGTCTGACTTCAAAGAAATTGATGGCAAAATTTTGGAAGAAACCGTACAGCACCTTAAAACATCAACATGCGCTCTTGACACACTTCCCACATCATTTTTCAAAAGTGTGTTAAACAGTTTAGAAGCAGATCTTCTAGAAGTGGTAAATGCTTCACTTCTCTCTGGGAGTTTTGCAAACTCCCTGAAAACTGCAGTTGTCAAGCCCCTCCTGAAAAAGAACAATCTGGATAAGACCATATTAAGCAACTATAGGCCGATCTCAAATCTTCCTTTCATAGGCAAGATCATTGAAAAAGTTGTCTTCAATCAGCTGAACAAATTCTTAAGCTCGAATGGATACTTTGACAATTTTCAATCTGGTTTCCGACCGCACCACAGCACAGAGACAGCGCTCATAAAGATAATAAACGATATTCGCTTAAATACTGATTCAGGCAAATTATCGGTGCTGGTACTACTCGACCTCAGTGCTGCATTTGACACTGTCGATCATAACATACTTCTGGACAGGCTGGAAAACTGGGTGGGGCTTTCTGGGATAGTCCTAAAATGGTTCAGGTCATACTTAAATGGGAGAGGTTATTATGTTGAGTATAGGAGATCATAAGTCTGAGTGGACATCCATGACATGCGGAGTTCCTCAAGGCTCAATTCTTGCGCCACTCCTGTTCAACCTGTATATGCTCCCAATGAGCCAAATAATGAGAAAGAACGTTACGTCGGATGACGACGATTGGGGTTTCGCTTAGAAGCCTATCACCTTCGAGTATATAAAACGAGCCAATGGCAATGAAATGCCATGGGTCTGCGGAATTTGCATAGCGTATCTCCGCCCGCCGCAGGGGGTATATAAGGAAGTACGCTGGCAACATGCAGATATGTCTTCGCTGAGGAGTCGAAACTGGACCCAGGCGTTTTTCAGCGATACAGCGGAAGTGGCAGGAAGACGTAACGTCTCCGTTCCCTACTCAGGGAACGAGGGTTACATACGTAACCGAGACGTTCCCTTTCGTGGTCACTCCGAGTTACGTCGGATGACGACGATTGGGGTTCCAGTCTAATCACGCCACCTCGGCTGTCATCCAGTGCCCTGCGTAAGTCTGAGCTCCCTGTTGTGAGACTAGCACGAACGAAGGAGTCCTACTTAACACAGGAATACCAAGGTACACTGGGAAGCATATCTCAGGAGAAATATGCAATTATGCCCAACCATTAAGGGGGGGACTTGAGAGACACATATGACCCAGAGGGATGCATATGGAGTATCACTGAGGTGTCCAGCCGCAGGTGGAATATTTAAACCCCAGGGGTGGCAAGGTGGCTTGCCAAGGGAAAGACACATGCTCAAAAGAGACTTACAGTGGAAATACACATGTGGGGGTCGCCCAGAGGGGGGACCATGCACATGGAGGCACCTAGTCAAGCGCAAAAGCTGCGTTATGGCAGATTGGCATAACTCAGGCGCTGACGTCACCGGTGCTGGAGGAAACTCAGAGCTTATCAGACTCACCTGAGAAGAAAATCGCACGTATCCCGTCCATGGAGAGGAATGGCGAGCAAGCGAAGACATCTGAGCAGAATCTAGTACCGGCTGGTTGAAGTGAGTACATGAGTAGAAACTGGCTCTACTCGGAGATTATAGAATCTCGCGAATGTGTTGGGTGTCGCCCAGCCTGCAGCTCTACAAATGTCTGTTAGCGAGGCGCCATGCGCTAGAGCCCAAGAGGAAGCCACACTACGAGTGGAGTGGGCTTTCACACCAAGGGGGCATTGACGACCTTGCTGCTGGTATGCCAAGGCAATGGTATCCACTATCCAGTGAGATAACCTTTGCTATGAGAGAGCCTTTCCCTTCAGCTTCCCACCATGACAGACAAAGAGCTGGTCTGAGGTCCTGAAACACTGCGTTCTGTCTACGTAAGCACGAAGGGCGCGTACTGGACAGAGCAGTGCCAAGGCTGGGTCTGCCTCCTCCAAGGGCAGCGCTTTCAGGTTCACTACCTGGTCTCGAAAGGGTGTGGTAGGAACCTTGGGCACATATCCAGGCCGGGGTCTCAGGATCACGTGAGAGTTAGCCGGCCCGAATTCCAGGTACGCTTCGTCAACCGAAAATGCCTGCAGGTCCCCTACCCTCTTGATGGAGGCCAATGCAACCAGGAGCGCTGTCTTCATAGACAGGAACTTAAGCTCTACTGATTGCAAAGGCTCAAATGGAGCACTCTGCAGGGCAGTTAGAACCACTGAGAGGTCCCGAGAGGGTACGAGGGGAGGACGAGGAGGATTCAGTCTCCTCGCTCCCCTCAGGAACCTGATCAGGTCGTGCTTTCCCAGAGACTTACCATCAACTGCGTCGTGATGTGCGGCAATGCTGGCAACATACACTTTCAGGGTGGAGGGAGACAGCCTTCGCTCCAACCCTTCTTGCAGGAAGGAAAGCACGACACTGATCGGGCATTTCGTGGGTTCTTGATGTTTAGAAGAACATCAGTTGACGAAGAGGTTCCACTTCAACGCATAGGCATGTCTCGTGGACGATGCTCTAGCGGAAGTGATGGTAGCCACCACCGCAGGTGGTAGGGTACTCAAACCTGCCTCGTCCCGTCCAGGAGCCACACGTGGAGGTTCCAAAGATCGGGACGAGGGTGCCAAAGGGTGCCCTGTCCCTGAGAAAGGAGGTCCTTCCTCAGAGGAATTGGCCAGGGAGGTGCTGTCGCGAGGAGTACTAGTTCGGAGAACCAGGTCCGGTTGTGCCAATATGGGGCAACCAAAATGACCTGCTCCTCGTCCTCCCTGATCTTGCGCAAGGTCTGCGCAAGAAGGCTCACTGGGGGAAACGCATACTTGCGTAGGCCCCGCGGCCAGCTGTGCGCCAGTGCATCCGTGCCGAGCGTGCCCTCGGTCAGGGAATAATACAGGTCGCAATGGGACGAGTCGTGGGAGGCAAACAGGTCTACCTGTGCGTCGCCGAACTGATCCCAAATCAGCTGGACCGACTGGGGATGGAGTCGCCATTCTCCAGCGAGAGGCCGAACTCGAGACAGCTCGTCGGCCGCCTGGTTCAGGTGTCCCGGGATATAAATGGCTCGAAGCGACCTCAGATGCTTCTGACTCCATATGAGGAGGTGGCGAGCGAGTTGCGACATACGGCGGGAGCGTAGACCACCCTGGTGGTTGATGTACGCTACTGTCGCGGTATTGTCTGAACGGACTAGTACGTGCTGACCCTTGAGCAGCGCATGGAAGCGGTGCAGGGCGAGACGTACAGCCAGCAACTCGAGGCAATTGACATGCCAAAGGCGCTGGGGTCCTGTCTAGGAGCCCGCGGCAGCATGTCCATTGCACATGGCGCCCCAGCCCATTGTGGAGGCATCTGTTGACACAACAACATGCCGGGAAACTCGTTCTAGGGGCACTCCGGCCCGTAGAAACTTGATGTTCGTCCACGGGGTGAAGGTCTGACAGCAGGCTGGAGTCACTGGGACTCGGAGCGTGCCGTGTTGCCATGCCCACCTCGGGACTCGATCGCAAAGCCAAAGCTGAAGCGGTCTCATATGAAGCAATCCCAGCGGCGTTACTGCGGCTGCGGATGCCATATGCCCCAGGAGCCTCTGAAAAAGTTTCAGTGGAACCGCACTCTTGCCCTCGAACTGACGAAGACAAGTCAGCAGTGACTGCGCGCGCTCGCTCGTAAGCTGCGCGCACATGGCGACCGAGTCGATCTCCATACCAAGAAAAGAGATCCTCTGCGCGGGGCAGAGTTTGCTCTTCTCCCAGTTGACCCGAAGGCCCAGACGAGCTAGGTGCCGGAGCACTAGGTCCCTGTGTTCACAAACCTGGTCTCGAGGGCGAGCTAGGATCAGCCAGTCGTCGAGATAGTTCAGGATGCGAACCCCGTGTTCCCGGAGGGGAACAAGGGCTGCCTCGACGACCTTCGTAAAGACGCGAGGAGACAGGGCTAGCCCGAAAGGGAGAACCGCGTACTGGTATGCCTGCCCCTCGAAAGCAAACCGTAGAAACGGTCTGTGTCGAGGTAAAATGGAGACATGGAAGTAGGCGTCCTTCAGGTCGATCGCTGCAAACCAATCCTGCGGCCGCACACACTGGAGGATGTGTTTGGCCGTTAGCATCTTGAACGGCAGCCTGTGAAGGGAGCGGTTCAAGACGCGCAGGTCGAGGATTGGCCGTAACCCACCGGACTTCTTGGGTACAATGAAGTAAGGGCTGTAGAAGCCGGACTTCATCTCGGCTGGAGGGACAATCTCGATCGCACCCTTCGCCAGTAGGGTGGCGACCTCCGCTCTCATGACAGGGGCATTGCCACCGACCATAGTGAAGCGGACTCCCCTGAAGCGGGGAGGAGATATCGCGAACTGAATCGCGTAGCCGAATCTGATGGTTCTCGCGACCCAGCGGGACAGTCTGGGAAGCTCTAGCCAGGCCTCCAGAAAGTGCACCAGCGGGGTCATACGAGCCACAGACGTACCGTCGGTGGGACAGCGAGATGGAATGACTGGCACCGGCGAGGGTGGCATAGCAGCCCTGTGCGGGGGCACGGTCATTAACCGCGTCCTGCCAGAGGAGGCCAGGGGAGGGCGCGCGTCCCACGGGGGCGTGGTCTGGCGACAGAGGGGGATGAGAGGAGCGTGGCCCGTGGGCGGCGCGTGCTGTCATCCCGCACCTCTGGGACAGAGGAGGGCGGCAGTGGCGGGACCCGAGGGTGGCGCGCACTGCGGCCCTCGGACTCTGTCGGCTCAGGATTGGGGGATTCAATTCTGTCTGAGAATAAAAGATTCTCCCCCGGCCCTCCACTGGGGGAAGGAGTGGCCCTGCTACCAGCTCCTGAACAGAATTGAGCGCCAATCCTGAGCAGCCCGTCTCAGGGGCGCCGCTTGACCTGGCGTTTAGCGGGCGGCGGGGCCGGAGAGGGCTGTGGCGCCTTCCTGCGGCTTCCTCCACGACGCGGCCCAGATGAAGGCTGCTGCTGGGGCCGTGCGGGAGGGCGCCCTCGGCGGCGAGCAGGCTGAGGAATCTGTGCCGACGGCTGAGCAGCGGAGCGTCGGGGCAGAATGTGCTTAATCGCCTCAGTCTGCTTCTGGGCAGTCGAGAACTGGTGGGCAAAGTCCTCGACTGCACCGCCGAAAAGGCCGGCCTGGGATATGGGAGCGTCGAGCAGACGAGTCCGCTCTGGCTCGCGCATATCGGCCAGGTTCAGCCAGAGATGTCGCTCCTGGACCACAGCTGTGGACATCACCAGACCCAGGGAGTGCGCGGTCACCTTCGTCGCACGGAGAGCGAGGTCGGTGGCGGCGCGCAGCTCATCGAAGAGCCCTGGGTCTGTCCTGCCCTCGTGCATGTCACGAAGCATCTGGGCCTGGTAGACCTGCAAGATGGCCATGGCATGCAAAGAGGCAGCTGCCTGTCCCGCCGCTCTGTAAGACTTCGCCACCATGGTAGACGAGAATCTACAGGCTTTGGACGGGTGCTTTGGATCACCACGCGATGAAGCGCTTGCCGGACACAGCTGCATCGCGACAGAACGTTCGACCGGGGGAATCCCAGTGTACCCACAAGCATCAGCCTCATCGAGGGGAGGAAAGGCGGAGAAAGCCGACGAACGATCACGGGAAGACATGGGAGCCTCCCAGGACCGCGTGACTTCCTCATGCACTTCCGGGAAGAATGGTATTGGGATTGGGCGGCGACGAGTGTCAGCGGCCGCTCCCAAAAACCAATCATCCAGCCGCGAGCGCACCGGATCGGGTGGCGGGGACCACTCGAGCCCAATGGCCGCGGCTGCCCGGGAAAGCATGGCAGTCAGCTCGGGATCAGACTCGGGCAATGCTGGCACACCCGAGGGCGGCAACACAGCCGAATCCTCACTTCCCGAGGACTCATGCCCACCTTGTGATGCAGTGATCGACATTGCATCCTCCTCTGGAGCTCCAAACGAAACACGCGGGGCCTCCGTAGAGGGACCAGCGGTCTCAGTTTGAACACTCACGGGTACCAATGCTGAAGAGGGGCATGTGGACCGTGGACGTATCGGCGGTGTGTCCCACACAGTCACCCTCAGGTCACCCCGGCCACCAGCCGAAGTACTAACTCTCGGGGAGTCAGTAGATCGGGGTGTGGGTAGGGGGACTCTCGCTCTGGTGAGCTCATTGAGTCTCGACCGCAGCATGGAGATGGTCATGTTCCCGCAGTGAGAACATGAGTCATCCACAAACGCTGCTTTAGCGTGATCAACGGCCAAACACACTAAGCAGAGATTGTGCCCATCAGGAGAAAATACATTGCGACCACAACCAGAAGTGCACGGGCGAGACATCTTTAAAAAGACGTGCCACATGCAATGCTCTTTTTGTGAGAGGAAAACTCCGCGGATGTTGAAGCGAACAGGGAGAAATCACACTAACTGTCAGATCACTGACCAGATCAGCAGGGTAGTGAGCACTCGCTGAAATCGCCGTCACACCAACACCGGAGAGCTCGCTCGTCTCGAAGGAATGAGAAGAAATAACTCAGGATTTTGGCTTGCGTGGAGTGGAGAAGTTCTCGGCTCCGAAGCGAAAACATATCTGCATGTTGCCAGCGTACTTCCTTATATACCCCCTGCGGCGGGCGGAGATACGCTATACAAATTCCGCAGACCCATGGCATTTCATTGCCATTGGCTCGTTTTATATACTCGAAGGTGATAGGCCTCTAAGCGAAACCCCAATCGTCGTCATCCGACGTAACTCGGAGTGACCACGAAAGGGAACCAAATTGCTTACCACAGCTATGCAGATTTACACAGATTTACTTAGCCCTATCACTAGAGATGCACCGATTGATCGGCTGGTGACCGGAATTGGCCGATTTTCACGTGATCGGCCGTGACCGGCGACCGGCCGGTCAGTCTGACAAATGCCGATTTTATGCCGGTCAAATGCACTCGGGCACCGCATGATTAACATCGCGCAACATCGTGCACACGGAACACACATGTAGGAAACCTCGTGAATTACGTCCGTTCAGACCGCAAGCGCGTATTTTTTTTCGGCGTGCATGTTAATCAATGAGTGCATTCACAACGGGAGCAGGAGCAGCGCGTGAGCGTCAAGCAGGAACGTCGTGAGCAGTGAAGCGCGTTTCGGCGCCGAGTCTATTTGCTGCACTGCTCACTGTCAATTAAAGGGAAAGCACACTTTTGATGGACAAAATAGCCTAAATAGGGTTTCACAAAAAAGTGCCCAAAATGCACAGAATTTGCGTGTTTTAACAAGAACTGGAGTAGGCTATGTCAGAAAAGAAAACGAAGACTAATATTTATAGAAGATGTACCCATTTAAACTTGTTTTATTATTCAGTTTGTACAAGTGGTTGCAATAGGCCTGTGTGTGTGTGCTTTGAGAAATATCTTTATACTGCAAGGCTATATTTATTTTATTTTTTATTTATATATTATTTTATTGCCAATTTTATTGCCTTCGTCAGGACCAGCGTTCAGCATAAGAGGCACACCAACGAACGCGCATGCAAGTGTTTTTCTGGACTACTCAGTTTTCCTGTCATTTAAGTGTTGTGTTTTAGTCAAGGTAAGGCCATTTTCGATTCTCTGCTTATTTTCAATTTTTAAACTTCACATAATTCTGTATTTGAGTAGACGCGCTGACTACATTAAACAAAAGCCGCGAGTGAAAATTAATATTGCAGTCTAATTTGCACTTAAGCCTTATTTGCTCTCAGCAGTTTCGATTCGGCACATTGTCACGTTATTTGACTTAATTGCCCGAGCGAAACAGCTGTACTCACTCAAGCGGTGAAGCATTATCTGTATAACTATGTAATTTGCGCGCTGTCGCGGAAGCGTCAGCGGAAGCGTTCAGCTCTCGTGCTCAGCCTCCTCGTGTGAAGACCGACTCGGGTAAAGACCAGCGACTCTACCTGCGCGACTCCACCGAGCAAGGACACTAGAAAGGCACTTACGTATCTCCTTTTCCCCTCTCCTTCCCTCTCTTATCTTATTGTTGACATTAATCAACATGTGCTTTCAACACATTACTGTGATCTCTCGCCAACGCCCCTTCATCGCGCGCAAAAGACAACGCAATACTGCCAATCTGCGTCCAATTCTCTCATCCTCACACACTCCACTCTCTCTTTCCGTGGGTCTATGGAATTGTCAGTCAGCAGTCAATAAAGCTGACTTCATTCCAGCCTTCGCATCTCATTCTACTCTTAGTATCTTGGGCTTGACTGAGACCTGGATTCGTCCAGAAAACTCAGCAACCCCTGCTGCTCTCTCTAGCAATTTCTCCTTCTCTCACTCCCCTCGCCAGTCTGGGAGAGGTGGGGGAACAGGGCTCCTCGTTTCTAACAATTTCAAATACTCCGCACTCTCTTCTCTATGCAACAACAACTCATTTGAATATCATGCTATTACACTTACAACTCCCATTAAGATCCATATTGTAGTCATTTATCGTCCCCCTGGTCAGCTGGGAAACTTTGTAGATGAGCTGGATGTGCTGCTGTCCACTTTCCCTGAGGACGGCACCCCACTTCTAGTCTTTGGTGACTTCAACATCCATCTCGAAAAGCCGCATGCAACAGACTTCACCTCTCTCCTAGCCTCTTTCGATCTCAAACGACTCATCACCACAGGTACTCACAAATCAGGCAACCAACTGGACCTGGTTTACACACGCAATTGCATCACAGACAACATCCTGGTGAGACCTCTCCATGTTTCAGATCATTTCCTCATTACTTTCAGTCTACATCTCTCTACCCCTTCACCACCAACACCCCCACCAGTCACTTTCAGGCGAAACCTGCGCTCACTTTCTCCCTCCCATCTTTCCTCTGCCGTGTCATCTTCTCTTCCCCCACCCTCACAATTCTCATCTCTGGATGTGAACACAGCAACGGACACCTTATGCTCCACTCTAACCTCTTCTCTAGACATTATCTGCCCTCTCTCCTCCAGGCCAGCACGTGCTACTCCCCCTAACCCCTGGTTATCTGAGGTTCTTCGGGAACACCGGACTGAACTTAGGGCAGCGGAGAGGAAATGGCACAAATCAAAAGACGCATCTGACCTGAGTATGTATCAATCTCTCCTCTCTTCCTTTTCTGCGGATGTTCATGCTGCAAAATCTTCATACTTCCACAACAAGATCAACAGCTCCTCCAACACACGTTCACTCTTCAAGACATTCAACTCTCTCCTCTGCCCACCTCCACCACCACCCTCCTCCTCCTTAACTGCTGACGATTTTGCGAACTTCTTCACCAACAAAACAACATCTATCAGCAGTCAGTTTTCAGCTCCACACACACAGGAACCCAGACTGACCGCTTCCACAGCCAATATCCCACTGTTCTCCTTCTCCTCGCTAACCGAGGAAGAAGTATCTACACTTCTCCTCTCCAGTCATCCTACCACCTGCCCTCTAGACCCCATCCCCTCACACCTTCTACAAGCCATCTCTCCGACACTTCTACCATCACTCACACACATAATCAACTCATCCCTCCATACTGGCACCTTCCCTACTGCATTCAAGCAGGCTCGGGTCACTCCACTGCTTAAAAAACCAACACTAAACACATCATCTGTAGAGAATTACAGACCTATCTCCCTCCTACCATTCATTGCGAAGACACTTGAAAGAGCTGTTTTCAACCAAATAACATCCTTTTTGTCTCTAAACAACCAGCTGGATGTCAACCAATCTGGCTTCAAGAAAGGGCATTCAACAGAAACTGCATTACTGTCAGTCACAGAAGCCCTACGGATCGCTAAAGCTGCTTCCAAGTCCTCAGTCCTCATTCTCCTGGATCTGTCTGCTGCCTTCGACACTGTGAATCATCAGATCCTTATGTCCAGCCTCTCATCACTGGGCATCACAGGAACTTCACTCCACTGGTTTGAGTCCTATCTCACAGGTAGGTCCTTCAAGGTCGCATGGAGAGGTGAGGTATCCAGAGCACATCAACTGACCACAGGGGTTCCCCAGGGTTCAGTTCTTGGTCCCCTCCTCTTCTCCATCTACACTACATCACTGGGACACATCATACAGGCACACGGCTTCTCCTACCACTGCTATGCTGATGACACACAGCTCTTCCTCTCGTTTCAACCAGATGATCCCACAGTAGCTGCACGGGTCTCAAGCTGTCTGGCGGACATCTCCACATGGATGAAGGAACATCACCTGCAGCTCAACCTGGCAAAGACTGAGCTTCTCATCCTCCCTGCCAATCCGTCTATACAACACGACTTCACCATCCAGCTAGAGTCATCATCAATCACCCCATCAAGGTCGGTCAGAAATCTCGGAGTAACGCTTGATGACCAGCTGTCCTTCACAGATCACATTTCAAAGACAGCTCGATCATGCAGGTTTGCACTGCACAACATCAGGAAGATCAGGCCTTTCCTAACTGAGCATGCAACACAACTTCTGGTCCAGGCCCTGGTCATTTCTAGGCTTGACTACTGTAATGCTCTTTTGGCCGGACTTCCAGCATGTGCAACAAAACCTCTACAGATGATCCAAAATGCTGCAGCTCGTCTTGTCTTCAACGAGCCCAAGAGGGCCCACGTCACTCCTCTGTTCATCTCTCTGCACTGGCTACCTCTCGCTGCTCGCATCAAATTCAAGGCATTGACGCTTGCTTACAGATCTATCACAGGCTCAGCTCCCTACTATTTTCACTCACTCCTACGAGTCTACATCCCTACCAGACGCCTACGATCGATCAACGAGCGACGTCTCGTGGTTCCATCACAGAGAGCCACAAAATCACTTTCCAGAACATTCTCATTCACAGCTCCATGCTGGTGGAACGCTCTCCCCGGCCTCATCCGGAATGCAGAATCACTGGCAACATTCAAAAAACAGCTGAAAACCCATCTCTTCCGTGAGCACTTAACCTCATAAAAAAAAAAATAAAAAAAAAAAAAAAATCCTTCGAAACATCACTTATCAGACTTATGCTACTCTGAATAATGCCTGAACTTTGTATTCTGAGCACTTCTTGCGTTGTTGTTGTTTTTGCCTCTTCATGATGACTCGCTTTATTTAGTCCTAATTTGTAAGTCGCTTTGGATAAAAGCGTCTGCTAAATGACTAAATGTAAATGTAAATGTAAATGCAATCCCTGTTTTCATACAGACGTTTAGTTTGCTAAATACATCTAAAAAAAATATTAGATATTGAATGTGAAAAGGAAATGGTTCTTCCATAACACTGCACTTTAGATGTGTGTGAATTACCCACACCTGGAGTAATGTATATAGTTCTATTTTATAGCGTTTATCTGTTCAAAAAATATGTACTATGCAAATTGTAAAATGTTCTATTACAGAAAAGATTTAAAATAAATATTTGTGTGTGCTGTAAAGTGGTTCGAAAAAATTAAATCGGAATTGGCTAAAACCGGTATCGGCAGGTCAAACTTAATGAAAAATCGGAAATCGGAATCGGCCCAGAAAATTGTAATCGGTGCATCTCTACCTATCACCTAACGATTACAGCCCCATTGACTCCCTGTGCCAATGCATTGATGAAGTCAACAGTTGGATGTGTCAAAACTTTCTTCAGTTAAACAAAGACAAAACTGAAGTCATTGCATTTGGAAACAAAGATGAAGTTCTCAAGGTGAACGCATACCTTCACTCTAGGGGTCAAACAACCAAAAATCAAGTCAGGAATCTTGGTGTGACACTACAGTCAGACCTTAGTTTCAGTAGTCATGTCAAAGCAATAACTAAATCAGCATACTATCATCTGAAAAATATTGCAAGAATAAGATGCTTTGTTTCCAGACAAGACTTAGAGAAACTTGTGCATGCTTTCATCACCAGCAGGGTGGATTATTGTAATGGACTCCTCACTGGCCTTCCCAAAAAGACCATAAGACAGTTGCAGCTCATACAGAACGCTGCCGCCAGGATTCTGAGCAGAACCAGAAAATATGAACATATCACACCAGTCCTCAGGTCTTTACACTGGCTCCCAGTTAAATTTAGGATTGATTTTAAAGTATTATTAATGGTATATAAATCATTCAATGGCCTAGGACCTCAATACATAGCAGATATGCTCACTGAATATAAACCCAACAGATCACTCAGATCATTAGGATCATATCAGCTAGAAATACCAAGGGTTCACTCTAAGCATGGCGAGTCCGCTTTTAGCTATTATGCTAATGAAATGTGCTATATAAATAAACTTGCCTTGCCTTGCCTTGCCTTGCCTTGTATGTTGATTTTTATTTTACAATGAAAACCTGGCTCTGTTAAAAGTTCGATGTCATGCCAACAACAATAACCATATATTTCTTTAAAGTTGGAATTTGACAGCTAATGTTGTTTTGACAGATTTAGATTTCTGACCAAAATTCAAAGTTGGAGCTGATTTGAAGACATCAACTCTATTGATTTACAACCACAATTCAATGTCGGTCCACTGTTGGAGGTTGGTCCAACACGTGAGTTTGATGTCAAGCTTAACATTGGGGTCTGACGTCAAACCGTAGGTTTACCCAACATCGGTTTGACGTCATAACCCAACGTCAGACTGACGTTTACCTGCAATGTTGGACAGACGTTGCATTTTGATTGAAACTGAAAATCGGGTTGACGTCGTAACCCAACGTCAGTCTGACGTCAACGTCCAACGTTGGACAGACGTTGGAAGTTTACGTTGATCTGATGTTGGGTTCTGACGTCAACCCGATTTTCATTTTCAATCAAATTGCAACGTCTGTCCAAGGTTTGGGTCCAACGTAAATCTAACGTCATATTAATGTCTGGTGCCTGCTGGGTAATATCTTGACCTGTTAAACATGGTATCACGGGTGTTTGGTGTTTTATGCCCCCAACGACGCCTTCCAGGCAGCGAGGGGATGGGTAGGTTTAAGGTTGAGGGTAGGGTTAGCTGCCTCTAAGGAGCCATTGGGGGCTTAAAACACCATCGAGCTGGTATCACGTGGATGAATAATCATATGCAAATGATATGCAGATGAGGATATGCATAGTAAAACGAGGCGTTGTAAGCTCATAGATTGTTATTTCCGGGAGGAGACGTGTACGCACAATCTTCCGCTGACTGGGATTTATAAAGTGAATTCTGCGCAGGTTCTGGCGTACGCACGGTTTTATAAGTCTGAATATTTTTTGCGGTACGCCATTTTTGGCTTTCGTTACTTTTAGTGAGGATCCTACACACAGTTTTATAAATGAGACCCCAGGAGTGGGAACACCAGGGGGGCAGGGTTTCGGAAAACATTGAAGCTTACCCGGGCGCCGCCATTGATTAGCGGACCATCACCTGCTGTTAGCATCCCATCGACTCCCATCCATTTTGGCGTCACTTTGACAGTGAATAACTTTACATCTGAGGCATTTAAAGACTCCATTTGTCCATTATTTATTTCTAAAGAAACATGAAAATGTATAAAAGGCTCCATTACCTTGTATCTTACATTATGGCCCCGTAGAAGCAGTTTTTGTAAAAATAGGCTAACGACTGCGTCATAACCATGCGACTCTCTGTCGCACAGTAGAGAGATTACCGTATGGACAGGAGGAGAAGCTCGCGGGCAATCGGGGGGACGTGGAGACAAAATAAGTTTCGGAAGGGAATGATTCAGATTTCTCTTGGCACAGCTACTAGAAGACAGACGGGTTGCTGTCGTCACATCTACGTCGTCAAGCTCAGTTTGAGTCTGCGCAGTACGCTCAGCCATCAGGAAGTGAGTGCTTCTAATTGACTTCACTTTTCTTGGTTGAAAACAGTCCCATGCAGGGCAAATTACGAACAGTTATTGTTCAAAAAGCTTCTCAGATATTCTTTATTTGACCAATCGAAATCTGTAACTTCAACCCAGATCACGTGCTTCAGGAAGCGGAGCAGGGGCGCTGAGCAGATGCAGGGAACGTAAGCTATTTCCAAAATCAATCCACTTCATCTCATGTTTGTTATCATTATCTTGAGCTTACTGATGTAAGATAGAGTGAGTCCATGCAAAGTAAATGGATTTTGTCAGTTCTTACTCGAAATATGCCAATTGTTTCATGCCGCGATTAAGATCTATCTAGCGTCATTGCGCCAAATGAATGCATGCACTCTGCAATATCTACAGGGCTGCCAACTCTCACGCAATTGACACTTTTCACACGCTCTCACGCCACACATCCATTTTCTCACGCACAGAAAAATTGCGGAGAGTTGGCAGCTCAAAAGTTGGCAGCCCTGTGTCTAACTAGATGTACCGCATGGCGTTACAAAATATGACCGCCGCTCAGGCCTGCACTGGCTTTCCACAAAAATAAATGACGTGGAGCAATTTGGCTGTATTGCGTGTTTATGTATATACCTAAAAAAAGTAGTAGTATGTGCATGTCTGTCTGTCTGTGTGTGTGTGTGTATGTGTGTGTGTTTGTGTGTGCGCATGTGTGTTTGTGTGTGTGTGTCTGTGCATGTGGATTTGTATGTGTGTGTATGGGTGTGTGTCTGTGCGTGTGGATGTCAGAGTGGGTGCATGCTTGCGTTTGTTTGTATTCCTGCATGTGTGTGTGTGACAGTATCATCCTAAACCAGCAACCCTTCGCTCAACAGTGCCATCTACAGGCCGATGAGTGTACAGTCACTAAATGTGCACATAAATGAATTTATTTTATACCCCCCCATGGATGAAATTCTACGAAACTTAGCAGAGGATACCCCCAGAGGATGTCAAGTTAATCATACACATGAAATATGGTGCAGTTCTGAACATCTCCACTGAAGATAGGGGCTATTAAAGCAGAATAATATTGCATTTTCATTTTTTATGGGAGGGGCGCAAATCACAAATGAGTGATTATGGGCTACGTTGATGTGGGCCCTTAAGACCAACATACCATAAAAATGTCTTCATCCTCGGTGCCACGGTTCAAGTAGTTATTTAGGAAAAACTGCATTTTTGGGGTTTGGGGGGCCCCAGCTCGGGGGGGGGGAGTGGCCCCCGGGGACCAAACGAAATTTTTCCGTAAAAGTCTAGTGGGGCTACATGCCCACCAAATTTCATGTTCCCCGGTGTTTCGGTGTCCCTGGTATCGTTGACGGAAAATTCAGTAGATTGACGGAAAAAAAACGCTAGCGGCGCTCATAATAAATTCTGCCTTACTGTTATCCTTTCTTTAATGTTCACAATAGTTACTGCAAGTAATTCACACAATTTATCATGAATGATGTCATGTTATTTCGTGATTAATAAGCATGTTCTTAGGTACCTGTTTATTGTAGCTCAAATGTGTTCAGTTACCAGCAATGTGCTAAGGGTGTGATTTTGTGATCTTGCCACACATTAGCCGCGTTTCCACTGTCGGGCCAGGGCCGGGCCAGGGCTTTAAACGGGCCGTGCCGGGCTAACAGCCTCGGGCCAATAGCACCGGGCATGCGTTTCCACTGTCGGGCCAGAAGCTCCACAGTGCTTCACTAAAACACGCCCGTAACACGCCTCTCTGGGACAACGTCACACTAACCCATCATTTCACCAACAAATGGAAGTTTTATCAGAAAACTAATTAGAAATCACTGGAAACAGCGTTGAAAACAAACACGATAAAAGCGGCCGTTTGCTAGCTTTTTTTTTGTTTGTTTGTTTAGCAGCTACTTGAATATTTAAAACCCAAGCGTCGATGTTTTACCACAGGTTTACAATAAAAAGTGATACATTGATCATAATGAATTAATTTATGTAAAAATTGCACATTAGTCACTCAGAAATAAATTACCGTTAGGTCTATTTCACAAAAGAAAGAGGACACACTTACTTTTTCAGTCGCGTCTGTTTCTTTATCTGGTAACTTAGTTACAGGACATATTTACATCACATTTAGAAAAAAATATAATTTCTACAAATATATGCCATACGACCTGAGGAGCTTTAGCACTCTCTCGACTAGGGTTGGGAACCGAGAACCGGTTCTTATCCAGAACCGGTAGTGTTTTTGAAAAAATACCGGAACCGTGCGAAATTCCTAAGTTTCGGTTCCGAAAACGGTTCTGGTGCGCTGTTTGGGTGAAGTGCTGGGAGCTTATCCTTTAATAGCGACGTCTCACCTCATATTAAAATAGTAATGAATAAAGCCCTCGCGCTCCTCAAATACGTTTTGCGTCAGATATCAACGGAGAGAGATAGAGAGTAGCCTAGTAAAGACAGTAGAGCTGCACGATTAATCTTTAAAAGATCTCGATTCAAACACCCACGCGATCTTATTCCTAAATTACAAAAACCTCACCCCTGAACATTAAAATCTGTTTGCGCTGTCGTTGACCCAGAGAGAGCAGTTGTCAATATGAAACAGCTTTACAATCACACAGTATTTCTGTTACAAATATTCAAATGATCACAGATGTACTGAGATAAAAGTTTATAATTAGAGTATAAACACGGGAGGTCTACGACAACCAAAATAGAGTAAATCACCTTTTGAAAGTTGCTGCCTTCAAATAACGAGTGTATCGATTACATCTGATGCTTCAAAACATTCATAAAGTCCGTAACTTTTTTGTGTTCAAAATGTACAAAATGTATACAATGAGCGCATCATGAATGCCTTTTTTTCAAACCGTGGTTTTGTCTTATCCTGAATTACTACGTTAAGCCTGCAATAAGCGTTTATACTCGGACTATAGCTTTAGACTGGCGGATCGCAGCCGTTGCGGAGTAGCCCAGTACCTGCGTGACTCGTCATAGACATAAATAGAGAGAAGTAGCTCCGGCAACAATGTTCTTCCGCAGGACGCATGCAGTTCTGTTTATTAACTGCTAGAGCGCTGATTTATCCAGTAATGAAACAAGTAAAGTCTTTATGAATCATTCAAAACGATTTTAAAAATAATTTGTTCTACACACATATTACATGGGTGTTCAAGCATATTCTACCCCTTCTGAGAGGGTATTCTCCACTGCTGGAGATACAATAAGCTAGGAGAGGTCCCAAATTATTCTAGAGAATGCAGACATTTTTATTTTCCTTAAAAAAAAAAAAAAACTTGCAAAACTAATATGTTGAATTTGTTGACATTACCAGTGTGTTAAACTCATTTGGGATTTTTCCCTTTCTACTATTTTTTTATTAGTTGTTTTAATATTTTTTAATGAATGGGAACCGGAACCGGAACCTGAATCGTTTGGTGGAACCGGAATCGGAACCGGAATCGGAACCGGAACCGGAAAATTTCTTACGATTCCCAACCCTACTCTCGACTCCCATACAGATATTTTCAGTCAGAGAAACAGAAGAAGCTCCCGAAAAAAAAAGTTACTTTATTTTTTGATAGTCCGGTTTAAAGAGACGAGACGTAGGCTATGACAGATAAAATAAAAACATGACTGTGATAGCCTTTAAGATTGGTCTGATTTCTTCAAGCGTTCGCTATGTTGTTTTTTTTACTATGTGTATCTTCAAGCGTTTACTATGTTTACTATGGTAACGGCTAGCGCGCATAGTCTTTTGCATCACAAACAGAAGGCATTCAAACATGAACGCGATTTAAATTATTTTATTTTTAAGTCTTAAATGCTGACAGAATCATCCGGCGCTGCCGTCTCCCAACGGTAAACTCCTCCTCTGTTGGTAACCACTCCTCTAGCCCGAGCTGGCCCGCTTTGGCCCAAGCTATTCGACGGGCCAGAAATCCTGGCCGTTGGCCCCGAGTAAGCCCCGATCAAGCCCCGGAAGTGACAGTGGAAACGCGACTGGCCCTGGCACGCACTAGCACGGCCCGGCCCTGGCCCGACAGTGGAAACGCGGCTATTGACTCTTAGTGAATTGATGCCACTGATGACAGTGGGGTGACAAGCACTTGTTCATTGCATTTGCATTATAAAAAAAAAAATTTAAAAAAAGGTTATTTAAAGCATGCAAAGATATTTTATGCCAGCAATTCGTTTTAACTGACTTGGGTACATTTAACTAGGGTTCCATTACTTTTTATTTCATTTAACTTTAATTCCACTGGATTAAAAATAATGAATTATTTTACAGTGGAAATACACAGAATCAAATGAAATGTGACCTCATTCGTTTAGGATAATTTCACCTGTAGTTTAAGTTCTTTTGAAATGTGTCACATATTAATTTAGACCAACAGAATATTTGAACTTTGAAGGCAAGATTTGAATTAAAAGAAAGACAGCATATTTTAAGTATAGTGTTTATCTTGTCTTTTGAGGTTAGTTAAAGAGCTTCATATACAACTGAGTATATAGTTTTGCTATTGTATTTTTACAATGTTATTGTTTTACGATTTTAGTTTTCAGGAAATGTGTATTAGTAATTACAGGAAAAGAGTAAAACTAAGATATAATGAAAGGCCTATGTATTGAGCCACAAAGAACTGAGTGAATCAGAGTTTTGAATTTGAGTTTTATTCAGAATGCATATATTTTCAACCACACTACTGACAAATATAAATGGGAAAGTAGGCCCCCAAATAGCCGAATTAATACAAATAAACAAAATCAAATCAAACATGTTAATTGTCAACAGCTAACAAGTGTACAATAATACATATAGTCTGTAGACATCTCACCACCACCGAATAACCAATGAATCAAGAAGATTTTCTTCTCTAATCAAATATTGATTTGAAAAAGTTAATAGATGTAAACTCTTTCCCCGCCATTTTCCGTCAGTCTGTGTTTTCACTGTTATATGGTTGAGGGCGCTATTACACATCTTCTGAGAGAGTACAGAACCTAGAAGCAGAGTTCAGGTATACCCAAGCTAACGCGATCATTAAACAATAATCAGCATATAAATCTAAGCTTTTTAATGTTACAGAATGAAATGTGGAGCCTATGGAGAGGTGAAGCTGCAGGGCAGTTGATGAACGTGATTGACACAGTCTATGCTTTGATTATCGTTCTAAATCTGATCCTGATGTCATTTTTGCAATAAAAATGCAATTTTCTCAGCTTTTGTTTAAAATGTTGCTTTTTTACCCACATTCAAGTGAAAATTAAAAGAATGCATGAAGCTATACTTTTGTTTTTTCTTTTAAGAAGAGTCTCTGATCAGTATTTTAATATATTGTTTGTGCAGATATTCATACAAAAAAAAAACATATTCTGGGGCCAGGAAACTGGTGAAAATGCTGGAGGTGGCTGGCAACAAAAGAAAAAACTGGCGGGGAAAGAGTTAATAGTAAATAAAAAACTATTCATGACATTTTTTTAGTCTTCATCAGTCTTCATTTTACAGCATTTTCACAAGTGCCTAAAACATTTGCACAATGCTTTATTATAAAAAAGAAAAGATTATGAAAAACATAAATGATTTGCCTATACGTCTACTATGATTGTTTAACTGATTTAATGTTAATATTCTGATTTTAAGTTCTGACTCTGTATTTCCTTGTTCTCTATTGGTAAGAATTGAGACATTGTGAGAAATCATTCACATACTCAAGCCTACAATATTCCACAATCATGAATGGGTCCCTTATCCATTTCTCTTTTCAGAGCTCTTAATTCTTCCTTTAGTTTAGCTATGATTTCATCTTTTTCTTTCACGCTTTTCATTGGATCTTTGAGGTCATTGGCCATTGTAAACATGTCGTTGTTATAATGGCTGTTTTCGTTGTGTTCCATCATTTTATCAATCTTCCCCATGAGCTGATTAACTTGTGTACGGTCTGACTTCTCTCTGTTGTTGTTGAATGCATGGTACCCCCCTTTGCACGACTCAATCACCTTATTCAGATCTGGAGATTCGGCAACATAATCTTCAATTTCTTTCCCTTCAAGATTATCTGCCCCGGTGAACAAGACCATCATGTGTTGCTGTGCATCTCCGCCAAAGGCTTGCTGAATCAGTTCAACAGTAGTTTTCTCCTCATCAGTGAAGTGCCCAATGGAAAGCACGAGAAGAAAGACATGAGGACCTGGAGCCACAAGAGTGATGAACCGCGCAGCCTCATTTATGCCGTCTTCTCTTTTCATCTGTTTGTTATACATACCAGGAGTATCCACAACAACAACTGACTTGCCATTTATCGTCTGTGATCCAGATGAGCAGTGTTTAGTGACTGCTGTAGCTCTTGCCTCTGACACGAATGCCTGGGTTCCAAGAATGGTGTTTCCTGTAGCACTCTTGCCAACTCCTGTTCTACCAACCAAAACAATGCGTAGGTCACCTGTTGACATTATTGAACATATCATTTAAAGAGAAACACAATTGTTTGTAGTCATGTTATAAAACATGGATTTCCCTCAATGTGATGATGACATTAGAAAGGGACCCCACGTCCTAAAATAAAAGCATTGCTGTGTGGAATATTTCACTGAATGCTCTTAATTCCAGCAGAGCAGACCACAGTAGTTTTGAGCACACTTGATTCACAGAGATGCATTTAGGGATTACTTTGTTTATGTGTGTGTGACTGCAATTACAATTATATTCATTATAAAATATGTATAATATATTGCAATTGGTGGAGAAACAACAATTACTTTTCCTCATTTGTTTCCCCTAATGGACACACAATTATGAATAATGATGCAGGAATCTAATTCTGCAACATTCTTGATTTAAAGTCCTCATTGTTTCTTGAGTCTTGTGTGCTCCACTTCTCTTGCCACATTATTTTTGTCATTGTAATTGATTATTAAATATAAACAATGCATTTAGTTTTCATTATCAGATCAATGATTTGTTTGTGTCCTTTTTAAAATGAACAGAAATCTTGAAATCTTTTGTTAAAACTGGCAATAAGTTTTAGTAATAATAATCTTTTAGTACTTACTCATTGTGGGTCCTGTAGAGCTGTAAATGATTCTCTGCTCTTTCAGATACTTCAGAAGATCAGATGTGTTTATTGCTGGATGTTAGCCATCATATATAGCTCTGTTTAACTCCTCCCGTCTTAAATAATTTACTAGAAATAAGCTCAACCCTTTTTATGCAAATGAGTTTTCTGATGACTATATAGGAAGGTAAAAGAGGAAGTGATTCAAAGGAAGACTTGCTTTCTGAAAGTAAGGGTTTGTGATTTGCTATTGTTTGCTATTTTTTTTCTCTATCTGTGGGCTGGTTCACACAGAACTCAGTTGTAGTCCAAAATGTTCTATGGATGTCTTTGACACTGATGAGCTGTGCTCATAAGAAAGACATTGAAAAGAGGACGAGAAGTGGCACAACAGTCAGATTCAAAATTGTGGACCTCTGCATTTAAAAAAATAAATAAAAAAATAATTAAAATAATTTTTCACTAGCCTAATCAAAAAGATTTAATGTTATCCTTGTTTTTATATAATAATATATTTGCGACAACATTGTGGACTTTTTAGAAGAGCAAAAAAAGACACAGTACGTTTTGCTATTACCTATTTAATGCATCATTATGCATAAAACAGTTGGAGTTCATGAAAAAGCCACTACTGGTAGATCAAAGTGCTGCTTCTTTTCTCTCAAATATATGGTAGAACTGTGAAGTAGCATAAATAAAATATATGTAGACATTGATCTTTTTCTTCACTCAAAGAGTATTTGTCACGGGCGTGCAACAAGATGAACCCAAGCGCAGACAGTACACAATACAAACGGGATTTATTGATATAAAACAGAAAACAAAACCCACGAGGGGGCAAAACAACACAGGTAACGGGTGACTAGACTGACAAGGCTTAACTATATAAAGACAATAAACTTCACTAACAAAAACTCTAGACAAGGTATTCACAGCAACAACAAGCATAGATACACCTTTCACAATGAACCAACAAAGGACAGCAAACACAAGGGGATTAAATAGGGACAAACTAATGAGGGAACAGGTGATAATTAGGAGGAGATAATTACTAAATGAGGGTAACAAGGAGGGCGGGGCGGGGCTGGGAAACGAGACAACACAAGCACATGGCCAAACTAATGACCAAGCGCTTGTACACAAAACATGGGTCTGTCATGATCCTGCCACAAGACTAGAGAACTACTAAAACACAAGGCAGAATCATGACAGTCTGGGGCACGACGCTCTCCGCTGCAGTCTGGGGCACGGCGCTCTCCGCTGTAGCCTTGACAGGGGCCTCCAAGATCCGGACTAGGCTCTCAAGGTACTTAGATAAGGTATCGGCAGAAACAGACTGCAAAACCTCTTTGGCAGCTGAATCGGCCACGGACCTCTCTACCGCACTCACCACAGTCTGTTTCCCCACTGCCGCAGCGGGTTCTGGGACAGCGCTCACGGCTGCAGCGGGCTCAGGACCAGGCAAGGACAACTGTTGGGAGGTTCCTCTCCTCCTCTTCTTCCTTCTGGGCCGTGGTACCGAGGCTGTAGCTGGACTGGTGACTCTATGGAGTTCCACGGGAATTGGAACAGGCGCTGGGAAGACAGTCCCGGGAGGTGTAGACTCCGTCGACGAGGCCTCTGATGCGGACTCCCAGGACAGCCGTCTTCCCCGCTTGCCGCGAAGAGTAGCCACTTCGGGAGTAGTGGAGAAAACAGTCTGGTCCCCCAACGTAGCCACGGCAAGAACACGACCCTCCGGGATCACAGGCAGCATGCCAGGTGGAGGTGGGCTAGTGGCACTGGGCGGGTCTCTCCGTGACAGGTGGGCCACCATCTCCTGGAAAGGACGACAGACCAGCCTCTCCCGTTTAGCCAGAGGGGGGATATCATTAAGGCCCGCAATGAGGTAGCGATTTAGGAGGCTCTCAGGTAAAAAACACCTCCTCTCCTCCACGACCCGGGCATACTCATTTTGGGCATACTCATCGTTCTTCCTGGGGCGGAATTGGCAGTTTTCCCATCTTGGAGTCGGAGATGGCCTTGAGCCACCAATCCTCCAGAGGGTCCGCTGGAGACTGAAGGGACGAGGACAAACTGTCTGCTGGGTTCAGCCTTGGTCGGTTTATTCTGTCACGGGCGTGCAACAAGATGAACCCAAGCGCAGACAGTACACAATACAAACGGGATTTATTGATATAAAACAGAAAACAAAACCCACGAGGGGGCAAAACAACACAGGTAACGGGTGACTAGACTGACAAGGCTTAACTATATAAAGACAATAAACTTCACTAACAAAAACTCTAGACAAGGTATTCACAGCAACAACAAGCATAGATACACCTTTCACAATGAACCGACAAAGGACAGCAAACACAAGGGGATTAAATAGGGACAAACTAATGAGAGAACAGGTGATAATTAGGAGGAGATAATTACTAAATGAGGGTAACAAGGAGGGCGGGGCGGGGCTGGGAAACGAGACAACACAAGCACATGGCCAAACTAATGACCAAGCGCTTGTACACAAAACATGCGTCTGTCATGATCCTGCCACAAGACTAGAGAACTACTAAAACACAAGGCAGAATCATGACAGTATTCTGTTGAAGTCTGAAAATTGGGACAAAGCCACACGTTTTGTTTTCCCAGTTTTTAACCCTCTGGGGTCCAAGGTGTTTTTGGAGCCCTTGAGATGTTCTGACATGCCTTGAAATTTGTGCTTTTTTCAGTTATTTATAAACATGTTAATGGCAAAGGTGTAAAATCACTCTATATAGCACAAACAGGGCTACCAAAATATGCGGGCAACGTGTATGTAGATGTTTGTATTTTTAAGAGAATAATGTTTATGCGTGGTTATTGGAAAAAATTAAAATGAAAGTGGCTGAATTAAGACCACAAAACACATATTAAATATGTGTCCACAAGACTTTTGTCTAATTGATGTTGTACCTTTGAGTACTGGCTTCAAAATTATGTGAAAATAGTCTTGCTTTATCGTTCACAAAAAAAAATACATTGATTTAAATGGTGTAAAACAGGTTTTGCTTGGAAAGCCAATATGCGAGGGGGGCGTGAAGGAGTAGTTTACACCTGGGTTGTCCCACCCACTCTGCATAATGACTCTGAATAATTAGCCATTCATTCATTCAGGTGTGACACTGACTGAGCCACAATGCAAGGACAATGTATTTAGAAGAATACTTATAATGACCATTTAAGATTTCGCTTACATCTATCTTGTAAATATGTTTAGCTATTTTATTAAAAATGTTACAATTACAACAATAATTACAATTTCAACAATATTTCAAGTGTACTCTTTCTTTGTAAAAAAAAAAAAGAAAGAAAAAAAAGATTATAGGCCTACATTTTAGCATATGTATTCATTAGTTTGAATATAGCCAACATTGGAACATCTAACATCTTAGTCTATGACTTTATTTTTGACAAAAATAGTGTGACTAACGCCTGACTAACGTTGTTTTATTGAAATATCAGGGCATATAAATGTTAATTTACGTTGCTTATACAAATACATTTTATTTCAACATATTCCAGTCGATTTTTACTCATCTCAGTCATGGCAAAGCAGTTTATTCTTTCACACACAGACACGCGATTCATATTTAGGCTAAACACTCTTTACAAATATGTACCCTTCATTCATCTCACAGAAACGCGAGTCATATTATAGAAATGCGATTCATCTTTTTGCGGTTTATAGGCCTACACTAACGTTATTCCATAACGTTATTCCACACTTGAGAAAAGAAAACAGCCTACCTCACTCCTCAGCGCGATCTGCTGCTCATATCAGGAAATATTTCTCCTCATCAGCACTGTGGAAACTTTTCTCCATAAAGGCTATAATGTCTCACTCGCGCTTTGTTTACAGCTGATGTGGGGGCGTTTCACAGACTGAAATGGTTCTCAGAATTTGCATTTGAATAGCGCGCGCTCTCCGGGGAGTGGTCAAATTACTGTGAATCATCTCGTAATGAGCTCGACTGGAGTCGCTCTCTTTGTATACAGATTACAGAAACTAAGAATATTAGTTTTTTATATAAATGACTTCATTTAAAAGATGCGATCTCAAGCTTTATGCCCGTGGGTCTGTTTGCCTGTTTGACTGAATTTCCGCGGAGTTATAGATCATTTTCGAACGCGTTTCAAATGGGAGTTTACTGACAGAGAGAAGGCAGAAATCGCATCATGTTCATTTTTCTTTATTTGTCAAAAAGCAAAACACTTTATTTTTATTGTGAGTATACAGAAAAAAAATAGAAACTGAACAGGATCGATTGATGTATTACACGAAAATGAAAGATCAAAATTAACAGAGCATTTAGTGTTTATTTTCATTGCTAAAAAAAACCGAGCAAAACGCGCGGGCGCGTTTTTGGTCCCCAGAGGGTTAAAGTACTTTAAATATAACCTTAACCATAGGCATACCATTTTAAAAAGTTACTGTACAGTTTCAAAATTAGAGTTGGGGCTAGGTTTGATTTCTATATTAGAAGGCTTGCAATTTAATGTTCTAATTCATGGTGTATAACCATAACGCGTTGTTCATATTAACGTTGTACATAGAAAACATGCCGTAATGTACCCTGAGTGTAAACCTTAGCCGCATTCATTGTGAAGCGTGCAAGTGTCACGGGCCGAGGACAAACCACCACTCCGGAGGTGCTACACCAAAGCACACCACGAGACAGGACAACGACGTGATATAAAAGCTTGATTCTTTTTATTGAATGTAAAAACAACTTTAAAGGAATGTCACTGACACAGAACTCCTCGTAGGGGCCGCTCGTGGAAACAGGTCGAAGGAGTCTTTGATGGAAGAAGGCTCAGGCCAGCCGCCAATTGGCCATCTACTTGTACGGAACAGCAGTGTGGGGGGAACAAGCTTTCAGGTAAGTAGCAGCCGATGACTGGGTATCTCTGCTCGTGGAATCACAGTAAAGGGGAGAGGGGGATTCGACAAAGGGCCAGGTGTCACACCGGAAGTCTCCCCCCAGGGGAACTCGTTCCGCTCCCCAAAGCTCCCATTCGTCACCCGGTGACACAAGCGATTTGCAAAGATTAATATAAATATTAAAATAAAGGTTAATAAAACATTACACTCACTTCTTCTTCTGGAGGTGCAGCAGGAACACGAATAGTTGATACTGATCCTTTTTTCAGGAGCAGCTTCTTAGCAAAACCAGCTTTATACTGACCCTCGTTTATAAAAGCAGTCTGGTGTGTGAAATGATTTGCGCAAACATGAAAGCATTGACGTTGATCATGGGGAATATACCCTTCGAAAACAAACTCAGCCACTGCGTCTTCAGCGGTTCGGATTTAGGAAAATCAAAATGATTCTGTGTTCCTTATTACACCCAAGAACAGAACACCACAATCACTTAGACACAATTCTGCTCATAGACACAGCGTATCAACAATGCGGACTATGATGATTGACAGCTCGCTCACGAGCGAGGGCGGGTCTGTGTTGAAACGCTGCTGTCAATCAACAATCGTGGGAGGGGCGTCCGACCGTGTGACGTCACTAGGTCGAACGGCTTGATTAGAGACGGGGAAACATATAAGGAGATAAAAAAAAAACACTGGATGGATTTTCATCATTTTATGATGGTTGTGTACAGGCACTGCCAACACACATTTCAGTACAATCAACTTGTAAAAGTGCATGTACCATTATATGACCCCTTTAATTGTGGTGGCAAATGAGACACAAAATTTGTAACAAAAATTTAATAATAATTATTATTTAAAAAAAGTAAACAATGCATTTCAAGATTGTTTATTAGGCTATACTGAGTAAAATAAGAGCTTAAGAAGTTAAGAAATTGAAATCAAAGACTGATAAAACACTTTATATAACAGTGGTATTATCAATATCTGAAGTAAAATTCTGGTTTGTTCTAAAATGAGTTGGAATATTCAACTTAATATTAAATAATTAAGAAAAATAAATAACTTCATGAATTCAGTTTAACCGATTTATTAAAATTACATTCTAAAGAGAAAGTGTTTGAAAATGTAAAGGGTCTGAGAACCTTCAAGTAGAATATATATAGAATAGAAGATTTCACATACATTGTGTGTAACGGTCATCAGCTGGAGTGCCCCTGAGAGCCACATGAAGACTAAAAACTTTACTGTTTTATGTATCTGTATTATTTTTCTTTATTCATTTTCATAATAATTTCATAATGTATTTTGTCAAGTCAGAGTTTTATGTGCATGTGTTGAATGCATGAGACTATAAATCTGACTATAAAAGTTCACCTCATATAAGCCTGGTTCACCTCATCATTCCCTGCGAAGTCTTGTACATTATTCCACTGCATTTCTGAGCGTTTCCTTTGTTGTCATTGATCCTGGTTGTTGATCTCTGCCTGTGTCCTGGTTTTTCCGTTCCTGCCTCACCCTCTGGATTTGTCTGTTTGTTTAAATTGCCTGCCTGTGTATGACCTTTGCCTGGATTCTGATTACAATTTTGATGTACTTTAATAAACTGCATTTGGAACCTCAACCTTCGTGTCTCGGAGCAGTTTGTAACATTGTGGAGTAACAAAACGGACATAATGTAACACCATTACATCAAGGTCTGCAACTCTACGCTGTCTATAAAGTCTGTGGTGTTACCATGAAAGACAGGAACACCACGTACAAATTAGCGCAAATCTAGAATCTAAAATATTTTTGCAGTTACATCCCAGGATACGTCTTTGAGGTATGACGTGAACATGGAGACTTTGTTACACATGAAATCACTCAAAATCGATTAAATACACAATCATCTTTCCAGAGGTGAAGTATCCCTTTAACTAATTGTTAAGTAATATGCCATTTATGGGTTTTGACAAGTTTGCACATGCAGTGAATGTAATGTCAAAGAATGTGTTTGAATGATAAGTTGGGCTGCACACAAATATCAGCACACCAGAATCTGAACTCCTGACGCTGTTACACTGTGTTTACACTGGACGAGACCAGCTCTACACTGGACATGACAGACCATCACAAGTCCATTTGTTCTTGGTAACAGAAGTAGCACAAGAGCTTGAGTGCGTCAGAGATAGAGTGTGGCATCAGTTTACTGTCGGGGTTTTGTTGTGTAGTGTTGCGCCGCATCCAGTGTAGTATCACTATGACTATAATGGACGTTCTATTGTCTTTGTGCAGTCAAGACACAGTGTTATGAAATAGCAGAGTTCGACCACATGTTCTCAGTGTAACACGACCTCAAGCTTAACCTGACATAGTCCTGTGCCATGGGGCGGCAGTGGCTCAGTGGTTCATGTAGATTGTCTACAAACCGGAAGGTTGGTGGTTCAATCCCTGGTTCCACCTGACCAAGTGTCGAGGTGTCCATGAGCAAGACACCTGACCCCAGCTGCTGACCCCGATGAGCTGGATGGCGCCTTGCATGGCTGACACCACCGTCGGTGTATGAATGAGTGAGTGAATGGGTGAATGTGAGGTTATGTAAAGCGCTTTGGTGGCCATCGGTCTGTGAAAGCGCTATATAAATGCAGTCCATTTACCATGAACATGCTTAGTGTGGATGTCAAAACCAAAATGGCATATTACTTAAAGGTGCTCTAAGTGATGCCGGGAGTCGTAACTTCTTGTTGACATTCAAATTGTTGTCAAACAAAACGGAGGCTAGCTCGACCCTCCCTCCTCCTCCTCCTCATCCCGTCTTTTCCCTCCTCCCCTCCCTCCGGCATAAAGGATAGTCAAAGTAGTCACTACAAACAAAGTTAAGTTTTACTGATACTTCATTCAAAGTGTAATGTCGCCAAGTTAGATAAAGGGTTTTATATATTGCAGAACAGAATGCAGAAAAAGAGAAACATTATCTTCAAATCGTTTCGCCACCTGAGGTTATAACTGCTATAGCTCCCATACAAGGACGCAATAATAGCAAGATAACGTTAGCTTCGCGTTTCCCAGTGAGCATAAACAACGGCGGCGTCGTAAACAAATTTAGTCAAAGTTGTCAACAGCCTATAAATGAACATTCAAATTCATAACAAACAGTGGATGAAAACAATCATTCACACAAATTGTCGCCCTACTGTGAATTTGCTTAATCATTTACAATAGAGATGATCGCTAGCTGCTAGAAACACAACGTTATATGTTGTATTCACCAAAGTTAACGCTGACTGCATAGTTCTAGCTAATTACATCCTTGTGTTGGTTTGGCGAACATGAACGTCAGTTTAGAAAGAAAGATGGATTTACCTGTTCTGCAAAAACACAGCAGCTGAATGTCGGATTGGAAGCCCTTCTGCCGGCGGAGTTCTCGCCACCTTTAAAAGGTTTTTCCGATGTAAATTCGGTATTTCGCGCATTCCTTATCCTTGTCCCTCTTCTTTGCAATTTGTTCATCGGAACGTCGTCTCTTTGGTCGTGTTTCGGCCATAATTCAAACTTCCCTCTTCATGCTTCTCTCTCCTCCACACACCCCCTTCATGTGCACGCGCACTAACCCTCCAAACCCCACCCTCCAATACTTCTTGTCGGTGTTTGGCTGGAACACTGTTTGTTGTGTTTCGTGGTGCGGGTGAGCCCAGTTTGTTTTTGTTGCCATTTGTGGAGCCTGTGGTGTCTAGAGAGACCGCGTTTTTTTTATACAGCGTGTTCAGGGGACAGGCAGCTAGCGGATAGTGAGGAGATGTTTGCTGTATGTGACAAAAAATGTTTTGGCCTAAAAAACGCGTGGCATCGCTTATAGCACCTTTAACAATTAGTTAATAGTCATGTGCCTCAACAAGTAAAGTCATAACATAATGATACATTTGCAAATCATTAGTTAATGATTAATTAAAGCAGACAAATCGAAGTTGAAGTACGACTTCAACCCATTGTGGTAATTAACCACTTACACTATTAGTTAATAAAATATGTTATTAAGGAATTAAATAATATATGAATTGTTATTAATTAAATGTGTCATAATGTATTAATCTATTAACCATATAGAATCTTTTTTAGTTGCTGATGCAGTAATCATTAATTAATGGTTTAATTCAGGGGTCGGCAACCTTTTTGTCATAAAGTGCCATTTTTAAGTTTCCAAGTTCATCACTGTGCTACAACACACACATAGCCTATATATATATATATATATATATATATATATATATATATATATATATATATACACACACACACACACACACACATATAAATACACAAACATTTTACATTTTCATAATGGCTTACACAGAAAAAGTACAGAAATTTAAATATTTCTCTTGAAATTTGTTTTAGATTTCGATAGCCTAGACAATTTAATAGTATTTATAACTCCTAACTAGAGATGTTCCGATTACAATTTTCTAGGCCGATTTTCATTGAGTTTGACCTGCCGATGCTGATTTTAGCCGATTCCGATTTCATTTTTTCTAACCACTTTACAGCACACACAAATATTTATTTTCGATATATTTATTTTTTTATAAAATACCATATCCTTTTACCCAAACTAAATAATAAAAACAAATTTAAATGGGTACATTTTATATAAATATTTTTGAGTCTTCATTTTCTTTTCTGACATAACCTAATTCAGTTCTTGTTAAAACAAACTAGACATGCACATTCTGTGCATTTTGGGCACTTTTGTTTGAAATTATATTTATTTTGTCCATCAAAAGTGTGAATTCACTTTAATTGAGCGTGAGCAGCACAGACAAAATAGACTCGGCGGTGAAACCCCCGCTTCACTGCTGCTCACGCGCTGCTCCTGCTCCCGCTCCCGGTGTGAATGCACTCATTGATTAACATGCACGCCGAAAAAAATATGTGTGAAACGGCCGTAATTCACAAGGTTTCCTACATGTGCGTTCCGTGTGCACGTGTGATGCTGATGTTGTGCGATTGTTAATCATGGGGAGCCCAAGTGCATTTGACCGGCATAAAATCGGCATATGTCAGACTGACCGGCCGGTCGCGGTTCATGGCCGATCATGTGAAAATCGGCCAATTCCGGTCACCAACGGATCAATCGGTGCATCTCTACTCCTAACTTAATAAAATAAGCTTTTTTTACTATGAGGAATTATTACATCAAAATGTAGATCTGTGTGCAGGTAGATCTGAATGAAATACATACACTTCTCTCGCATTTGCTTGCGTGCCAGGCGCCTTAGGTTGCCGACCCCTGGTTTAGTTCTTCATGAGTCACACACTAACACATGATTATCTGTGCATTAGTTAAGCATGAATTAATGCATATTAGTGCACTCGTATTGTAAAGTGTTACCGAATATCCTGTAAGTTTCAAAACTGAAAACTTTGGTGACTCCTTTTCAGTTCTTAACCTCTATTTAGTTTTCCCCTTAAAAAGACTTGACACATCCTGTAACACATATGTGACCAGTCACGGAAAGTAGGGACACAAGTCGGTTCTGGGGCATTTTGAGTGATTCACATTTTCTGAAAGTGTAGTCTCCAAGCTTTCCAACGATGTGTAACACATGGAGTTCTGATAATATTTGGAGAAGTTATGGCCATTTGAAGGTAGGCACTCAAAAAAGCTCAAAGGGGAGAAAACAGCCTCTGAAGATTGTTCAGTTCTCACCTCTCTCTCCTGCTGGGAGTGACAATAGGGCTCATTTACATCTCATTTAGATAAGCCATACCCCCTGTAAAGCTCCCCCTGTGAAGCACAGGGGGAGCAGAAAGGTCAGGAAAATGTGCCATTAAAAAAAAAAATAATAAAAGAAAATAAAACATCTCCAGTTAACTGGCAGAGCATTCATTTCGTTCGTTTTTTAAAAAAGATACTAGCGCTGAAATGTGTTTTTTTTAAATCAAGTGATCAAAGTGGCGCGGATACAGTGTTTTCTCGTGTGGCTCGCGCACACACCGCATTGTCTTCACTCGACGCGCGCTTCACTTGCGGATTACTCTCTATTCGTTCTGTTGAAATAACAAAACATAATGCATACGTTTGCGTGTCCCTGCTTGATATACAACCACTGATGAAAATAATCATTTTGATGAGAGAAAAAAACAATACGAGAAAAAAAAACCTGTACAAGGGCAGATTCGAACTCAGACCCTCTGACACGGCTGGCGAAAGCTCTACCACTGGACTATTAAGATACACATCAGATGTTTAGGCGGATCTATATATTGGCACTGACAACATGTATTAGGCTACATCTCATTGGACGACAAATTAAACCCCATGTAAGCTACTATTTAAATCGATTGCTGGAAATCATTATGTTATTGGCGTCCATCTTCATTGAATTTTGAAATCAGATAGAGCCGGCCAGAGCGCTGCATAATAAGTAGCCACGCCGGCTTATTCAGTATGGAAATACACACCGACAATGACACGCCCCTACTGCGTGCTAGAATCTCCGAAAAACAAGCCAATTTCTAACTCAAAATGTACGCTTTTAAATATACCAATACTGCTATCTCAAACATGGAGAGGCTTCTTCGTGATCTCAACTAACAGATTCTGCAAAAAAACGAAAATCACCAATTTTGGAAAAAAACGCTTCTTTCTCATTTTGCTCGAAAGTTGTGCTGCCGACTTGTGTCCCTGGTTTCTGTGACGGGTCACATATGTCAGTGCAATCATTTGTAACACAAACCAGCTGATTTGAAGCTGGCAAGATGGCTGGTTCACATGTACTCAGCCATGTTCCAGTACTCTTTAGGCATTATAATATCATGAGCATATGTGAATAGCAATTAAAGAGACAACTCACCATTTCTCCAGGGTAACAATCCCACACTGAGTACAGAACGTCTTGTTACGTATGTAACCCTCGTTCCCCTAAGGAGGGAACGGATATGTCACGTGAAGTCGATGATATAGGAATAGGAATCTTGCTAGAGAGGCCAATCTACTTTGAGTGAAACTAAAACGAGCAAATGCACATTGGCATGCAATAATTGCATCAGCTGCACTGTATTGTGGCACGTGCATATGATGAGCAGCAGGTGCATTGCATCTTCAGGTTTTCGCTGAGGAGTGGAGCCGGTGACCTGGCTGTCTCCGTTCCCTTTTTCAGGGTAGGGGGTAATATACGAATGAGGGTTACATATGTAACCGAGTCTCAATGTCATGTCGGACACCGATGAAATGGAATCGCCATTCTTCCCCGGAGTCATGTGAAGATAACATTTGGACTAACATGGTAGGGTTGTTTGCATATGGATTTACTGGGGTGGCACCAATCTCAATTCAATTCAATTCAATTCAAATTTATTTGTATAGCGCTTTTCACAATACATATTGTTTCAAAGCAGCTTTACAGAAAGTGCATTTCAGAAATGTACATAGAGAAATACAGTTAGTTAATCATGTATTGATTTAGGGCATAAACATCGCCCGCGTCGAGTCGTCTCTTCATAGGCGCCGAGTCGTCTCTGCACGGGTGTTGGAGAATCTGTAGTTTCCATGAGAGGCTGGATACAAACTGGAGCTGACGATCTGTATTTACCTCGGGACTAGCGTCCCGAGATAACAACAGAAAAGCATATGGGAAATAATTAGCGTAGCTGCTGTTCGCAATATTAATGCATTCAATCTGATTCAACTGTAGTATAGAATGTAAGTATTATGTGAATGCCTGGCTGAAGAGATGCGTCTTTAATCTAGTTTTAAACTGGGACAGCGAGTCTGAGCCTCGAACAATATCAGGAAGGCCATTCCAGAGTTTAGGAGCTAAATGTGAAAAAGCTCTCCCTCCTTTAGTGGACTTAGATATCCTAGGAATGACCAGAAGCCTCGAATTTAGTGATCTTAAAGAGCGCGATGGATTGTAGGGCGATAGAAGTTCCGTTAAATACACGGGAGCTAAACCATTTAGGGCTTTATAGGTCAGTAGCAATACTTTGTAATTGATACGGAACTTTATAGGTAACCAATGTAGAGACGACAGAATTGGTGTTATATGATCGTATTTTCTTGATCTAGTAAGAACTCTAGCGGCGGCATTTTGGACTAACTGTAGCTTGTTTATTGAGGATGCAGGACAGCCAGCTAATAAAGCATTACAGTAATCTAGTCTCGAGGTCATGAATGCATGAACTAACTTTTCTGCATCAGAAACAGATAGCATGTTACGTAGCTTAGCAATGTTTCTAAGGTGGAAAAAGGCTGTTCTTGTAACATATGAAATATGATTTTCAAAAGACAAGTTGCGGTCTAATATAACACCCAGGTCTTTTACTGTAGAGGATAAAGTAACAGGACACCCTTCTAAATTAAAGTTGTATTGTAAGAGGTTTTGTGGGCAGTTTTTTGGACTAATAAGTAATACCTCCGTTTTATCTGAATTTAATAGCAGAAAATTACATGTCATCCAGTATTTTATATCTTTAACACACTCTGTCAATTTAGATAATTTAGCGTTTTCATCTGGTCGTGATGAAATATATAATTGAGTGTCATCAGCATAACAGTGGAAATTTATTCCATGTTTTCTTATAATATTACCAAGTGGCAGCATATATATTGAGAATAGCAGAGGGCCTAACACAGATCCTTGCGGTACACCGTAGTTTACTGACGTTATCTTCGATTTTTCCCCATTTACGCAGACAAAATGGTAACGGTCTGATAAGTACGATCTAAACCAGTTTAATGCCTGTCCCTGAACACCAGTGTAGTTTTGTAGTCGGTCTAAGAGTATTGTGTGATCTATAGTGTCGAACGCAGCACTAAGATCAAGTAAAACTAGTATTGAGATACAGCCTTGGTCAGAAGCTAAAAGTAAATCATTTGTGATTTTAACGAGCGCAGTTTCTGTGCTATGGTGCGGTCTGAATCCTGACTGAAAATTTTCATAGATATCATTTTCTTGCAAGAAAGAGCACAGTTGAGCGGACACAACTTTTTCTAGTATTTTAGACATAAATGGAAGATTTGAGATGGGCCTGTAATTTGCTAGGTTATTATGATCTAATTGTGGTTTCTTAATAAGAGGTTTTATAACTGCCAACTTGAATATTCTTGGAACATGACCTAAGGATAAAGACGAGTTAATAATATTGAGAAGAGGCTCTTCCACTACAGGTAACACTTGTTTCAGTAGTTTAGTTGGTATTGGATCTAATAAACACGTTGTTGGTTTAGATGCAATGATACGTTTATTTAACTCTTCCTGTCCTATAGTTGCAAAGCGCTGTAATTGTTCTTGCGGGGTGATAATTGAGGCTGAATCATAAGACACCATTAAAGATTGTACATTTACAATTGTGTTTCTGATGCTTTCTATTTTCTCAGTGAAGAAATTCATAAAATCATTACTACTACACTGTGACAGAATATTTTGCTCCGGTAACGTCTGTTTATTTGTTAGTCTAGCGACGGTGTTAAATAAAAACCTTGGATTATTTTGGTTATTTTCTATTAGTTTGCGGAGGTGCTCAGCCCTGGCTGCTTTTAGGGCCTTTTTATAACGTGACATACTGTCTTTCCATGCGATTCTAAAGACCTCTAGATTAGTTTGTTTCCATTTACGCTCTAAATTACGAGTTTCTCTCTTTAGAACATGCGTAGTATTGTTGTACCATGGTGCTTTAGTTTTCTCTCTAACCTTTTTTAATCTAATTGGTGCAACGATGTCTAATGTACTAGAGAAAATGGTGCTCATAGTGCTAGTCATTTCCTCTAGTTCATCTGTTTGTTTGGGTTCACTGAGCAGCTGAGACAGATCAGGTAAGCTATTTGAGAAATGATCTGTAGTTGTTGGAAGGATTGTTCTGCCTGGTCGATAACGCGGCGCAACATGACAAATTTCAGCGGTACGTAGTATGCAAGTGACCATGTAATGGTCAGTGACTTCATCACTTTGCGGTATAATATCTATATCGGTTGGATCGGCTCCATGTGATATAATTAAATCTAGCGTATGATTAAGACGATGAGTGGGACCAGTTACGTTTTGCTTGACCCCAAAGGAGTTTAATAAATCTGTAAACGCAGCCCCTAAAGCATCATTTGAATTATCTACGTGTATGTTAAAATCTCCAACAATTAATGCTTTATCGACATTGACCAAAAGATCTGAGAGAAAGTCTGCAAACTCTTTTAGGAAATCAGCGTAAGGCCCAGGCGGTCTATATACGGTAGCCAAGGCTAGAGATAATATGGATTTCTTTCTTACATCTAAGAGAGTAACATTTAGCACAAGTACTTCAAACGAATTAAACCTGTGACCTGTTTTCTGAGTAACAGTAAGAATATCTTTATAGATTATAGCAACACCACCGCCACGACCAATCAGACGGGGCTCATGCTTGTAACAGTATCCAGGAGGAGTAGACTCATTAAGACCGAAATAATCATTTGGTTTAAGCCAGGTTTCAGTAAGGCAAAGTACATCAAAACTATTATCTGTGACCATTTCATTTACAATAACCGCCTTAGGTGTAAGCGATCTGATGTTTAAAAGACCTAGCTTTATAAATTGTTTTTGTTCACTAATATTGAGATTTTCTGGTTTAATCACAATTAGATTTTTCTTAGATCCTGCAGTAGATTTATTATTTGGTCTCACTAAACGAGGAATAGACACAGTTTCAATATAATGTTCTACATTGGTACTTATATCAATTAAGTTTGGACAGCAAAGAGTGTGATTTGGACTTTGACTTACTAGTCATATGGTGTGTAGCGTCTTGGAGATGTTGTCCGACAGAAGAGCCGCTCCGATTCTGCTGGGGTGAAGGCCATCAGCACGGAAGAGCCTAGGTCGCTCCCAGAAAAGATTCCAATTATTTACAAAGAGCAGTCTCTGTTCATTACACCATGACATTAACCATTCATTTAGAGCAAATAATCTACTGAACCTTTCGTGTCCTAGTCGGTAGGTGGGAAGCGGTCCAGACACGATGATCGTTGTTTCAGGCGATGTGCTGCGTACCGTCTCGATCAGGCTCCTGTAGTCCTTCTTCAGAACCTCCGACTGCCGTAGCCTGATGTCGTTCGTTCCCGCGTGCAGCACGACAGCTCCGACGGGCTCGTCACCGTTCAGAATCCCGGGAACCTGTGCAGCGACATCGAGAACACGAGCACCAGGAAAGCAGTGAGTGCGAACCTTACCTTTACCTATGGTAGCACGGACATGCCGGACGATGGAACTGCCGATGATCACAGCGTCGCATTCCGTCTCGCGTAGAGGGGAGAAGCGGTTCTGGGTGGAGATCTCGAAGGCCGGGAGGGGCGGAGAGGTCCTAGCTCTGGTCCTGGCCCGCGTCTTCCGCTGTGGAATCATCCAGGGTCCATGTTGTTGTGTCGGTGCCGGAGTGAATGAAACCAGGGATGATCGCATCCTGGGCAGAGAAACACATGGAGTAGACGAGGTCGGAGTCGAAAGGTTACTAACCACTGACTTTTGAGCATCGGCGCGTGATGTTTCAAGCGCGAAACGTCGATCTCGTAGCTCGGCCTGTCTCTCTAGTAGGTCGCGGATCTGCTTCTCCACGGATTCCAGCTCTAACTGCACAGAATGCAGCTCGAAGGTGTCCTCACCTGCACTCAAAGGTAACGTTAGACACACATCCGTTATATTCGCCATTATGGCAGATGTGCTATAATGGCGAATTATAGCTTTCAGTGATACGGGTGTAAATAAGTCGATCGATAGGCGCGACCACGCGTGTAATGCTAGCGGGCTAAGGCTAGTAGCGGAAGTTCGAAAGGTTGGATATATGTAGCGATATCAGAGCAATCCGATTGTTTTTTAAGGAGAATAGTATTCCAGATATGTTCACACGCTATAAAAATGAAAAAGTTCGTTTGTAAAAGAGTGTAAAGAAGAAAAACAAGGTTTCTGAATTAATTCGACGGAGCTCCAAACACAACAACGCACTCAGTCGCGACGCATGCGCATGAAATCTCCTAAGAGATGGGTTCTCCCAAGGTAAAGACACAGGCTTCTGTTTAGGAGTAACCGTGGAAAAAAGCAACATATGGGATCCCCGCAGGGTCGCACATATGGCATCAGCCTAGACCTGGTTCTCAAGGGTTCAGCGGGATATACAGGTGCTGGTCATAAAATTAGAATATCATCAAAAAGTTGATTTATTTCAGTAATTCCGTTAAAAAAGTGAAACTTGTATATTATATAGACTCATTACATGCAAAGTGAGATATCTCAAGCCTTTATTTGTTATAATTTTGATGATTATGGCTTACAGCTTGTGAAAACCACAAAATCAAAATCTCAGAAAATTTGAATATTACATGAAATCACACAGTAATTACACAGTAATCCCATGGTCATTGAACCAGGTTTTGGTTATTTTGGCAGTGTGGGCCGGTGCAAATCCTGCTGGAAAATGAAGTCAGCATCTCCATAAAGCTTGTCTGCTGAAGGAAGCATGAAGTGCTCTGGAAATGTCCTGGTAGACGGCTGCGTTGAGTGGACAGCACAGTGGACCAACACCAGCCGATGACATGGTTTGACGGGTTCCAAGATGGCGCCTGTGTGTTTGGCTGGCCGTCGGTCTCTCTCGTGTATATTTTTATGGATCTATTTATGGATGTTTACCTGGACCTTAAATTGCTGTACACGCCTGGTCTATGACCGCCAGTCACTACTGAACATTCGTACCTCTTTTATGGACATGCATAAGCAGGATGCAGCGCACGTTCTTAATCAAATGTACAGAAGCTTCACTACAGATACTCTGGAATGTCTTCGCCAGTGGCCTCTCATCACTTCGCGGAGAAAACGCAGGAGGAAACGCGGGAGTCGGGGTGGACGCATCATCAGATTGAAAGCGCTTCTTCGAGCTGGGATCGATCTAAATCCGCATCATATGTCGTGTTATGGCGGATATGTTACCTGGCGACTGCGAGCGCTGGCTCATCGATGGCTTCAACCTATTATTCCCCTGCGACCGTCTCCTGCCTGTTTGGATAGCTTCCCTCGGATCGGCTTTTGCCATCGGCAAAATGGCGTGACCCATGGAAATCTACGTTCATTGAGGAAAGCTTCGTCTTCCCTCGATGTTATTCCTCCGCCTAAAATGGCTCTGATCAACGCCCGATCCTTGGTGAACAAAACCTTCCTGCTCAACGACTTTTTCTCCTCTCATTGTTTGGATTTTATGTTCATCACTGAATCCTGGACTAAGGTTGGCGATCTAACCCCTTTTTCTGAATTAGTTCCAACTGACTGTTCGTTCTTTAACTCCCCCCGTCCTAATAGACGAGGTGGGGGGATAGTGACTATTTTTAAAAACTCATTCTCTGTACGATGCCGGTCAGTTACTGTCAGTGCATTTTCTAGTTTTGAAGCTCAGCTACTTCATTTAGACTGGAATGGCCCTGTTTTATTAGGGGTGATTTACCGTCCTCCACAGTCAATACAGGATTTCATTCAGCAATTTACAGAATTCATTGGTAATATCACCACAACCTACGACCGTTTTTTATTGATGGGTGATTTTAACATCCACGTTTGCTGTCAATCAAACACCCTATCAAAGGATTTCCTCAGCCTCATAGAATCCTTCAACCTAGTCCAGTGGATTAATGACTCCACTCACATTCAGGGTCACATCTTGGACCTTGTACTTTCCTATGGGATGGCAATCAGTGATGTTGTTATATCTGATTTTATGCTTTCGGACCATAAGCCAATATTATTTTCTACATCCCTTCCTTGTATTTCTCACTCCACTATTGCAGACGTAAGACTGTCTCGGTCCTATTGCCCTCAGTTTGGAGCAAATTTTAATGAGCACTTTATGAAATCCTCATCGCATTTGCTTTTGGATTCACCGCTATTGGACCTAGATGCCGACCAGCATCTCGCTCTGTTAAACTCTGCTTGGCTGAATGCCCTAAATGAAACTGCTCCGCTTAAGCCTTATAAACCTAAACCTAAATCTGAACCTTGGCTCAACGTGGATATTCGTCAACTAAGACAAATTAGCAGAAAGGCTGAGCGCAAATGGAAAAAGGACAAGCTACATATTTCACTCCAGCTGTTTAAAGCCAGTTTGTCGACCTACCAGAATGCTGTAAAGTCGGCTAAAGCCACATACTTCTCTGACATGATTATGGCAAACCACTCTAGACCCAAGGTTTTATTCTCTGTTATCAACTCTGTTTTAAATCCTCCGGTAAATACATTGCTTGGTGCTTCTGATGAGCTATGTGAAAGCTTCTTGAGATTTTTCATCGACAAAATATCCAATCTGAGATGCAAAGCTAGTCCCTCTTATACCGAACACTCTAGTCAGTTGTTGAATTCTGTTACCTGGGATACTTTTGAGCCTATCACTCTGAATCTCCTCAAAGAAATTATAGCAAATATGAAACCTTCGTCCTGCTCTCTCGACATAATTTCTCCTAAGTTTCTTAAATTAATTGTTGATTCAGTAGGGCCAGGATTGGTGTCATTTGTAAATAAGTGCCTCCTCATCGGCTCCATCCCTACTGCCCTTAAGGTGGCCACGGTCACACCGTTACTCAAGAAGCCTTCACTGGATCCTGCCGTGCTAACTAACCTCCGTCCTATCTCTGCATTACCTTTTGTTTCGAAGGTGTTAGAAAAAGTCGTTCTTGGCCAACTCCAGTTTTTCCTAAAGTGTAATGACATTTCTGAAAAATTTCAATCTGGTTTTAAGTCTGCTCACAGTACTGAATCTGCCCTGTTGAGAGTTTTAAATGACATCTATTTATCCACGGATACTGGTGACTCTGTGGCTCTTGTACTTTTAGATCTATCAGCAGCTTTTGACACCGTCGACCACTCTATTCTGATATCCAGACTAGAGCATTATGTGGGGCTAAAAGGAATTGTCCTCCAGTGGTTCCAGTCTTATCTCTCGGGTCGAACTTTCAGAGTAAAGTTAGGAAATTGTTCCTCTTCCATTGCGCATCTAACCTGTGGTCTTCCTCAAGGATCTATCTTAGCGCCATCTCTTTTCTCTCTCTACATGTTACCACTGGGCACTATTCTAAGAAGACATAGGGTATCCTTTCACTGTTATGCAGACGATACACAAATGTATGTACCTATCAAGAGAAACGATCCCTCTGCCCTTTCACCATTATTAAGTTGTCTAGATGAAGTTAAATTTTGGCTGGACCAAAAATTTTTATTTCTAAATGAAAACAAGACCGAGATCATTGTCTTTGGGCCCACTGTTAATCCACCGGCCGCCCTCGACCTAGGTAGTCTATCGGCTTTTAGATCCTCACGTGTACGAAACCTGGGCGTTCTACTAGATGAGTCTTTAAACTTTGATAAACAAATCTCCTCTGTAATAAGCTCTAGTTTTTATCAACTTCGTCTGCTGTCAAAAGTCAAACCTTTTCTTAATCACAAATCTCTTGAGATGGCTGTTAACGCCTTTATCTCCTCACGTTTAGACCATTGCAATTCACTTTACTGCGGAATTTCGAAAACTCAAATTGCTCGTCTCCAAATAGTGCAAAATGCTGCTGCAAGATTCCTCTCAAATAGTCGAAAAAGTGACCATATCACCCCAATTCTGAGGTCTCTTCATTGGTTACCCGTTAATCTCAGAATCGATTTTAAAATCCTTTTATTTGTATATAAATCTTTATGTAGCAAAGCACCAAGCTACCTATCTGAATTGTTACAACCATACACCCCATTAAGAAGTCTGAGATCGAGTGATAAGAACCTGTTACTAGTCCCACATTCCAGACTGAAACGCAGAGGTGATCGAGCTTTCGCTGTGGTTGGGCCTCGGCTGTGGAACAATTTGCCCTTAGCAGTTAGGATAGCCCCTTCCGTGATTTCTTTTAAGTCACTTTTAAAAACGCACTTGTTTTCCTTAGCCTATAATTAAGGATGGTTAGATTTACTATATATATATTTTTTTTTTTTTCTCTTTCCCTAAGTCTAATACTGCCATTTCTGTTTTTATTATTGATGTGTCTGAAACCGTTTTGCCATATTTGTTTTCTTATTTCTTTTTTTTTTTTTTTTTTATCTTTGAAGTTCGACAATGCTTTTGCTATTCCTGCATAAGGCTGCTGTATCTGGGCTGTGCTCTCATGTATGGTTCTATTGTTTTAATCTTGTAGTTCTGTAAAGCACTTTGGTCAGTCAGTGGCTGTTATAAAATGTGCTATATAAATAAAACGAACTTGAACTTGAACTTGAACTTGAACTCCCCAAACCAACACAGACTGTGGAAACTTCACACTGGACTTCAAGCATCTTGGATTGTGTGCCTCTCCATTCTTCCTCCAGACTCTGGGACCTTGGTTTCCAAATGAGATGCAAAATTTGCTCTCATCAGAAAAGAGGACTTTGGTCCACTGTGCTTTATTAAATCCAGAGTCAACGCAGGCGTCGACCAAGACATTTTTAGAGCACTTCATGCTTCCTTCATTTTCCAGCAGGATTTGCACCTGCCCACACTGCCAAAATAACCAAAACCTGGTTCAATGACCATGGGATTACTGTGTAATTACTGTGTGATTTCATGTAATATTCTAATTTTCTGAGATTTTGATTTTGTGGTTTTCATAAACTGTAAGCCATAATCATCAAAATTATAACAAATAAAGGCTTGAGATATCTCACTTTGCATGTAATGAGTCTATATAATATACAAGTTTCACTTTTTTAACGGAATTACTGAAATAAATCAACTTTTTGATGATATTCTAATTTTATGACCAGCACCTGTAGGTCTGGTGCCAAATACTCCACCACGTCCGGCTGCCGAGGGTGACGGAGGACTCAATAGATTTTGAGAGACAGGCCTCTGCGCTTCTACCCGTTTGAGGTGAGAGAACAGGAGGAAACCAGCTCTACACATAGGATATAGAACCTAGCAAACGTGTTGTGTGTCGCCCAGCCCGCAGCTCTATAAATATCTGTTAGCGAGGTGCCACATGCCAGTGCCCATGTGGATTCAACACTTCTTGTTGAGTGAGCTCGCAGCCTGAGCGGGCAAGGCACACCTTGTGCTTCGTAAGCCAAGGCAATAGCATCGACTCTCCAGTGAGCCATCCTCTGCTTGTAGACAGCCTTTCTCTAATGCTAGCCTCCGTAACAGACAAAGAGCTAGTATGAGGTCCTGGAGCTTTGAATTAGTACGTACTGTTGCAGAGCGCGGACGGGACAAAACAAAGCCAGGGCTGGGTCTGCCTCCTCCTAGGGCAGCGCTTGCAGGTTCACCACCTGGCCCCTGAAGGGAGAGGTAGGAACCTTGGGCACATAGCCAGGCCGGGGTCTCAGTACCACATGGGCGTTGCCCGGCCCAATCTCTAGGCACGATTCATCAACCAAAAATGCTCCTACCCTCTTAACCCTCTGGGGTCTAAGGGGTTTTTGCGGTCCTTGAGATGTTTTGACATGCCCTGACATTTGTGCTTTTTTTCAGTTGTTTATAACCATGTTAATGGCAAAGGTGTAATTACACTCTATTCAGAACAAACAGGGCTGCCATAATATGTGAGCAACATGTATGTACATGTTTGTATTTTTGAGAGAATAATGTTTATGCATGGTTATTGAAAAAACTAAAAACTAAAGTTTCTGAAATAAGGCCACAAAACACATACTAAATATGTGTACACAAGACTTTTGACTAATGGATGTCGTTGCCTAGAGATTTTGCTTCAAAATGATCTGAAAATCATCCTGCCTAATCATTCACATAAAACAATACATTGATTTAAATTTTGTAAGACACTTTTTGTTTGGAAAGGCAATATGCGTGGGGGCGTGAATGATCATGAATAATGATGTGATTCCCACCTGAGAAGACAATGACCCGCTTAATGAGCTGCATAATGAGCCTTTCATTCAGGTGTGTCACACAAGAAAGAATGCGAGGACAAAAAAAAAAAATATATATATATATAATATTTATATAAATGAAAATCAAAAGCAACTTTTTATTACATAGTCATACCTGGAAACAAATCCTGTTCAAATAGGCTATATGGGCCATTCTACAGAATTGGTTCAAAGTTAGAGTTAAAAACATCTTGATTTTTTTTTTTCACAAATTTTTTATACATGCAAATTGTATAATATACAAGGTAAACATTTCTAGTAATTGTGCAGTTAATTATCATACTGTATTTTCAGAAAGCTTTGGAATAGATCCTCTCCCCAAATGTGTCACTAATAAAAAACAATAATACATAATTTAATGAGAAGGCTTATATTGACCTATTAAGGTTTTTTACATCTACCTTGTAAATATATTTTTTGCTATTTTATTAAAGTGTTCACATGTAGAGTCACGTGACGTGGTCGACAAGAATGGCTGCTTGAGGAAGAGCTGCGCCCATCCCCGCATGATACTAACTATGAAACTTGATAAAGAGTTATCGTGTGAAAAGTTGACGTTATATTGCAACAATGCCAAACAATACCAGAAGCACCACAAATCCCCTGAAAACTGGCTCCGGTGGACGAAGGCTAACGAAGTGGCTAATGCTAGCCAAGCTACACTGAAGAAACCGCAGTCTCATGACGAGCCCGGCGCCGATGAACCGGACACTAGCACCATCCCCGGTAATGTAACCAAAGAGTTTGCTAAACTCTGGCCCACAGAATGGAGTCGGTCATGTCCTCGGTTATTTCAGAGGACCAGACAGTATTTATAAGGGGGAGGCACTCGTTCGCTAATGTCAGAAGACTTCTCAGCATCATTCACACCCCGCATTCTCCTTCAGAACCGGAGGTTGTTATATCTCTCGACACAGAGAAGGCTTTTGATAGGGTGTAGTGGGCCTACCTGTTCTTCTCCCTCCAACAGTTTGGTTTTGGGGCAGGTTTCATTTCTTGGATTCGGTCACTCTAGTCCTCCCCCTGCGCATCAGTTTGTACTAACACCCAGTGCTCGGGGTCCTTTCCTCTCTTCCGTGGAACTCGACAGGGATGTCCGCTTTCTCCACTCTTATTTGCGGCCGCTATTGAGCCACTTTCGATTGCTTTGAAGGCAGAAGAGGGAATCAAGGGGATTCAGAGATGGGGCACAGACCACAAGGTCCGTGACCCTCAGTCCAGCATCCCACGTGTTCTCTCGGTTCTGAAATCCTTTAGCGAATTCTTGGGTTATAAATGAAACATCTCGAAAAGCGAATGCTATGCTATTAACCAATTAGTGTTGGAGCTACCCCGTCGTCAGTCCCCTTTAGACTATCTAATTCAGGTTTCAAATATTTAGGCATTGCAATCACAAGATCCGTCCGGACATTACGAGAGCAGAACTTTACTGCTTTAAGACAACAGTCAAGTCCGATTTGCAGAGGTGGAACCGTCTACCGCTATCCCTGGCCGGAAGAGTACAGACTGTTAAGATGAATATACTTCCTAGATACCTATATATTTTCCAATGTCTGCCTATCTTCTTACCCAGGTCATTTTTTACTGCCATAGAAGGTATTATCTCCTCATTTACTTGGCCTGCCTAGTCTTATTGGTTATTACTGGGCTGCAAATGCTCATAAGATTATGCTTTGGTTTACCTCAGCACAGAGCAACTGGTGTCAAATCGAGGCCAAGTCATGCTCCTCTTCTTCGCTCCAGGCCCTGGCTTGCAGTAGCCTTCCTTTTTCCCTGTCACTTTATACATCTAATCCTATAGTAACTGGCACTCTGAAAATCTGGGCACAAATTAAGTGCAATTGCACAAATCCGCCTGGCTCACCCTTCCTCACAACTCCTATTTGCAAAAAACATTTATTCCTTCCTGCTAAAATTTACCCTAGATTCACGTTTTTTGCTAGGAGATATTTCAGAGATATGTATGTTAACGGCTGTTTTGTTAGCTTTGAGCAATTGCGCACAAATTTTAACTTCAGCGGCTCTGATTTTCTAAGATACTTCCAGTTACGGGATTTCGCTAGGACCCACTTCCCTCAATTCCCTCAAATCCCACCCCCAAGTGGCATAGATCTAATTATTAAGGCTGAGACTTGTAGCGTTTATACGCCCACGTATAAATATTATTAATTATTATTCATAACGGAATATGACCAATAATTAATATTTTAATTATTTTTAATTATTTTCATAATTTACTGCAGCAGAATCAATAGTATGATCATTTTATCAGTTCATCCAATGAACAGAAAGCATAAACAAGTATTAACTCTAGGAAATATAATATCTTCCTGGCCAAGAAAGAATGAATCCCCAGCTAACAATAAATTACGAAGTAAATTAAGGGTGACAGCATAGGTAACTTAAATCAAAGTTCAAGACAATAAATCTGATAAGCACACACGAGTAATCTCTTTTAAATACAAACAATACTTTATTGATTATATAGGCTACTAACACATAAAGCTAATATCTAACACAAACACACGCATACACATTCATACGAGTTGCAGAAAGAGAGAGAGAGAGAGAGAGAGAGAGAGAGAGAGAGTTTTAAGAGATGAGATGATTAAATCCCAAGTTTCTATGCACTAATAAGACACAACCTGAATGAACCATCAACATTAATTTAACCCTTCTATTGTTTTAAGACAGGTTATTAAATGTATCAATGCACCAGTAAAGATTTTAGCCTGCATGGAGGTACTTGCGTCTTTGCTTTTCCTTTTGGGAATTCCTTTTGTTGCGTAACAGGGGGTTTCCCTTTGTTCGTTCGTTGGCTGGTCTCCTCGTGCCTGATGTCTGCGGCGGCCAGTCACGTGGTGTGCTGGAGCTGCTGAATGAAAAGTCTTTGAAGTTGAAAGCGTGCGTTGCAACCGTGAATCGTTGACCGAAACTTTGCCGCAAAACTTTACTTAAAACCGAGACTTTCAATCGGAAAAGAAATGATGACTCAGAAAAGAAAGGAAATTGAGAGGAGTAGATGATGGCTTGAATGAAGCTGTTTAACCCATGTTCTTCAGATCTTGATTTGGGTTATTTCTGCTCCATCTGTTACATGTTTGCTAGTCTGGTTTAGATCTTCATCTTTTTCTGCCCATCTTTGTTCTGCCTTTGTTGAGAGAGTTCTTCTTCAGAGCGAGAACCGAGAGAGAGCACCGAGAGAGAGAGAAGAGTTTTGAGTCTAAGGTTTTTAAACTAAAAGTTTGTCCCCCCTCCTGAAGAGATCGGACCAATTAGACACTGGCTTTGTTTGTCTCATCGTAAATCATGCATTATCTGGGGGGGGTGTCTCTTCTCTAGCTCTTAAGCAGAGAGAACAGAGGCCACAGTTTAGACATGATTTCTAATTAAAAGAAGATCAAAACATATTACACAGATATCATTCAAGCCATCTTTTGAATCTCGGGCATACGATCATACTGATATGAAACACAACACACTTTCATTCAAACATCTAACAGTTATACCCATTAAAGGACTTACATGGGATATAATCTTATTAAACATGCATATAAGTGGTAGAAACAACACAGGATTATGTAGTTGCATGATGTTTGAGTATAAGTCCATCGAAAATTGTTCTTGAATGATTTTATGTATAGTTAGGTAAAATCTCAGTTCTCTGGTTTGAAAAGAAGAGAATTGGTTTGTTCGTTCAGAGGTCCTTAAGGAGGAGGGGGTCTGGAATGTTGTGGGCTCGAGTTGTGTCATCTCAGAACCAATCATTCTTTTCCAAGCTATCTCACATTGACAAGTTCTTCCTTTAGCTGGGCTCATAAAAGTTCTTAGTTGGGGGTTTTCGTTGGTTAGTGTAGACTAGCTGGAGACTGTGAATGATTCATGGCTCTGGGTTGAGTTTCAAGGATTTTGATAGGTTAACGTCTCTTTGTGTGTAACGTTTATGGGCTTAAGACAGCCCTGGGGTCACGGGTATTTCCTGCTGAAATCTGTTTGTCTCTCGTGGGACCTTGGGTCTCACGTCATCTCTTGACCAGTCAGTGTTTCGGCACAAATCTAGCATTGTCCATTCATTATTTAGTTAGTGCTGGGGGCTCCTTTAATTAGTCAGACCGGTGATGATCATGAGACGTTCTGAACAAATCTTCTCCTCTCAGTCATCGAGAAGCAGAGAATTTGAATTAATATTCAAAAAGAAGATTAGTTGGTGGTTGCTTTCTACCCATTGTCGCTACAGACTTTACCCAAGGGCCATATATCTTACTTATATAACCTACTTTCCCCATCTTTTGATTCTGTTGTCAACAAAATTATGACCAGCTGGGAGAATGAACTGCAGATTTCCCTGTCTGATGACTTTTGTGAAAAAGCCCTGCGAGCAGACATTTATTTCTCCAGCTGTGCTAGGTTTAGTCTTACTCAATTTAAAGTTGTACATAGGATTCACTTTAGCAAGGCCAGGCTAGCCAAGAATTATCAGGGTAGCCCGGACGAGGGATGCAATAGATGTTCTCAGACCCCTTGTGATTTGACCCATATGTTCTGGTCATGCCCCAAATTATTCAACTTCTGGCAGCTATATTTTGACGCAATCTCGAAGGTTTTGGCGATGAAGATCTGTCCCTCCCCCATATAGCAATCTTTGGCAGACCTCCGGATGGACTCAAATTGACAACAACTCAAGTTAATGTTATTGCTTTTACCTCTCTAATTGCTCTTCGGAAAGTTCAGACTCTATGGAAGTCACCCTTACCACCGTCGTTTAAAGCCTGGCTATGTGACACATTGTCTTTCTTAACCCCCTGGGGTCGGCAATCACGCCGGCGTGATCTGCTCGTTTTTTCCCTTATCAGTGCAAAAGAGATTCAAAATAATCTGTTGATTTTTATCTTACATGCACACATGTTATACATCAATCGATCCTGTTAAAGGGACCATGTGTAGCTTTTTAGGTATTTTATTATCTAAAATCAATATTTTTATTAATAAATATGCCCTCAATGGTGTACAAATACCTATGCCAATGATCAGACTAATCCTCGTAAACGAAGAATTTATTATCTTTATATACATGGGACGGGTAGGTCCACGGAGGCTTCCATGTAGTTCCGCCATCTTGAAAAACTATAATAGCAGAGAGGGACAAAAAGTACTAGGCCAACGCGTTTCCACAACGCGTTTAGTTCAGAGCCAGCAGTGCCAGTGACTGAAGCCAGCAGAAGCGGAGGAGCAGAGCAGTTGAGAGGCGCTTGTCACTGCCGCGGCAAGTTTAAAAGACTGCACTGCACGGTTATTTATACACCGTTCATTCATACATATGCTGAGTCACAGGATGAGTCCTCGTCGTCGAAAAAGTCCAAAATAGACCGTAAAAGGAAACGTGACCAGAGATTGCAAAAACAAGGGTTAATGTCGGGATAGCTAATGCAGGAGAAAGCTTTCAAAAGAGACCCTGAAGTTGCCTGCTTTCTTCTCGACAGGTAAGTCAATGTTACGGTCTTAATTACAAGCTTTTTTTTCATTTCTTGGTTGTGTACTTTATTATATAGACAGTAGAACATTTATAGTTAAAAGTTAAACAGGCTCTTTGATGAATAGCAGCTATTGAGTAAAGTAGAGAAGACGCTGATGATGATGATATTTAACAATGCACGTACTTAAAAAAATATAACGAATAAAGAAGGCATTACTACTAATTACCATTGTTAATGTTTTTCACAGTCAGTAATTCATACTGTAACATTGTTTTTTTCGTTGTTTCAAGTTTCAGTTTGTTTTAAATAACAAACCTGATCACCCGAAGAAAAACTCGAAGTGCTATTATAAGACATCCTGACATAGCTTTTTGGTACATAACGGCTACCGTAGATGCAACGCGCATTTGAAAAAGTGAGGCGCTGGAGAGCATTATTCGTTTGAATGCAAAATACAATTTCACCACTAGATGGGAGAAATTCCTACACACAGTCCCTTTAACCCTCTGGGGACCAAGGTGTTTTTGGAGCCCTTGAGATGTTCTGACATGCCTTGAAATTTGTGCTTTTTTCAGTTATTTATAAACATGTTAATGGCAAAGGTGTAAATTCACTCTATATAGCACAAACAGGGCTACCAAAATATGCGGGCAACGTGTATGTAGATGTTTGTATTTTTAAGAGAATAATGTTTATGCGTGGTTATTGGAAAAAATAAAAATGAAAGTGGCTGAATTAAGACCACAAAACACATATTAAATATGTGTCCACAAGACTTTTGTCTAATTGATGTTGTACCTTTGAGTACTGGCTTCAAAATTATGTGAAAATAGTCTTGCTTTATCGTTCACAAAAAAAAAATACATTGATTTAAATGGTGTAAAACAGGTTTTGCTTGGAAAGCCAATATGCGAGGGGGGCGTGAAGGAGTAGTTTACACCTGGGATGTCCCACCCACTCTGCATAATGACTCTGAATAGCCATTCATTCAGGTGTGACACTGACTGAGCCACAATGCAAGGACAATGTATTTAGAAGAATACTTATATTGACCATTTAAGATTTCGCTTACATCTATCTTGTAAATATGTTTAGCTATTTTATTAAAAATGTTACAATTACAACAATAATTACAATTTCAACAATATTTCAAGTGTACTCTTTCTTTGTAAAAAAAAAAAAGAAAGAAAAAAAAGATTATAGGCCTACATTTTATCATATGTATTCATTAGTTTGAATATAGCCAACATTGGAACATCTAACATCTTAGTCTATGACTTTATTTTTGACAAAAATAGTGTGACTAACGCCTGACTAACGTTGTTTTATTGAAATATCAGGGCATATAAATGTTAATTTACGTTGCTTATACAAATACATTTTATTTCAACATATTCCAGTCGATTTTTACTCATCTCAGTCATGGCAAAGCAGTTTATTCTTTCACACACAGACGCGCGATTCATATTCAGGCTAAACACTCTTTACAAATATGTACCCTTCATTCATCTCACAGAAACGCGAGTCATATTATAGAAATGCGATTCATCTTTTTGCGGTTTATAGGCCTACACTAATGGCGCTTTTCCACTGCATGGTACGTTACGGTTCGGTACGGCACGGCACGCTTTGGCGCTTTTCCACTGCATGGTACGGTACGGCTCGGTTCGGTACGGCTCACTTATGGCGCATTTCCACTGCATGGTACGGTACGGTACGGCTCGCTTTAAATGGTACCACCTCTGTTGAGGTTCCAAGCGTACCGTACCGATACTAAAATGTGACGTGAAAACACTGCAGATCACTGATTGGTCAGACAGAATCGTCACTACCAGCGTCATTGTATTTGCGACACAAGACACTACACCCGCTAGATTTAAATAGCCAGACAACAGCCAACGCGGTAGCACCTGTTTTTAGAGTATTTACTTGTCAAAAGAAGTAAAAAATTTTAAAAAGAAATGGCTGAATCGTGGTCAGTGGACGAGGTGCAGACGTTCCTCTCGTTGGTTGCCGAGGAGCGGATCCAGCGAGAGCTGGATGGGGCGACACGGAATGAAAAAGTGTTCCAAGAAGTAGCACAGCTCCTAGCCGCACACGGCTACCACCGGACCTACAAACAGTGTAGGGACAAATAAAAAAAACTAAAAAGTGACTACCGAGCCATAAAGGATCACAATGGCCGGAGTGGTGCAAACAGAAGAACGTGGAAGTGGTTCGACCAAATGGACGCTATCTACGGAAGTCGACCTGCGAGCAATGGGAGAGAGGGTGCCCTGGACTCGGCCACCTCTTTGTTGGACAACACAATCGAGGATGGTACGTAACGTTGTACAATTTATTAAGTTTGAAAGCTTCACTTTACTGACCATCTATACTGTAAAGTTTTATTTTGTTTTTTTACATGTATGCCTATTCAATTCTGTTCTGGATTTGTTATTGTTGCTAGTTTGATTTGTGTTGCTGTAATTTGTGCATTAACAAACATTGTACAAACTTTTTACATTTACATTTACATTTAGTCATTTAGCAGACGCTTTTATCCAAAGCGACTTACAAATTAGGACTAAATAAAGCGAGTCATCATGAAGAGGCAAAAACAACAACAACGCAAGAAGTGCTCAGAATACAAAGTTCAGGCATTATTCAGAGTAGCATAAGTCTGATAAGTGATGTTTCAAAGGATTTTTTTTTTTTATTTTTTTTTTTTTTATTTATTTTTTTTTTTTTTATGAGGTTAAGTGCTCACGGAAGAGATGGGTTTTCAGCTGTTTTTTGAATGTTGCCAGTGATTCTGCATTCCGGATGAGGCCGGGGAGAGCGTTCCACCAGCATGGGGCTGTGAATGAGAATGTTCTGGAAAGTGATTTTGTGGCTCTCTGTGATGGAACCACGAGACGTCGCTCGTTGATCGATCGTAGGCGTCTGGTAGGGATGTAGACTCGTAGGAGTGAGTGAAAATAGTAGGGAGCTGAGCCTGTGATAGATCTGTAGGCAAGCGTCAATGCCTTGAACTTGATGCGAGCAGCGAGAGGTAGCCAGTGCAGAGAGATGAACAGAGGAGTGACGTGGGCCCTCTTGGGCTCGTTGAAGACAAGACGAGCTGCAGCATTTTGGATCATCTGTAGAGGTTTTGTTGCACATACTGGAAGTCCGGCCAAAAGAGCATTACAGTAGTCAAGCCTAGAAATGACCAGGGCCTGGACCAGAAGTTGTGTTGCATGCTCAGTTAGGAAAGGCCTGATCTTCCTGATGTTGTGCAGTGCAAACCTGCATGATCGAGCTGTCTTTGAAATGTGATCTGTGAAGGACAGCTGGTCATCAAGCATTACTCCGAGATTTCTGACCGACCTTGATGGGGTGATTGATGATGACTCTAGCTGGATGGTGAAGTCGTGTTGTATAGACGGATTGGCAGGGAGGATGAGAAGCTCAGTCTTTGCCAGGTTGAGCTGCAGGTGATGTTCCTTCATCCATGTGGAGATGTCCGCCAGACAGCTTGAGACCCGTGCAGCTACTGTGGGATCATCTGGTTGAAACGAGAGGAAGAGCTGTGTGTCATCAGCATAGCAGTGGTAGGAGAAGCCGTGTGCCTGTATGATGTGTCCCAGTGATGTAGTGTAGATGGAGAAGAGGAGGGGACCAAGAACTGAACCCTGGGGAACCCCTGTGGTCAGTTGATGTGCTCTGGATACCTCACCTCTCCATGCGACCTTGAAGGACCTACCTGTGAGATAGGACTCAAACCAGTGGAGTGAAGTTCCTGTGATGCCCAGTGATGAGAGGCTGGACATAAGGATCTGATGATTCACAGTGTCGAAGGCAGCAGACAGATCCAGGAGAATGAGGACTGAGGACTTGGAAGCAGCTTTAGCGATCCGTAGGGCTTCTGTGACTGACAGTAATGCAGTTTCTGTTGAATGCCCTTTCTTGAAGCCAGATTGGTTGACATCCAGCTGGTTGTTTAGAGACAAAAAGGATGTTATTTGGTTGAAAACAGCTCTTTCAAGTGTCTTCGCAATGAATGGTAGGAGGGAGATAGGTCTGTAATTCTCTACAGATGATGTGTTTAGTGTTGGTTTTTTAAGCAGTGGAGTGACAGATTTTTTTTGTTTCAGATGCACTGTCTACGATTGACTCGTTAGCACTTTCTCCGTGCAGTGATGCCTCAACGTCCCAACTGGTGATAGCAGCGTCGACACCAGCACGACCGTCGACACCAGCAACCTCCAGCAGCAGCAGCAGGACACCAGAGCGTGTGGTACCAGGTATGAAATATGACTAAAACACTTACTGTTACATATCATATATTTAGAGTAGACTAAGCTTACCCTAATCCTTTTCTTATGTCGTTTTGAAAGCCTGCACTAAAATTGGATATATCATGAATTCCTGTTGCTCACCGTAAATACAGTACCAGTCAAAAGTTTGGAAACATTACTATTTTTAATGTTTTTGAAAGAAGTCTCTTATGCTCATCAAGCCTGCAGTAAAAAAAACAAAAAAAAAACAGTTATATAAAATATTATTACAATTTAAAATAATGGTTCTCTTTTTTAATATATTTTAAAATGTAAGTTCAGGACCAGCGTTCAGCATAAGAGGCACACCAACGAACGCGCATGCAAGTGTTTTTCTGGACTACTCAGTTTTCCTGTCATTTAAGTGTTGTGTTTTAGTCAAGGTAAGGCCATTTTCGATTCTCTGCTTATTTTCAATTTTTAAACTTCACATAATTCTGTATTTGAGTAGACGCGCTGACTACATTAAACAAAAGCCGCGAGTGAAAATTAATATTGCAGTCTAATTTGCACTTAAGCCTTATTTGCTCTCAGCAGTTTCGATTCGGCACATTGTCACGTTATTTGACTTAATTGCCCGAGCGAAACAGCATCTGTGGGAACAGTTATAAATAGAGGAACTTAAGGTCATTCGTCAGGACCAGCGTTCAGCATAAGAGGCACACCAACGAACGCGCATGCAAGTGTTTTTCTGGACTACTCAGTTTTCCTGTCATTTAAGTGTTGTGTTTTAGTCAAGGTAAGGCCATTTTCGATTCTCTGCTTATTTTCAATTTTTAAACTTCACATAATTCTGTATTTGAGTAGACGCGCTGACTACATTAAACAAAAGCCGCGAGTGAAAATTAATATTGCAGTCTAATTTGCACTTAAGCCTTATTTGCTCTCAGCAGTTTCGATTCGGCACATTGTCACGTTATTTGACTTAATTGCCCGAGCGAAACAGCTGTACTCACTCAAGCGGTGAAGCATTATCTGTATAACTATGTAATTTGCGCGCTGTCGCGGAAGCGTCAGCGGAAGCGTTCAGCTCTCGTGCTCAGCCTCCTCGTGTGAAGACCGACTCGGGTAAAGACCAGCGACTCTACCTGCGCGACTCCACCGAGCAAGGACACTAGAAAGGCACTTACGTATCTCCTTTTCCCCTCTCCTTCCCTCTCTTATCTTATTGTTGACATTAATCAACATGTGCTTTCAACACATTACTGTGATCTCTCGCCAACGCCCCTTCATCACGCGCAAAAGACAACGCAATACTGCCAATCTGCGTCCAATTCTCTCATCCTCACACACTCCACTCTCTCTTTCCGTGGGTCTATGGAATTGTCAATCAGCAGTCAATAAAGCTGACTTCATTCCAGCCTTCGCATCTCATTCTACTCTTAGTATCTTGGGCTTGACTGAGACCTGGATTCGTCCAGAAAACTCAGCAACCCCTGCTGCTCTCTCTAGCAATTTCTCCTTCTCTCACTCCCCTCGCCAGTCTGGGAGAGGTGGGGGAACAGGGCTCCTCGTTTCTAACAATTTCAAATACTCCGCACTCTCTTCTCTATGCAACAACAACTCATTTGAATATCATGCTATTACACTTACAACTCCCATTAAGATCCATATTGTAGTCATTTATCGTCCCCCTGGTCAGCTGGGAAACTTTGTAGATGAGCTGGATGTGCTGCTGTCCACTTTCCCTGAGGACGGCACCCCACTTCTAGTCTTTGGTGACTTCAACATCCATCTCGAAAAGCCGCATGCAACAGACTTCACCTCTCTCCTAGCCTCTTTCGATCTCAAACGACTCATCACCACAGGTACTCACAAATCAGGCAACCAACTGGACCTGGTTTACACACGCAATTGCATCACAGACAACATCCTGGTGAGACCTCTCCATGTTTCAGATCATTTCCTCATTACTTTCAGTCTACATCTCTCTACCCCTTCACCACCAACACCCCCACCAGTCACTTTCAGGCGAAACCTGCGCTCACTTTCTCCCTCCCATCTTTCCTCTGCCGTGTCATCTTCTCTTCCCCCACCCTCACAATTCTCATCTCTGGATGTGAACACAGCAACGGACACCCTATGCTCCACTCTAACCTCTTCTCTAGACATTATCTGCCCTCTCTCCTCCAGGCCAGCACGTGCTACTCCCCCTAACCCCTGGTTATCTGAGGTTCTTCGGGAACACCGGACTGAACTTAGGGCAGCGGAGAGGAAATGGCACAAATCAAAAGACGCATCTGACCTGAGTATGTATCAATCTCTCCTCTCTTCCTTTTCTGCGGATGTTCATGCTGCAAAATCTTCATACTTCCACAACAAGATCAACAGCTCCTCCAACACACGTTCACTCTTCAAGACATTCAACTCTCTCCTCTGCCCACCTCCACCACCACCCTCCTCCTCCTTAACTGCTGACGATTTTGCGAACTTCTTCACCAACAAAACAACATCTATCAGCAGTCAGTTTTCAGCTCCACACACACAGGAACCCAGACTGACCGCTTCCACAGCCAATATCCCACTGTTCTCCTTCTCCTCGCTAACCGAGGAAGAAGTATCTACACTTCTCCTCTCCAGTCATCCTACCACCTGCCCTCTAGACCCCATCCCCTCACACCTTCTACAAGCCATCTCTCCGACACTTCTACCATCACTCACACACATAATCAACTCATCCCTCCATACTGGCACCTTCCCTACAGCATTCAAGCAGGCTCGGGTCACTCCACTGCTTAAAAAACCAACACTAAACACATCATCTGTAGAGAATTACAGACCTATCTCCCTCCTACCATTCATTGCGAAGACACTTGAAAGAGCTGTTTTCAACCAAATAACATCCTTTTTGTCTCTAAACAACCAGCTGGATGTCAACCAATCTGGCTTCAAGAAAGGGCATTCAACAGAAACTGCATTACTGTCAGTCACAGAAGCCCTACGGATCGCTAAAGCTGCTTCCAAGTCCTCAGTCCTCATTCTCCTGGATCTGTCTGCTGCCTTCGACACTGTGAATCATCAGATCCTTATGTCCAGCCTCTCATCACTGGGCATCACAGGAACTTCACTCCACTGGTTTGAGTCCTATCTCACAGGTAGGTCCTTCAAGGTCGCATGGAGAGGTGAGGTATCCAGAGCACATCAACTGACCACAGGGGTTCCCCAGGGTTCAGTTCTTGGTCCCCTCCTCTTCTCCATCTACACTACATCACTGGGACACATCATACAGGCACACGGCTTCTCCTACCACTGCTATGCTGATGACACACAGCTCTTCCTCTCGTTTCAACCAGATGATCCCACAGTAGCTGCACGGGTCTCAAGCTGTCTGGCGGACATCTCCACATGGATGAAGGAACATCACCTGCAGCTCAACCTGGCAAAGACTGAGCTTCTCATCCTCCCTGCCAATCCGTCTATACAACACGACTTCACCATCCAGCTAGAGTCATCATCAATCACCCCATCAAGGTCGGTCAGAAATCTCGGAGTAACGCTTGATGACCAGCTGTCCTTCACAGATCACATTTCAAAGACAGCTCGATCATGCAGGTTTGCACTGCACAACATCAGGAAGATCAGGCCTTTCCTAACTGAGCATGCAACACAACTTCTGGTCCAGGCCCTGGTCATTTCTAGGCTTGACTACTGTAATGCTCTTTTGGCCGGACTTCCAGCATGTGCAACAAAACCTCTACAGATGATCCAAAATGCTGCAGCTCGTCTTGTCTTCAACGAGCCCAAGAGGGCCCACGTCACTCCTCTGTTCATCTCTCTGCACTGGCTACCTCTCGCTGCTCGCATCAAGTTCAAGGCATTGACGCTTGCCTACAGATCTATCACAGGCTCAGCTCCCTACTACTTTCACTCACTCCTACGAGTCTACATCCCTACCAGACGCCTACGATCGATCAACGAGCGACGTCTCGTGGTTCCATCACAGAGAGCCACAAAATCACTTTCCAGAACATTCTCATTCACAGCTCCATGCTGGTGGAACGCTCTCCCCGGCCTCATCCGGAATGCAGAATCACTGGCAACATTCAAAAAACAGCTGAAAACCCATCTCTTCCGTGAGCACTTAACCTCATAAAAAAAATTAAAAAAAAAAAAAAAAAAAAAATCCTTTGAAACATCACTTATCAGACTTATGCTACTCTGAATAATGCCTGAACTTTGTATTCTGAGCACTTCTTGCGTTGTTGTTGTTTTTGCCTCTTCATGATGACTCGCTTTATTTAGTCCTAATTTGTAAGTCGCTTTGGATAAAAGCGTCTGCTAAATGACTAAATGTAAATGTAAGTTATTTTTGTGATGCAAAGCTGAATTTTCATCAGCAAGTACTCCAGTCTTTGGTGTCTTATGATCCTTCAGAAATCATTCTAATATGATGATTTGATACTCAGTTATTATCAATGATGGAAACAGTTGTGCTGTTTAATATATTTTTTTGGAATACTTTTTTCAGGATTCATTGATGAGTAAAACGTTAACAGCATTTATTCATAAAAACAGCATTTATTCAAAATAAAAACATTTCTAACAATATAAATCGTTACCATCACCTTTTATCAATTTAACGCATCCTTGTTGAATTAAATTACTAATTTCTTTTAAAAAAAATTTGTTATTGTTCCCAAACTATTGAACGGTAGTGTATATTGTTACAAAAGATTTATATTCTAAATGAATACAGTTCTTTTTAACTTTTTATTCATCAAATAATCCTGAAAAAAGTATCTCAGGTTATAAAAAAAATATTAAGCAGCACAACTGTTTCCAACATTGATCATAAATCATCATATTAGAATGATTTCTGAAGGATCATAAGACAGCAAAGACTGGAGTACTTGCTGATGAAAATTCAGCTTTGCATCACAAAAATAAATTACATTTTAAAGTATATTAAAAAAGAGAACCAATATTTTAAATTGTAATAATATTTCATAATATAACTTTTTTTTTTTTTTAACTGCAGGCTTGATGAGCATAAGAGACTTCTTTCAAAAACATTAAAAATAGTAATGTTTCCAAAATTTTGACTGGTACTGTACATTATTGCTAGCTACTGTAACTTTGATTAGTTCACACTGTAGATCATGGGGTTGTTAATGAACAGTTCTTTCATAGATTAATTGATGATATGTGATAATGTTAGCTTTATTTTTACTCTCAATTTTTTTTTTGATTTTAGAAAAAACCTTTAGAAAAAAAATCACAATTATAACTTTTCTTTCTTTGTGTCCAGGCAAGAGGAAACGGAGCATGCACCATCAGGAGCATCTTGCTGTTTTAAGAGAGATGCAGGTGGCTGATATTCAACAGCAGGAACTGAACCGTGCACAGAGGGAGCTCCATTTGCAGATGGCAATAGATGAGGCCCGGCAAGCAAGGGAGCACTAAGCGGCCTTAAGGAGGGAGGAAAATGCACAAACGGCTGCATTCAATCAAGCCTTTCTCAACGTCATGGGGATGCTTGTACAGGCGATGAGTGACCGAACAGAACAGTGACAGAACCGACAAGAACAGAACTCTCTGCCCGACTAAAACCTCCCTAGTCCATACTTCACGGAAATAGTTATTTTTTTAACTTGTTTTTCCTGTGAATGTTTTTATACTACCGGTACATACGTTTGTGCACAACGTTTAAAGTTTGCTTAGTGTACATTTTTTACTTTTAAATTTGTTTATATATGTCGTATTTATATTTATTTTTTTGCACTACATACATTTGCACAATTAAAGTTTGCTTGGTGTACATTCTTTACTTTTAAATTTGTCTTTATATATGTCTTTATATTTTCATTATATACATTTTTTTGCACTACATACGTTTGCACTTTGTTTAACGTTTGATCTGTTTACATTTTTCTTCAATAAAATTTACTTGTCAAACATGTACTTTCCTTTTTAATGGTGCATGTGGATTAGAGCAACATGTATCAAGCTACATGTCACAATTTAAAAGATTAATAGTACACTTTTACCTAAAACTCACTTTAAACCGCTATTGAGTATTTGTATCATATTCCGCTCGCGGTTTAAAATAGTGTTTGGACATAAAATGAACAAAAATGCTATTCTGTATGACAAAATATCTATAAGAACATGTGATAATTATTTCTCCAAATATGCACACAATTGGATAAGAGCCCTGATGAATGCTGTATATTGCATGTAAGTGAACACAAACCTGAGAAAAACATGATTGACTGCATTACCTATTCAAAATATCAAATATTACAGATTAATAATTTTGCACTCCTGGAATAAATTAAGAATTTAATGTCACTGCAAAGCAGATTTATCATAAACAGTGGTCAAATATCAAAGCTGGAGTCTTACATCTTTATAATGATGCTATTTATTATTAATATTATATTTATAATAAATGGGTTATTTATAATAAATGGGTAAATAAATATGCAAGGGAAACTTTTTCAAATACTGCACAAAAGTTTATTTACAACACACTTTACAGAACAGACATTGTCAACTATTCAAGTAACGCATCAGAGCCTCACGGACATCCCTGCCCTCCTCCTCTACATGCTGTGCCAGTGCCAGTCCCAGCACAGGCTCTGCTGCTGAAGGTGGATCCCATACAATCTCATAGGCCTCTCCATGACTCTCACAAAGGTTATGTAGAGCACAGCATGTCAGCACCATAGATTTCACAAGGTCGACCGCACAGTCATTTCTTTTCATAAGGCAACGCCATCTTCCTTTTAATCTACCAAAAGCATTTTCAACCACTACACGTGCTCTGGAGATTTTCATGTTGTAGACCCGCTGTTCCGCTGTTAGCCGTCCAGTGTCAATGAATGGTTTTAATAGCCAGTTCTGCAAGGGATAGGCAGAGTCTCCAAGGATGTAGTAACCAACATTCACCCCAGCAATGTTTCTGGTGCTAGCTGGTATGTGGTTTCCACGGCTTGCCACCTCCCACAGTGTGGACAGTCTCAGAACCCGAGCATCATGCAGGCTTCCAGGCAGTCCTGTGAAAACATTCCAGAAAAGTCCCTTTCCATCCACAACACCTTGAAGGATGATGGAGTGCCAGCCTTTACGGTTGAAATAGTCACAGTGATAGTCTTGTGGTGCTATTATGGGTATGTGTGATCCATCAATAGCACCAATACACTGTGGAAGTCCCCATCTGTTCTCAACGTAGGCAGCCATTTCTTTAAACCTCTCCTGATCTGGAAAACGAATTTGTTCCGGTACCAACAACGTCTCTGATGCAGCACAGAACTCCTGAACACACCGACACACAGTTGAAATGCTTGCTCCAAAAAGATGTCCAACACTTCTGTACTCAGAGCCGGTTGCAAGTTTCCACAAGGCAAGGCAAGGCAAGTTTATTTATATAGCACATTTCATACACAATGGCAATTCAAAGTGCTTTACATAGAAGAAATTAAAATAATAAAAAGAAATAAGAATAGTTAAAACAGTTTAGAAGAATACAAAATAAAATACAGTACAAACAGTCGGACGAACATTGGCACAGTGCTCATTCAGTAAATGCATAGCTAAACAGATGTGTTTTGAGTCTGGATTTGAATGTGACTACAGTAGGAGCACATCTGATCTCCTCTGGAAGCTGGTTCCAGCTGCGGCTGGCATAATAGCTAAAAGCGGACTCGCCATGCTTAGAGTGAACCCTTGGTATTTCTAGCTGATATGATCCTAATGATCTGAGTGATCTGTTGGGTTTATATTCAGTGAGCATATCTGCAATGTATTGAGGTCCTAGGCCATTGAATGATTTATATACCAGTAATAATACTTTAAAATCAATCCTAAATTTAACTGGGAGCCAGTGTAAAGACCTGAGGACTGGTGTGATATGTTCATATTTTCTGGTTCTGCTCAGAATCCTGGCGGCAGCGTTCTGTATGAGCTGCAACTGTCTTATGGTCTTTTTGGGAAGGCCAGTGAGGAGTCCATTACAATAATCCACCCTGCTGGTGATGAAAGCATGAACAAGTTTCTCTAAGTCTTGTCTGGAAACAAAGCATCTTATTCTTGCTATATTTTTCAGATGATAGTATGCTGATTTAGTTATTGCTTTGACATGACTACTGAAACTAAGGTCTGACTCTAGTGTCACACCAAGATTCCTGACTTGATGTTTAGTTGTTTGACCCCTAGAGTGAAGGTATGCGTTCACCTTGAGAACTTCATCTTTGTTTCCAAACGCAATGACTTCAGTTTTGTCTTTGTTTAACTGAAGAAAGTTTTGACACATCCAACTGTTGACTTCATCAATGCATTGGCACAGGGAGTCAATGGGGCTGTAATCGTTAGGCGATAGGGCTAAGTAGAGCTGTGTGTCGTCTGCATAGCTGTGGTAGGCAATTTGGTTCTTTCTCATTATTTGGCTCATTGGGAGCATATACAGGTTGAACAGGAGTGGTGCAAGAATTGAGCCTTGAGGGACTCCGCATGTCATGGATGTCCACTCAGACTTATGGTCTCCTATACTCACATAATAACCTCTCCCATCTAAGTATGACCTGAACCATTTTAGGACTATCCCAGAAAGCCCCACCCAGTTTTCCAGCCTGTCCAGAAGTATGTTGTGATCGACAGTGTCAAATGCAGCACTGAGGTCGAGTAGTACCAGCACTGATAATTTGCCTGAGTCAGTATTTAAGCGAATATCGTTTATTATCTTTATGAGCGCTGTCTCTGTGCTGTGGTGCGGTCGGAAACCAGATTGAAAATTGTCAAAGTATCCATTCGAGCATAAGAATTTGTTCAGCTGATTGAAGACAGCTTTTTCAATGACCTTGCCTATGAAGGGAAGATTTGAGATCGGTCTATAGTTGCTTAATATGGTCTTATCCAGATTGCTCTTTTTCAGGAGGGGCTTGACAACTGCAGTTTTTAGGGAGTTTGGAAAACTCCCAGAGAGAAGTGAAGCATTTACCACTTCTAGAAGATCTGCTTCTAAACTGTTTAACACACTTTTGAAAAACGATGTGGGAAGTGTGTCAAGAGCGCAGGTTGACGTTTTAAGGTGCTGTACGGTTTCTTCCAAAATTTTGCCATCAATTTCTTTGAAATCAGACATAGTAACTACTTTCTCAGGTGGTTTGATCTGTCTGACCCCAGCGCAACTCAAGGATGTGCTGATCACCTTTCTGATATTATTGATTTTCTCAGAGAAGAAAGAAGCAAACTCACTGCACTTGCTGTCTGAGAGCATTTCACTGGGAATCTGGCTTGGGGGGTTTGTCAGTCTCTCTACAGTAGCAAAAAGAGTGCGTGTGTTGTTTAAATTGCTGTTTATAATATTTGAGAAGAAAGTCTGTCTAGCTTTGCCTAGTTCCATATTGAAAGCATGAAGGCTGTCTTTGTAGATGTTATAATGGACTACAAGTTTTGTCTTCCGCCACATGCGCTCTACTTTTCTGCATTGTCTTTTCATATTTTGCACTGCTGTTGAGTTTCTCCAAGGTGCCTTTTGTCTGCCACTCTTCTTCCTGACTTTAACAGGAGCAATATCATCAATTACACCTTTAACTTTTGAGTTAAAAGAATCAAGGAGAAAATCAACAGAGTCTGCAGATATGCTTGGTGTTAAGGATATAGCCTTCATAAATAGGACACTAGTGTTCTCATTTAAGCATCTCTTCTTGACAGACACAGATCTCGCTTCAGTGGCAGGAGAGATCAATATATCAAAGAAAATACAGAAATGATCAGACAGTGCTACATCCTTAATAACAATCGATGAAATGTTTAGACCCTTACTGATAAGTAAATCTAAAGTGTGTCCACGATTGTGTGTGGGTCCATGTACATGCTGAGTCAGATCAAAAGTTTTTAAAACAGTTTTGATTTCTTTTGCCATATTGTTTTCTCCATTATCTATATGGATGTTAAAATCTCCAGCAATGGCAAAACAGTCAAACTCTGAGGTAATTGTTGATAACAGTTCTGTAAAGTCCTCAGCAAAGGCTGGAGAGTATTTTGGAGGCCTGTAAATAATGAAAAGTAAAATGCGTGGAGCACCTTTTAACACAATACCCAGATATTCGAAAGACAAGTAATTCCCAAATGATATTTGCTTACATTGATAGATATCTTTAAAAAGAGCAGCTAGACCCCCACCTCTCTTAACAGCTCTGCAGACACTCATAAAAGTAAAGTTAGGAGGGGCTGCTTCATTGAGGATTGTTGCACTGTAGCTGTCTTCTAGCCAGATTTCATTTAGAAGCATAAAATCCAGGTTGTTTGTGGTTATTAAGTCGTTGACTAGAAGTGATTTATTTTTAAGTGAGCGAATGTTTAAAAGAGCTAACTTAACAGACTTACTTTTCCCCACAGCAATATTAGTTTGACGTGTAATAGGCACCAGATTAGTTGGGTTTGCTGTACGGCTATTGAAGGCCTTAGACTTTCTATCATGTAATAGAACAGCAATAGAGAAAGATACAGGCACACTGGGTTCCCGCTTGTTTTGTAAACATTTGAGAAAGTTACTGTTATCAGAGCGGGCACCCGACACATATCACTGAGAGCTGGTATCAGTTGTTTTTGGTTCACCTCGAGCAGAAGGAGGAGGGTGTGGGCCCTGGCGTTGTGGTAGAGGCCGAAGAGCTCTCACAGGAGGAGGGGGAGGGCGAGCTGGGCCCGCAGGCTTTGGTGGTAGTGGTGCCTGTCTTTTTTTAGTTGGTATCTGGGGGCTTGCAGCAAAAGAGTGGGATAGTCTGGTTCCAGCATGCACCAGTTCTTCCATTTTCTGTGAGAAGCAGAGTAGTGGCGTTGCAGGGGAGAGGGAGAAAGTGTCTGGTGAAAGGGGCTGTTGCTCTGGTGTTATAGGAGGCTGTAATATGCTGTCCTGGCTTCCCTGGCTGTTTTCCAGGAAGTCGTCCTTGGGTGCTGAATCTTCAAGCAGTTCTGATATGGCTGTCTGTGGTGAGCTCTGTGGGCAGGGCTCAGCTGAGATTGTGTCCGTGAGCAGAGGTTGTTGTGGCAGAGTGGTGTTATCATGTCCATTTTGCTGCTGAAGTGAAGTCCCGTGGTCATTCATACTGTGTCCAGGTGTGTGTGTGCCATTCAGATTGAGTGGATTGGCACAAACCGCAGAAGGATGATTTAGGGAGAAGTAGATATTGTCCTTTAACACTCTTGAACCAAGTTTGTTTGGGTGATGGCCGTCCCGATGAAACAGTTGTCGTTGACTCCAGAAAAGATTGAAATTGTCAATGAAGTTCACTGCTTTTATATTGCAGGTTTTTTGCAGCCATGTATTTAGCCCAAGCAACCGTGAAAACCTGTTTGTTCCTCTTGCTGGGAGAGGTCCACTGATGAATGTTTGAACTTTCAGTCTTTTAAGTGTTTCAAAAAGTTCATTGAAATCCTTCTTAAGGAGTTCTGACTGCTCTTTATGAATATCATTCTTCCCCACATGTATGATGAGTCGATTTGCAGTCTTATGTTTCATCAGAATGTTCTGAAGTTCCCTGTTTATATCAGAAGTTGTTGCTTGTGGAAGGCAGCACGTAGTTGTATCCCTGTTGCTAATGTTTCTGATTATGGAGTCCCCCACTATCAGAGTCCTGGGCTCGGCTGCGCGCTGAGCTGAGTGCCGCTGTCTGCTCGACCTTGAGCGCCAGTTAGCATCAGTGTTAGCTACTGGCCCATTCAGTCTGTGTTCGATCACATTCAACACATTTGTGGATTCCTCATTTACATTCATTAGTACTTCAAATCTGTTCTCAAGATGTATAGGCGGTGGTAGGAGGCCAGTGTTTGCAATCCTTGTCAGAGCTGTATCTGGGGTAGAGGATGCTACTGCGGTAATATGTGATGCTCGTGACAATCTGATGTCTCGAGTGCCTTTGGGTTTAGCTCCCTGTTTGTGCCATCGATTAGTAAGTCGATCGGCTTGTTTCTCTACCTGTCGAGGAGTACTAGTTTCATGGGACTCACCGGTATGCTGTGGGTGTCCATGACGAAGCTCTGTTGTGTGCTCCGTCTGGTTTGGTGGTCCCGTAAATAACTTTGTTTCTAGAACTGCAATCCTTTGTAAAAGTCTGTGGCAGTTAGTGCAGCAAGTAGATTCCAGAAGAGGCATTTTCTCTTATCCTTGTAGGCAGTTGTGTTTTCCTTTCCCGGTATGTAAGCTGGTCGGGTAAAAGAATTCTCAGTTTTTGTAGTAATCCAAACTTTGTCGTATGAGCACTGTGCTGATTTGCTGAAGTTAAAATTAGGTGATAAAAGGAAATAAAATAAAGGAAATCAAATATAGAAAAAATAGGAGATAAAATGTAAAAGCGATAGAGCAAAGCGCGGAGCAGTAAGCAAGAGCGTCCGAACAGTAGCTGAGCAGGAAGTGTTTTTTGTGCAATTTTCCACAGTGCAATGGCTACTCTCTTCTTTAGAGGTACACACACGCGGAAGTTTGTGTCCCGTCTCTCCATCGCAGGACGCAGTTTGTTGCACAAGTAAATAAACGTTTCTTCCGACATCCTAAAGTTCTCCAACCACTGCGTGTTTGTAAAGCCAGGAACAATCACATCCCACCACTCAGAAGCTCTGTTAAATGTCCAAACAGATGGTCTGTGGCGGCGACTTTGCGAAATATGATACATCTGAAATACACAGAGTACACATTTTACTACATAAAATTGGCAGCTAAATTCATTATATGCTTTGTGACAATATAGCGATTGAGATCCTAAACAACATTAGCTTACCCTCGTGCGCCGTCGGGCAAACCGAGAGATGTCGTCATCTTCGCTTTGTTGTAAGAGTTCCCAGACTCTTTTGTTTTTTTTTGCAGTAATTTGTTGTGCTGCCATCAGCCTCATTTTAAACACATTTCTCCGTCTTGAAGTTAAAAACATCCACATGCCGAGAATCAAGAACACCATCCCCTCGATAGGCTCCATTGTTCCTGTGTTGTGCGTTTGAAATGTGGCGCGTTTAGGATGATGTCATGACAGTAGAGGCGGCAACTATTAACGATCAGTCCCACCCACTTTGAAGCGGTACTAACTGCAGTGGAAAAGCAACCGAGCTAAAGCGAACCGAACCGTGCCGTACCGAGTCGAGTCGTACCACGCAGTGGAAAAGCGAAGCGAGCCGAACCGTACCGAGCCGAGCCGAGCCGTACCGAGCCGAGCCGTACCATGCAGTGGAAAAGCGCCATAACGTTATTCCATAACGTTATTCCACACTTGAGAAAAGAAAACAGCCTACCTCACTCCTCAGCGCGATCTGCTGCTCATATCAGGAGATATTTCTCCTCATCAGCACTGTGGAAACTTTTCTCCATAAAGGCTATAATGTCTCACTCGCGACGCGCTTTGTTTACAGCTGATGTGGGGGCGTTTCACAGACTGAAATGGTTCTCAGAATTTGCGTTTGAATAGCACGCGCTCTCCGGGGAGTGGTCAAATTACTGTGAATCATCTCGTAATGAGGTCGACTGGAGTCGCTCTCTTTGTATACAGATTACAGACACTAAGAATATTTGTTTTTTATATAAATGACTTCATTTAAAAGCTGCGATCTCAAGCTTTATGCCCGTGGGTCTGTTTGCCTGTTTGACTGAATTTTCGCGGAGTTATAGATCATTTTCGAACGTGTTTCAAACGGGAGTTTACTGACAGAGAGAAGGCAGAAATCGCATCATCTTAATTTTTCTTTATTTGTCAAAAAGCAAAACACTTTATTTTTATTGTGAGTATACAGAAAAAAAATAGAAGCTGAACAGGATCGATTGATGTATTACACGAAAATGAAAGATCAAAATTAACAGAGCATTTAGTGTTTATTTTCATTGCTAAAAAAAAAACCGAGCAAAACGCGCGGGCGCGTTTTTGGTCCCCAGAGGGTTAAGTGTGTATCTTTTTTGTGTATACTCACAATAAAAACAACGTGTTTTGCTTTTTGCCAAATAAAGAAAAATAAATATGATGCGAGTTCTGCTTTCTCTCTGTCAGTGAAGTCCATTCTGAAACGTGTCCGAAAATGAACTGTAACTCAGCGAATACTCAGTCAATCAGGCATACAGACACACAGGCATGAAGCTTGAATTCTCTTCTTTTAAATGAAGTAATTTTTATAAAAAACAAATATTCTCAGTTTATGCAATATGTATGAAAAGAGAGAGATGTCAGTCATTCTCATCTCAGCTCATTATGTTTTAATGTGACTCCGCCCACGGAGAGCGCGCACTATTCAAACGCAGATAATCTGAGGTGATCCAGGCAAACCTGTGAAATGCCCACATCAGCTGGATAACACACACCGCGAGTTAACAGAGTCATGTACTTTACGACGCTGTGAGGAATAATACTATCTTAATAATAATCCTGGAAAATTTACCTCAGAAGTGCTGGAAGTTTAATTTCGAGGAGCAACAGATCCGGCTGAGGAATAGGTCAGTTCTATATCTGCTTTGTTCTAATCGCAAGTGTCTGTACACGCAAAAAGACTGTTTAAATATGAATCGCGTTTCTATGTACTGTATGAATGAATGAACGCACATATGCGCGCTGTTGTGGAGCTACAGCTGGCAAAAAGACTGTTTAACCCTCATGTGGTGTTCAAAACCCTATAACACCTGTGGTGTTCCCGGTCAAAAATGACCGGCCCATAAAAAAAAGCTTATAAATCACTCATTATACCATATTTTCACCCAATCTTGGATTCAATCTGTTTGTCAACATGTTCTCTTTCAATTAGGACTGGTTTTATATTTTGATTTGCATCTAAATAATCTTAGGCCTCATTTATTTGAGAGTAGGCATTTCATTTTTTGAGTAATTTTTTTTTAATTTTGGAAATATTAAATAAAATCTGAAGAAAATTGGTATTGTTGATCACACTAGTCTACTCTAATGTTTCACCAGGAATTTTGTTTTGAAACTTTTGTTTTGTAAAAAATATGGCACATAGTCACACTTGTGGTGTTCCCGGTCAAAAATGACCGGCCTATAAAAAATAGCTTATAAATCACTCATTATACCATATTTTCACCCAATCTTGGATTCAATCTTTTTGTCAACTTGTTCTCTTTCAATTAGGACTGGTTTTATATTTCTGTTTGCATCTGATTAATCATGGGCCTCATTTATCTGAGAGTAGGCATCTCATTTTTTGAGTAAAAAACAAATAATTTATGAGTAAATTTGGAAATATGAAAAAAAAAAATGAAAAAAATGGCTACTGTTGATCACACTAGTCTACTCTAATATTTCACCAGGAATTTTGTTTTGTAAAAAATATGGCACATAGTCACACTTGTGGTGTTCCCGGTCAAAAATGACCGGCCTATAAAAAATAGCTTATAAATCACTCATTATACCATATTTTCACCCAATCTTGGATTCAATCTTTTTGTCCACTTGTTCTCTTTCAATTAGGACTGGTTTTATATTTATATTTGCATCTGATTATTCATAGGCCTCATTTACGATCAGACACGATCAAGATGGCGCCGCGGATGGCTGCCTCGGTGTGGAGCTCTCCAGTCATTGTGTTGTTTTTGTTCGTTTGTTCTGCGTTTAGTCATTCTTTTCCTATCAGTTTCACCAAAGACGAACTTCTGGACATTAGGAAACACACACCAGACAAGTTTTTTACAGATTTTGATTACTCAGACGTTTTACTGGACATTCTCGTTGGAGGCGCAGCGGTGTTGTTAAAACGCGCGGTCAGACGCAAACGCGGGAAGCGCGCCGGCGCGCTGGTTAAACTCCGCGAGCGCGGCCTCCGCACTGCACTACCCAGTATTCATCTTGCGAATCTCCGATCTCTTCCTAACAAAATGGACGAACTTCTTCTCCTCACCCGCACTAACAAGGATTTTTTAAACTCCGCTGCTCTGTGCTTCACTGAAACCTGGCTGAGTGAAGCCATACCGGACAACGCACTACATCTGCCGGGCTTCCAGCTGTTCCGAGCGGATCGCATCGCGGAACTAACGGGGAAAACGAGAGGTGGTGGATTGTGTTTCTACATTAACGAAAGTTGGTGTTCAGATGTAACAACACTGAAGAAGATGTGCTCTCCTAATTTAGAGGCGCATTTCATAAACTGTAAACCTTTCTACTCGCCGCGGGAGTTTTCCTCATTCATTCTCGCGAATGTTTACATTCCTCCAGACGAGTGTGTGAGCGCGGCGCTACAACAGCTGGCTGAACATATAGCTGAAATGGAACAAAGGTACCCAGACTCTCTTTTAATCATTCTTGGGGATTTTAACAAAGCAAATCTCTCCCGTGAACTGCCAAAATACAGACAGCATGTTACATGTCCTACCAGAGACAGTAATATATTGGACCACTGTTACACCACGATAAAGAATGCGTATCACTCCGTCCCACGGGCAGCTTTGGGGCTCTCTGATCACTGTTTGGTTCATCTTATACCGACCTACAGGCAGAAACTGAAATCAGCTAAACCTGTATTAAGGACTGTAAAAAGATGGACCAACGAAGCAGAGCAGGATCTACAGGCCTGCTTCGATTGCACTGATTGGACTGTTTTTGAAGCTGCAGCCACCGATCTGGATGAGCTCACAGATACTGTAACATCATATATCAGTTTCTGTGAGGATACATGCATTCCTACCAGGACATTCTTATCATTCACTAATGATAAACCATGGTTTACTGGGAAACTCAAACAGCTTCGTCATGCCAAAGAGGATGCTTACAGAAGTGGGGATAAAATCTTGTATAACCAGGCCAGAAACAAACTGACAAAGGAGATCAGAGTTGCTAAAAGAAGCTACTCTGAAAAGCTGAAAAAACAGTTTTCAGCCAACGACCCGGCATCAGTCTGGAGAGGCCTGAGGAACATCACCAACTACAAGTCACCATCCCCCCCATCTGTGGAGAATCAACAACTGGCTGACACTCTCAATGCATTCTATTGCAGGTTTGAGAAGCCCAGACTCACACCTCACACCCGCCCTGATGTGCACTTCACACATCCACCATCACCTCCTGCAACCCCTCTCCTCCCCCCTTCTGCCATCCAACCTGAGCTTAAGGTCTGTGTGGAGGACGTGAGCAGAGTCTTCAAAAAACAGAAGACTAGGAAAGCTTCAGGCCCAGACGGCATCTCATCTGCTTGTCTAAAAGCCTGTGCTGACCAACTGGCCCCAGTCTTCACGCAGATCTTCAACAGATCATTGGAGCAGTGTGAAGTTCCCTGCTGCTTCAAACGCTCCACTATCATTCCGGTTCCCAAAAAAACAAAAATCACTGGACTTAATGACTACAGACCTGTCGCTCTCACGTCTGTGGTCATGAAGTCGTTTGAAAGACTGGTGTTGGCCTATCTGAAGGACATCACCGAACCCCTGATGGATCCCCTTCAGTTTGCTTACAGAGCAAACAGGTCTGTGGATGATGCAGTCAACATGGGACTGCACTATATCCTGCAACATCTTGACAGACCTGGGACTTATGCACGGATCTTATTTGTGGACTTCAGTTCGGCCTTCAATACCATCATCCCTGATCTTCTCACAGCCAAACTGACTCAGCTCTCCATGCCATCCACAATCTGTCAGTGGATCTCCAGCTTCCTGACGGACCGGCAGCAGCTAGTGAGACTGGGGAAACTCACATCCAGGACCCTCACCATCAGCACTGGCGCCCCCCAAGGGTGCGTTCTCTCCCCACTGCTCTTCTCCCTGTACACTAATGACTGCACTTCTAAAGACCCCTCTGTCAAGCTCCTGAAATTTGCAGACGACACCACTGTCATCGGTCTCATCCAAAATGGTGACGAGTCTGCTTACAGACTGGGGGTTGAACAGCTGGCTGTCTGGTGCAGTTATAACAACCTTGAGCTGAACACACTCAAAACAGTGGAGATGATCGTGGACTTCAGGAGAAACACCCCAGCACTCCCTCCTCTCACCATCATGAACAGCACTGTGGAAGCAGTGGAGTCATTCAGGTTCCTGGGCTCTACCATCTCCCAGGACCTGAAGTGGGCAAATCACATTGACTCCATTGTGAAAAAGGCCCAGCAGAGACTGTACTTCCTTCGCCAGCTGAAGAAGTTCAATCTGCCACAGGAGCTGCTGATCCAGTTCTACTCAGCCGTCATTGAGTCTGTTTTAAGCACTTCCATCACTGTCTGGTTTGGTTCAGCTACCAAATCGGACATCAGGAGACTACAACGGACAGTCCGGACTGCAGAGAGGATTATTGGTGCCCCTCTGCCAACCCTCCAGGACCTGTACTCTTCCAGAGTGAGGAAGAGAGCAGGTAAAATCATCACGGACTCCACTCACCCTGGACACCCCCTGTTTGAACTGTTACCGTCAGGACGGCGACACAGATCACTGGCCACAAGAACTTCCAGGCACAGGAACAGTTTCTTTCCACAGGCCATTTCCCTTCTGAACACTTAACATGCCCCCCAAAGCATATGCCTGTAAGTGCAATACTCCCACTGTCTAGTGCAATAAACTCAGGTGATATTTATATCTATATTATTCATACTACTCAAAATACTGTAAATATGTTTATAATCTGTAACATGCGCTAGACTCCCACTGTCTAGTGTAATATTCTCTAATTCAGGTGATATTTATATTATTCATACTACTCAAAATACTGTAAATATGTTCATAATCTGTAAATGTTTATTCAGACTAAACCCAACTGTGACCCTACTTTTTTACTTTTATACTATTTTTATTTATTTTTTATATATTTTCATTCTTAGAATTTGTATTACTATGTTCTTGTTGTATTTGTATTTGTATATGTGCACTGGAAGCTTCAGTACCAAGAAAAATTCCTTGTGGGTGCAAGCACACTTGGCAATAAAGCTCTTTCTGATTCTGATTCTGATTCTGATTCTGATTTATTTGATAGTAGGCATCTAATTTTTTGAGTAAAAAACAAAACATTTTTGAATAATTTTGGAAAAATTAAATAAAATCTGAAGAAAATTGGCACTGTTGATCACACTAGTCTACTTTAATGTTTCACAAGGAATTTTGTTTTGAAAAACTTTTATTTTGTACAAAATGGCACAGAGTTACTCTTGTGGTGTTCCACTGGGCCATTGAGGGCCATTGTTTCAGTTGGCCATTGAAAGTGAATGGGAGAGACGTGTTAGAAGTCCATGAGGAATATCTTTAGATCTGAGTGATGGATTATGGTGAGTTTGGGCTCTTTTTAATCTTAACAATCTCATGTAAATAATGATGTGCCATTTTCCACAATTTATGCATGCTTTATTGAGTTATGAGTTAAAACGCGACATAAGTGCTAGGCTACATCTATATTCAAGGCTCTGTGTGCGCCTGTTGGGGTTTGTGTGTAAAAACTCCATTAGGAATATCTTTAGATCTGAGTGATGGATTATGCTGAGTTTGGGCTGTTTTTAATCATGATAGTCTGCTGAAAATAATGATGTACAGTTTTCTACGATCTGTGCATGCTTCGTGAAGTATGAACGAAAACCAAACGTGAGTGCTTCATGAGTATATACTTGGCTAGATGCGTCTGTGGTATTTTCTGTGTTAGAACGCCATGAGGAATATCTTTAGATCTGATTGATGGAATATATTGATTATATATTTGGGCTCTTTTTAATCGTGAGCTCCTGCTGTAAATAACGATGTGTCATTTTCCACAATCGGAGCATGTTTCATGAAGTTACGAGCGGAAATGTGTCTAAAATTCAGAATCCATACATGGTTTACACATGGGTCTCTTGAAGGGCTTCTTTTAGAAAAACCTAGCTCAAGTTTAGTAAAAAGCCTGAAACAATTATGCTTGTTGTATTCTACTCATTGAGACCTTTCAAATGACATATGACACAGGACTATCTGAGCTGTATGATGTATTTGACATATTGCTGAATGTAATACAAAAAAGTAGTTTATAAATTATGATTTTTTTTCCTTCTAATTATCAGCAAATAACTCGGCACTACTTAGGAGTTTATCAAATTGGCTACATTCTTTGTAAATTTCAGACTCTAAGCTTTCAAATGACACCTATTTTAAGTTGATCAAGGTAATAGTTTTGAAAAATATTATGATTATTTATTTCACAGCTAGGTGGCGCTTGCAGGGGGTACACTCAGTTTGAAATGATACATATTTTGTGTTGTTCCATTCATTGGATGCATTGGTCTCTCCCATTCACTTTCAATGGCCCATTGAAACAATGGCCCACAATGGTCCTCAATGGCCCAGTGGAACACCACAAGTGTAACTCTGTGCCATATTGTACAAAATAAAAGTTTTTCAAAACAAAATTCCTGGTGAAAAATTAAAGTAGACTAGTGTGATCAACAGTGCCAATTTTCTTCAGATTTTATTTAAAATTTCTAAAATTATTCAAAAATAATGTTTTTTTTACTAAAAAAATTAGATGCCTACTCTCAAATAAATGAGGCCTACGATTAATCAGATGCAAATAGAAATATAAAACCAGTCCTAATTGAAAGAGAACAAGTTGACAAAAAGATTGAATCCAATATTGGGTGATAATATAGCATCACAAGTGCTATCATAAGCTATTTTGTGTAGGCTCGTCATTTTTGACCGGGAACACCACAAGTGTGACTCTGTGTCATTTTGTACAAAATAAAAGCATTTCAAAAGAAATTTCCTGGTTAAACATTAAAGTAGACTAGTGTGATCAACAGTGCAATTTATTTTCATATTTTTCTCAATATTGCCAAAATTATTAACAAATAATGCTTTTTTCACTCAAAAACTGAGGTGCATAAGCTCGGATAAATGACTCCTACAATTAAACTGTTTGAAAATTGAATACAAAACCAGTCCTAATTGAAAGAAAACAAGTTGATAAAAAGATTGAATCCAATTTTTGGGGATAATATAGCATAACGAGGGATTTATAAGCTATTTTGTGTAGGCCTGTCATTTTTGAGCGGGAACACCATAGGTGTAACAAGGTGAAAAAAACAACACAAAAAAAGTAAAAAAATAAAATAAAATTGGACAAGTTGTTATAGTCTCTGTGAACAAAGTCACTAAGTTTCAGTTCAATGCGATAACATTAACTAGTATTTTCAGGAAAAAGAAAATCTTCTCCAGTCAAAAATGACATGAACACCACATGAGGGTTAAATATGAATCGCGTTTCTATGTATGAATGAATGAATGCACAGATGCGTGCTGTTGTGTCGCTGTATGAATACTATCACGCTGTATGAATACTGCAGCTGGCAAAAATACTGTTTAAAAATGAATCGCGTTTTTGTGTGTGAATGAATGAACAGCTTTTACCAAACTCTATTGCTATACTAGTAAAAATCGACTACAAAAATGGGATAGATTATAAAGTTTTTACTGTAAAATGCTGCCACATCAAATAAGCTTATAATGTTGCCAATTTCTAATGAATCCTTAACTTTTGAAATAAATATGATAAAATGTATACTTTAGTTTTTACAAAGAAAGATTACACTGGAAATATTGTTACAATTTTAATTGTTGTTGTAATTGTATAACCTTTTTAATAAAATAGCAAATATATATATATATATATATATATATATATATATATATATATATATATATATATATATATATATAGATGTAAACAAAATCTTAAAAGGTCAATATAAGCCTTCTCTTTTAATTTTTATTGTGTTTTATAAGTGACACATTTGGGTAGAGAATATATTCCAAAACTTTCTGAAAATACAGTATGAGAACAATTAACTGCACAATTACTAGAAATGTTTACCTAGTATATTATACAATTTGCAAGCACAATTTGTGAAAAAAACAACTGTGTTTCCAACTGTGAATATATTTATAAATAAATCCAAACAATCAAAAAGCCATTCTTTCTTAAATCTCCTCATTCTTTGTGCAAGGTTGCTCAGAATGATAGGGCCTGTTAGCATCTAATAGGGCCATTATGGGTGGGTCTTTGTCTTTCTCAGGTGTGAAAGAAATTAAATATTCATGATGTCCACACCTCTTCGCATAAAGCTTTCTCACACAAAACATGTCTTGCAAATTTTAAATCAATGTATTGTCTTATCTGAATGAGTATGCAGGATGATTTTCACATAGTTTTGGAGCAAATATTCTAGGCTACGTGATACAATTTTCAAAAGTCTTATGAAGAAATAATCAGTATGGTTTTCATGACCTTATTTCAGTGACAATTTTCTAAAAAAAATTCACAAACCACGCATAAATGTCATTATCTCAAAACTACAAACTTTTACACACATGCTGTTGATATATTATTGTAGCAGAGTCTGTGCTGAATACAGTGTAATCAGACTTTAGCCATGAAAATGTCACAAGTAACAGAAATAAGCACAAATGTCAGAGCATGTCAGAACACCTCCAGGACCCAGAAAACAGCTCAGACCCCAGAGGGTTAAAACTTGAGAAGATAAAGTTTACTCTCAGAGGCTCTACTGATAAATTTTGGTTGTAGGCAGGGATATGGGATGAAACCACAAAAGGACATTTGTTTTGAAGAATTGTTCATTCTGAAAACACAAAATGGAGACTCATATTGTATTATGTTGCAAATATTGTTTGAACGCTGTATCCAATAAAATTTATGGAAAAAAAAAAGGATTGGAGGACTGCGCAAGAGCTCAGGTTGTGAACATCCCTCGCCAGCAAGACCCATCATCGCCACATTTCTCAGATTCCAGGACTGAATACGCATCTCGGAGGCTGCACGCAAGATGGGTAAAGTTACTTGGAAGGAGTATCGTATAATGGTCTTCGCCGACTATTCCAAGTTGGTTCATAAAGCTCAAGGAATGTAAGATGTTCCATGAAAAACACACAAGATTTTCTCTTGACTACCCAGCAGTGCTCACCGTGAGATCAGCGCAGGGCCCCCGCCGATTTGATGACCATAAAGGCCCTGACTTACATTCATTCCCTTGGATAACTTGGCGTTACTGCATTTTGGATTAATGGTATTCAGCGCCACAGTATCACAGCCTTATATTGTGAGGAGCTGAGCCCCTTGCGGATTCTTTTTTCTGTTGGTCTACCATTGGCCCAGAGTGTATGAGGGTAGTTGAACGCACAAAATGTTCTGGTTTTGACTGTCAAACAGACCTTACTTCTTCTTCTTTTTTTGTCTGAGCACAAGTGGATAATATTACTGGAGGTTTACAGGCTATAAATGGCGGGTCGTCCGATCTTTTTTTTTATTTTTTTTTTATAAATGGACAATTTTATCTGGACATACAAAGAATATCACTGATCCTTTGCGGACTATATGGTTGAGTGGCATTATCTGCTCTCCACCCTGGAATGTTTTGCCTTCGGCAAAAAGTTCATAGCTCGGATTAGGCTCATACACGCACCTCAGCGTCAGTGCTTACGAACTGCATTATCTCCCTCCCATTTGAACTGGAAAGAGGCACGAGGCAAGGAGACCCTCTCTCTCCTCTACTTTTTGCAGTTGCACTTGAACCGCTAGCAGTTGCTATACGTAGAGAACCTGCATTTCCAGGTATACAAATCGGTGACAAATGTCATAAATTGATGATGTATGCAGACGATATCCTTTTGTTTGTCACAGATCCCGAACATTCTCTTGCATCACTATTTTAAATTATTGACACGTTCTCATCCATTTCGGGTTATAAAGTCAACTGGACAAAATCTGAGGCTCTTCCTCTTGTCCCAAATCCTTCTTCCAGTCAGGCACCTTTGCCTTGCCTAAGAAAGGCATTAAATATCTTGAGTTAACATTCCCCCCCATATTGACGGATCTGATGAACAAATGTTTTACCCCCTACTGGACAAACTGCGGGCTGATATAGAGCGGTGGTCTCCATTGTATCTCTGTATCTCTCTCCATGATGGGACATTCAAATCTTTTGAGGCACTTAGACAGGAATTTGACTTACCACGTAATCAACAATGGAAGTATTTTCAGTTAAGACACTTCCTGGTGCAGGTCTTCGGCTCCCCTTCATTAGTTCCACCGAGCGGTGACATGTTAGAGAAGGTCCTAACAATTTATGGGCGCAGCCATGAAGCCTCTGCTTACTACGCTATGATCCTTACCGCCTCGGACTCTAATATATTGTCCCTTAAAATGACATGGGAAACTGATCTAAAGGTGTCATTCACAGATGCAGAATGGGGCAGAATTCTTAGAAATGGGAAAAAAAATTCAAGGGAACTGCGAATGCGACTTATCCAATTCAAAATACTGAATAGAATCTATTGGACACCATCCAGGCTGCATTAGGTTGGTTTGGTTGATAACTTGGAATGCTGGAAGTGTCGGGACAAAAATGGTACCCTAGTACACATGCTCTGGAGTTGCCCAAAAATTCAGGCACTTTGGTCTTCCCTACATACAGTCGTAGAGAAAATTGTCGACCAGAATATCCAGTTCACCCCTAGTCTGTTTATTTTGGGGGACCCCACTGCATTAAGTGATCTGACCCCTCCACTCTCTAACTGGACCCAGACTATCCTCATGTTCTGTTTAACAGGGAAGAGAAAAGAACAGGTGAGATATCATGTGATATACATGTGCCACACTGTGTATAGAACACTAGTTTAGCGACACGTGCCATTCTTTGTATTTTTCAGTTTGTAGTAAGAGTAGTTTATTTAGGGTGTCTTTGATGCTGAAGATCTTTTTGTTTTTGATGAATGCTAATTAAGTTAGATTATAAATAGTTTTTGTTTATATCTTGTAAGATTGGTTTTGTTTTTGGTTCTTTCTTTGATTTGGCACGGTCTTGTTCTTTTCTCTTTACCTCTTTCTTTTGTGAACCTTTTCCTTGGTGATGATTTGTAAATAAGTTGTACATTTATGTAAATAAGTATCTTGGGGTATTCTTTTCATCTTGTTTCTCACTATAATAAATTATCACCTTACCTAAATTAGACTGGTTTGTGTGAGATGTTTTCCAGTACACGTTCAGTGTTTTGATGTTACACGCCGCCTTCTCCCTAGATTTAAAAGGTTTGTAACATTAATGGGGGCTTGACCGGATTATTATTAATAATAATTTGTCCCAAGAAAGTAAATATTGTTCATGTAGTGGATACAAAGTAATGGTATAGGTTGTATGTTTATTAAGTTTGTATAGCCTATGTCATGGGTTATAGTGTGCTGGATAGGGATTATAGCCATGACTTTGTTTAATTTACAAACTTTTATTGAGAATCCAACTGTGGAGCAATTTGAAAGATGTAGGAAGGATGATTTATTATCTATTGCGGGTCATTTTCAAATTCCGGTGGTGAGACAGGCTCTTAAGAGGGAGATTAAAAGTGTTGTGTGGAATCGTCTAGTGGAATTAAAGGTATTGGTAGGACCTGTTTCAGAGGTAGAGTTTGATGGTGCAGAAGGGTTTTCTCCTAATCTTGATACGACGGATCGAGACAATGCGCAAAGTGAGTTATCTGAACTTGTGCTTGGAACTGAGAGGAGGACAGGTTTACTGGCGTTTGATCCATTTTCACCAGTTTCTTTGGAGTCCAAGGAGGATACGAGGTTAAAAGTGCGTTTAGCTCGTTTACAGATGGAAGCTCAGGACACAGGAGAAGCAAGTTCAAGTTCAAAGAAGATGCAACAATTGACCTATGGCTAAGCCACGCCCCCTCCACTCACTCGGACAAACAGTCAACATTCGGTAACAGGCATGGCAGCTGTCACAGGAGGAGACATTTCACAGGAGGCAATAATTGATGATTTTTGAAAACAAAAAGATTATATATCATCACGAAGTTACCAAAAGGGCCTTAACTATGCATTGGAGGGTTATATTAATCATTTTATTGTTGAGAAGGTCGATGAAAAGCTTCAGCTCCAGACAAAGATTTACAGGTCACAGTGTAACGTTAAACGTTATAGTTTGGTGCTATTTCGCTTTAAACGCTCGCTTTGGACGCGCTAATGGATTCAAAATGTTCAAGCGTCGAACTAGATTTTTTGACGCTCTATTCGCGTTTGGTGTGAACGCAGCATAATGAACAGGCTGCGATGTCAAGATTGCAATGCTGAAATGTGTGTGTGTCAGAGAGAGAGAGGCGCGGGCGCGATCGAACAGTGGAAACATAAAAACATAACTTACTCCATCATTTTGTTCAGCTAGAAGCTAGGCTAACGTTAGCCTAACGTTACGTTAAAGATAACATTCAAATACGTTGTTGACTTACCTTAGAACAGATGTAGACATCCTTGTTTAATAATCCACGTTTAGTTGGTGTTGTGGTCTAAGTTACCGCACAACTTAATCCAGAGCAGACACTTATCTCGGTTGAGATGTGGCTTGGGAAAGGGTAAAAAATACACACCGTAGCCCAGCCTCTCAGGATACCTAGTGTCGGAGTTGCATGTACCCCATGCACACCGTTTGACCATTTTAAACTTAAAATGACAAGAAAAAACATATAAAAACGAATGGAGTTAGAATCAATTAGAGTTAGAAGCTATGAAAATTGTTAGTGGTACAGCTGTGCAGCCTGTTCCTTCTGAAGTTACGAGTGTTCCTTCTAAAGTCATAAGTGCTTCCTCGGTAATAGGTCCAGTTCGGCAACGAACACATTTGATGTAGGTAAATATATCACGTTAGTACCTCATTTCAGGGAAACCGAGATTGATTCTTATTTTTGCGTCTTTGAGCGTATTGCGACATCGCTCGCTTGGCCAAAAGAAGTGTGGACTGTATTACTTCAAAGGCACAAGAGGTATTTTCAACTTTACCTATAGAAGAGAGTTTAAAATACAAGACTGTAAAGCTGGCAAATCTCTGTGCATATGAATTAGTTCCTGAAGCCTATAGGCAGAGGTTTCGAAATCATAAAAGAAGTTCTAATTCTACTTTTGTAGAGTTCGCTCGAGAGAAAAGTAATTTGCTTGATAAATGGTTTACCAAATGGTAAATGGCAAGTAAAGTTGATGACTTTGTGTCACTGAGAGAGCTAATCTTGCTTGAAGATTTCAAGGGTTGTCTACCAGAACGTGTTGTGATCTATTTGAACAAACAAAAGGCAGACGAATTCATCCTTACGCACAAAACTGTGTTTTCTCTACGTATAGACAAGTGCGCAGTAGTTAAAATGGTTTTGATCAGTCTCCTTGAACGAAAATTTCGGGAGTGTTTCTATTGCCATAAGCAAGGTAATTTAATTGCAGACTGTAACGTTTTGAAACAAAAACAACAGACAGTTCAGACGAAAAGTGTTGGCTTGGTAAACGCTGTAGGCTTACCTCATACCGAACTATTTCATTCAGCAGAGGAGGAAAATATCCCTGATTTGAGTTATAAACCTTTTGTAACAACCGGGTTTATTTCGTTATCTGATTATGGAAATGAAAAAAAAGAAATCCATATCTTGAGAGATATTGGAGCAAGTCACTCTTTTGTCTTGGCAGATGTTTTACCTTTGTCAGCCGAATCATATAGTGGTTCGAGTGTTTTTGTGCGAGGTATCAAAATGGGTGTGGTTAAGGTCCCACTGCATCGGCTGTACCTAAAGAGTGTGCTTGTTACAGGGTTTGTTCAGGTTGGAGTATGTCCTTTGCTTCCGGTGAAAGGAATAACTTTCATTTTTGGGAATGACTTGGCAGGGGGTAAGGTCACGCCTATATGCTAGAAGTAGCAGTAAACCAAATATGTGTTTCCCTTCTGACGAGTTATCTCGAGATTACGATACTGAGATCTGAGACTGCTGAGAATAGAAACAACCTCAGTAATACGGCCTATTTTGTAGATGCTGGACTGTTGATGCATAAATGGAGCTCTGTGGCTGACACTGATTTAGACTGGAATGCTGTCTATCAAATTGTCATCCCTAATGAGTATCGTCAATATATTTTATCCTTGGCGCATGAACATGTACTATCTGGTCATCTGGAGTGACGAAGACATACCATCGCATTCTTAGACATTTCTTTTGGCCGGGATTAAAGAGAGATGTGGCTAGATTTTGTTGAACTTGCCATATTTGTCAGTTAACGGGAAAATCGAATCAGTTGATTAAACCCACTTCTATTTTACCTATCCCTGTAGTGGGTGAAGCGTTTGAACAGGTGCTTGTCGACTGTGTCTGACCATTACCTAAGACGAAGTCCGGTAATCAGATTCTGTGCACAATCATGTGTAGAGCTACTCGATTTCCCCAGGCAGTTCTGGCTGGTCTCCTCCATTCCCAGCTCCTCCTCTTGCCCAGTCAGGATTTGGCATTCTGATTCCCCTTGAATCAGAATAAATTCTCTAAATGAAATATATTTGCAAACATTCATGTTGGTTCTGTTCTGTTTACCCCAAGGGGGGGTTATTGCTACTCTCCCTTCTCTTATGCTGTGTTCACACCAAACGCGAATAGCACGTCAAATTCGCGCCTGCCGCGTCTAGTTATACGCTTGACCACTTTGTGTCCATTCACGCGCCAAGCGCAAAATTGACGCGCATAAAATCAAAAGTTTGAAATGAAATTTACGCGCGTCGGAGGCGAAAGTTTCGAAACCTGTTGGCGGCCATCTTTTTTAGATGTTTATCGAGCATTAGCAGTAGCATTAATCGAGAGAGTCACCGCTCGTATATGCTCTGGAGAGAAAAAACAGCTGCGTAGGGGACATCGTCGCTGTACTCGGGTCCACCAGACCCTCCGGAGGGTTTCAGGAGTTTCACAATTTGCTCCAGGAGGTAGGTTTGGTGGACCTAACGGTGAGGACAGCGTAGGCCGTATAAGCCTCGGCCTCGAGTGGTCGCTGCCTGACGAGCCCGCGCTGTACAGCCCGGCGCGAGGTTCACCCTCGCCCGCACCTAATCTGTCATTTATTTTTGTTTTGATAATAAATGGAGCCAGCCTCCAAAAGTGAAACCTGTCCTGTGATTTTTTTTTTTTAAGTTTTTATACACTAAATTGTGTTTGTTGTCTTTACATTAGATTAATAAAGTTTCATATAATCTAGAATAGATATGGAATAAATAGCATTCAATAAAAAATGAGTATCTCTCATATTGAAATCGAGTTTTTATGTGAAAGATTTGCTTTGTTGTGCATTTTAGTCATATTACAAAATAATTTATTGAGGCCAAACATAAAATAACATTATAAACTGTCAGTTCACCACGTGACAGCAGCAAGCAGGCTCCTGATTGGTTAACGCGGCGCAAATTGACGCAGAAGTTCAGATTTTCCAACTCGGGCGGCAGACGCGAATTCGCGTCAAACGCGTGAATACACAAAAAGCACTAATAAAATCATTTTCGCTTAACAGACCAGACGCGCGAATGAGGCGAATTCGCGTCTACCGCGCCACGCTAATCGCCTCATTCGCGCCGCAGGAATTTTTTACGCGCATAACGTGCCTTTGCATTGACTTAACATTGAAATCACTCGCGCCTGACGCGCTATTCGCGTCCGGTGTGAACGCATGGATGCGCAGGGAGTTCTCGCCCAGAACGGAACCATACCACCAATCAAAATTGTATGCTAATTGTCAGTCGTATTTGACGGTAGCGGTCCTGACAGAAATCATGGCTTCTGTGATTATAAAAAAGTTGTTTACATTTTTTTCTACACTCGGTCTTCCTAGAGTTGTACAAACTGATCAGGGAAAATAATTTTTTAGCACAACTTTTTGCACGTTTTAAAATCACTCGTTAATCACAATCTACATTGTTAAAAGCGCTATATAAATAATGATGACTTGACACTTTGTGTTCTAGTCATCATCATTTATATAGCGCTTTTAACAATGTAGATTGTTTCAAAGCAGCTTTACAGGGATAAGCATATAATTTAAGGATTCAAATATCATGATTTTAACCCTCTGAGGTCGGCAAACGCGTGGGCACGTTTTGCTTGATTTTCTTCACATAGTAGCACAATAAACTGAAATTGTAAAATAAAGAAAATAAACAGGGTGTGCTTTCTGCCTCTCCGTCACGGTGAACTTTTTTTTCTTGAGCACGTCTACAGTATAAACTGAAACAAAACTCAGCGAATACTTGTCACACATTTATGAGCCATATATCTTTATAAACATTTAAGTATGTACTTTTAAATCATCGGATTCAAACTGAAAACAAATATTCTCTGTTTAAGTAATTTGTATAAAACCTACAAGAAGTCCAGCTTCTCAAACACTTGCTCATTATTTTTAATTTGACCACGCCCATACGCGCAAAAGAGATTGACATGCAAATCGTCCACGCCTCACACATCCACGCGCTCATTAACTCAACGAGCTCGTTAACTCACACAATCCACGTGCTCGTTAACACATCCACACGTCCACGCGCTCGTTAACTCAAAAACAAAGCACCAAAAAAATTCATCAGTCTCTGCTTTTCGTTTGGAAGACACACCGTGAGATTACATTGGATTTACAATGTAACGTAGCGTTTGAATGTAACATATTTTGGAGCACGCTCTGCGTTTGAATGTATCATATTTTGGAGCCGCTCTGCGTTTGAATGTAACATATTTTGGAACAGCTCTGCGTTTGAATGTATCATATTTTGGAGCGCAGTCAGCGTTTGAATTTTTCATATTATATCATCATAACGAATGGAAACATTTGAAGTAACATATGATAATCAATATTTTTTTCCTAGTAGTTGTTACTGAAGTGATCCGTTTGAAAGATTTATAGGCTGCTATAGGTTATTGTTATTATTATTATTATTATTATTATTTTATGTAGCACTACACGTAGCATATGCCTACAAGGCACAACAAACCTGGTGTTCATTATATATTGTTGGAAATATTTGTGTGTTTTCTGTGAATTTTAAAAAGCAATTTTAACCAGAAAAAAAAAAAACATTTTAACCGTGCAGCCCTATAGTTGAGCAAAATCAATCTATTGATCAGTGCTTCTTCCCATTGCCAGTCTGCAATATCTATTCCAAGGTCTTCCTGCCATGCTGCTCTTACATGCTCTAATGAAACATCACCTTCCAACTGTGATAATTTATTATATATAATGGATATTCCTCCTTTGATAAATGGATTCTGTAAAAACAGTGTGTCCATCTGAGAGGTTGACGGTTCATTAGGGAATGATGAAAAATTCTTTTGAACAAAGCAGCGAGCTTGTAGATATTTTAAAAAAATGTGAGCTAGGTAGATCAAATATCTGCTGTAACTGCTGAAATGTTGGAAAGCATTTATTAATAAACAAATTTTGGACGGAACATATCCCTTTTTTGAACCAGGTCTGAAAAAGTGGATCAATTTGGGAAGGGAGAAAAGAATGATTCGCAATTAATGGGGTTAAGCTAGAGCATGCCTACCATTTAAAATGCCTTCTTATCTGGTTCCAAATTTTGAGTGAGTTGTAAACCACTGGATTACTCAGTCGAGTTGGACGGGGGGCAGACAAGGCCGAATAAATTAAAGCTGGCCAAGAGGAAGGTGAGCATGACTTATTTTCCATATCACACCACTCTATCGACCCCTCCTGTATGCCAAATGAGAGCGCTCCTATATTACATGCCCAGTAATACAGCTGGAAATGAGGCAGGCCCATCCCACCCTTCGGTTTAGTCCTCTGTAGATATATCTTCTTGATTCTGGGGGTCTTATTATTCCAAATAAATTGGGTAACTATCCTATCCAAATTTCTAAAAAATGATTTATTAATATAAGCTAGGATACACTGGAAAATAAATAAATATTTGGGCAAAATACTCATTTTCACCATATTAATGCGACCTGCTAAAGAAATAAAGAGATTAGACCACTTCTTAAAAATGTGTTGGGTATATTCGTACAGTTTCAGAATATTTTCTTTAAAAAGGGTAGAAAAACATTTAGTTATTGTTAGGCTTCTGGGTAGGATGAAGTAGGAGGCAAACTCGAAAAAGTAGAATCCAAGGTTTTAATTCACAATATCAAAAAAGCAAGGAACAGGGAGCATGTGCTCAGACAAAGATCACCTAACATAAAACAAACATTGACCGACAAGTGCAGGGTGAACAGAAGGAACTTAAATACACACACAGATGAACACAAGACAGGTGATGCAGATAATGATGATGAACAGGTGGGTAATGAAGGGAATGAGTTCAGGTGTGGAAACAAGGAGGATACTGGGAACTGTAGTGCAGACAGGACGATGACAGACGGTGAATGTGACAGTTATGGTGATCCCTAGGTATTTAAATGAGTTTACTATTTTAAAAGGGAAAGTGGAAAGTGTTTCGAATTGGGCCTTGGGGTTGATTGGAAATATAACACTCTTAGAAAAGTTAATCTTGTATCTTGAGATTTTCCCAAATTTATCTATGATTGACATTATAGTTGGCACTGATTGTGAGGGGTTGGAGATGTAAACTAACAGGTCATCAGCATATAATGATACTTTGTGTTCTTTTCCCCCTCTCCTTATTCCACTATAGGCTGTAGATGCACATAGAGAAATTGCTAAGGGTTCTATTGCTAAAGCAAATAGCAGGGGTGAAAGAGGGCAACCCTGTCTCGTAGAACGACTTAATTGAAAATAACTAGAGTTATTATTGTTTGTTTGTATAGAAGCTTGGGGGTGGGCATATAGCAATTTAATAAATGAAATAAAGTTGGAGCCAAAACCAAATTTTCCCAGAGTGGCGAAGAGGTAATCCCACTCAACCCTGTCGAAGGCCTTCTCTGCATCCATAGAAATAAGTACCTCGGGCTGAGTGGGATTGGTGTTTGGTGTGTAAATAATATTTAATAGCCTTCTTATGTTAAAAAATAGGAGGCGATTTTTGATGAATCCTGTTTGATCCGTGGAGATCACAGATGGAAGAACTTTTTTGAGACGAGTGGCCAAAACCTTGGCCAGTATTTTGTTATCAACATCAAGAAGACTGATAGGTCTATAAGAACCAGGGTCTAAAGGGTCTTTATCTATCTTATGTATAAAAGAATCAGAATCAGAATCAGAAAGAGCTTTATTGCCAAGTGTGCTTGCACCCACAAGGAATTTGTCTTGGTACTGAAGCTTCCAGTGCACATATACAAATACAAATACAACAAGAAACATAGTAATACAAATTCTAAGAATAAAATATATGAAAAAAATAAATAAAAAATAAATAATAATAATAATAATAAAATAACAATAGTATAAAAGTAAAAAAGTAGGGTCACACAAACATTTAAACATTTACAGATTATGAACATATTTACAGTATTTTGAGTAGTATGAATAATATAAATATCACCTGAGTTAGAGAATATTGCACTAGACAGTGGGAATATTGCACTTACAGGCATATTAAGTGTTCAGTAGGGAAATGGCCTGTGGAAAGAAACTGTTCCTGTGCCTGGAAGTTCTTGTGGCCAGTGATCTGTGTCGCCGTCCTGACGGTAACAGTTCAAACAGGGGGTGTCCTGGGTGAGTGGAGTCCGTGATGATTTTACCTGCTCTCTTCCTCACTCTGGAAGAGTACAGGTCCTGGAGGGTTGGCAGGGGGGCACCAATAATCCTCGCTGAACCAAACCAGACAGTGATGGAAGTGCTTAAGACAGACTCAATGACGGCTGAGTAGAACTGGATCAGCAGCTCCTGTGGCAGATTGAACTTCTTCAGCTGGCGAAGGAAGTACAGTCTCTGCTGGGCCTTTTTCACAATGGAGTCAATGTGATTTGCCCACTTCAGGTACTGAGAGATGGTAGAGCCCAGGAACCTAAATGACTCCACTGCATCCACAGTGCTGTTCATGATGGTGAGAGGGGGGAGTGCTGGGGATTTTCTCCTGAAGTCCACGATCATCTCCACTGTTTTGAGTGTGTTCAGCTCAAGGTTGTTATAGCTGCACCAGACAGCCAGCTGTTCAACCCCCAGTCTGTAAGCAGACTCGTCACCATTTTGGATGAGACCGATGACAGTGGTGTCGTCTGCAAATTTCAGGAGCTTGACAGAGGGGTCTTTAGAAGTGCAGTCATTAGTGTACAGGGAGAAGAGCAGTGGGGAGAGAACGCACCCTTGGGGGGCGCCAGTGCTGATGGTGAGGGTCCTGGATGTGAGTTTCCCCAGTCTCACTAGCTGCTGCCGGTCCGTCAGGAAGCTGGAGATCCACTGACAGATTGTGGATGGTATGGAGAGCTGAGTCAGTTTGGCTGTGAGAAGATCAGGGATGATGGTATTGAAGGCCGAACTGAAGTCCACAAATAAGATCCGTGCATAAGTCCCAGGTCTGTCAAGATGTTGCAGGATATAGTGCAGTCCCATGTTGACTGCATCATCCACAGACCTGTTTTCTCTGTAAGCAAACTGAAGGGGATCCATCAGGGGTCCGGTGATGTCCTTCAGATAGGCCAACACCAGTCTTTCAAACGACTTCATGACCACAGACGTGAGAGCGACAGGTCTGTAGTGATTAAGTCCAGTGATTTTATTTTTTTTGGGAATCGGAATGATAGTGGAGCGTTTGAAGCAGTAGGGAACTTCACACTGCTCCAATGATCTGTTGAAGATCTGCGTGAAGACTGGGGCCAGTTGGTCAGCACAGGCTTTTAGACAAGCAGATGAGATGCCGTCTGGGCCTGAAGCTTTCCTAGTCTTCTGTTTTTTGAAGACTCTGCTCACGTCCTCCACACAGACCTTAAGCTCAGGTTGGATGGCAGAAGGGGGGAGGAGAGGGGTTGCAGGAGGTGATGGTGGATGTGTGAAGTGCACATCAGAGCGGGTGTGAGGTGTGAGTCTGGGCTTCTCAAACCTGCAATAGAATGCATTGAGAGTGTCAGCCAGTTGTTGATTCTCCACAGATGGGGGGGATGGTGACTTGTAGTTGGTGATGTTCCTCAGGCCTCTCCAGACTGATGCCGGGTCGTTGGCTGAAAACTGGTTTTTCAGCTTTTCAGAGTAGCTTCTTTTAGCAACTCTGATCTCCTTTGTCAGTTTGTTTCTGGCCTGGTTATACAAGATTTTATCCCCACTTCTGTAAGCATCCTCTTTGGCATGACGAAGCTGTTTGAGTTTCCCAGTAAACCATGGTTTATCATTAGTGAATGATAAGAATGTCCTGGTAGGAATGCATGTATCCTCACAGAAACTGATATATGATGTTACAGTATCTGTGAGCTCATCCAGATCGGTGGCTGCAGCTTCAAAAACAGTCCAATCAGTGCAATCGAAGCAGGCCTGTAGATCCTGCTCTGCTTCGTTGGTCCATCTTTTTACAGTCCTTATTACAGGTTTAGCTGATTTCAGTTTCTGCCTGTAGGTCTGTAGCCTGACGTCGTCATACTCAGATTCTAGTCAGAATGTGAGTCTGATACTTCTCCATAGAGATTTGATTATGGGGTGTGTCTCAACCGAACCAGGAAAAAAAAACCCTCTGCACTCAATTGGATAGACCTACAACCAATCAGAGCAACGGAGTAAATGACGCATGTTCTTCATTCATATTTTCAACCAACAAAATGTCGCGGCTCTCTGTTCCTCTTTTAAAATGAATGCGCTGTGGATATCTTCTATAACAGACGCAATGGCGGAATCTACACATGATTTTTAATAAACAAAGTTCAGGAGGAGCACGTACAAATAATCAATCCAATCAACTTGTCATCAAACAATACCATGTCTAACGTTACCCTATCTATCAGCATGAGGAAGCATATTCACTCTGTAAACTTACCTAACACTCCTTGACAGTTTTTCAGCATCCCTCCACCACCCCGAATTCTCACTCTTGTCTTGTTCTCTCACAACCAGGAATACGGGGGAGTATGGCAACCGAGCCCACAGCCCTCTCCTCGGACAGCACGTCATATACGCATTTATTCTATCGACTTATTTGTGTGAAATCTTATATACGCATTTATTCTATCTGACTTATTTGTAAATGTGAACTCGTGAAATCTCAATTCTCCAGCAGCAGTAGTCTTTGTTGTAAACTAATTCAAATCAAGCGCTCTTTGGTGACGTGGATGATTACGTTACCGTTGCTCATCTGTCCATCATCGTATAAAGCCCGCCCTGACAATTTGATTGGTCCGAACAATTTTTGTTCGGGCATAATAGCTCCTTAACGGAGCGAGTCCAGACCGAACTTCCCGACCAAAAAATTTTGTGGGCGGGGTTCGGGCTGGCACCCAGGCTAGTAGGTCTGTATAAGATGAACCAAACAGTGATCAGAGAGCCCCAAAGCTGCCCGTGGGACGGAGTGATATGCATTCTTTATCGTGGTGTAACAGTGGTCCAATATATTACTGTCTCTAGTAGGACATGTAACATGCTGTCTGTATTTTGGCAGTTCACGGGAGAGATTTGCTTTGTTAAAATCCCCAAGAATGATTAAAAGAGAGTCTGGGTAACTTTTCACACACTCGTCTGGAGGAATGTAAACATTCGTGAGAATGAATGAGGAAAACTCCCGCGGCGAGTAGAAAGGTTTACAGTTTATGAAATGTGCCTCTAAATTAGGAGAGCACATCTTCTTCAGTGTTGTTACATCTGAACACCAACTTTCGTTAATGTAGAAACACAATCCACCACCTCTCGTTTTCCGCGTTAGTTCCGCGATGCGATCCGCTCGGAACAGCTGGATGCCCGGCAGATGTAGTGCGTTGTCCGGAATGGCTTCACTCAGCCAGGTTTCAGTGAAGCACAGAGCAGCGGAGTTTAACCCTCTGGGGTCTGAGCTGTTTTCTGGGCCCTGGAGGTGTTCTGACATGCTCTGACATTTGTGCTTATTTCTGTTACTTGTGACATTTTCATGGCTAAAGTCTAATTACACTGTATTCAGCACAAACTCTGCTACAATAATATATCAACAGCATGTGTGTAAAAGTTTGTAGTTTTGAGATAATGACATTTATGCGTGGTTTGTGAAAATACAAAAAAAAATTGTCACTGAAATAAGGTCATGAAACCCATACTGATTATTTCTTCACAAGACTTTTGAAAATTGTATCACGTAGCCTAGAATATTTGCTCTAAAACTATGTGAAAATCACCCTGACTGCTCATTCAGAGAAGACAATATATTGATTTAAAATTTTTACGACGTGTTTTGTGTGAAAAAGCAATATGCGAAGGGGCGGATCATCTCATTAATATGCAAGCTTTTTACACCTGAGAAAGACAAAGACACACCCTAATGGCCCTATTAGGAGCTTATCAGGGCCCATCATTCTGACCAACCTTGCACAAAGAATGAGGAGATTAAAAAAAGAATGGCTTTTAAAATTGTTTGGCTTTTAAAAAAAAAAAACACTTATTGATAACAATGATCCAAAGAAAGAGACCTTTGTGCCATTCTTAAAAACATTGTACATACCTTTCATTTCCAAGGTGTTTGATTTTCACTTTACCATGTTCATGTACAGAGACATGTACTGTGAATGTTGAAGTCAGCAGGACTCAGTGGCATCTGGGCCCTGAAAAAAAAAAAAAAAAAAAAAAAAAAAAAAAAAGTGAACATACTGATATCAAGAGAAAGGCCTGCACGATTTTGGGAATACATTTGAGATTTTTCTGGTTAAAATTGCTTTTTAAAATTCACAGAATACACACACACACTCACACAAATGTTTCCAACTATATATTATATAATGACCACAGGTTTGTTGTGCCTTGTAGGTATAGGCTATGCGCAGTGCTGCATAAAATAATAACAATATAGCAGCCTATATACATTTTCAAAAAGATTTCAGTAACAACTAAGCTAGAGAAAAATATATTGATTATCATGTTACTTCAAATGTTTCCATTCGTTATGATGATATGAAATGAGATAATAGTAAAACATGAAGCCGTTTGGAGCGTTTTGCTTTTCCAAAATATGATGCATTCAAACGCGATCGCGATAAAAAATATGATACATTCAAACGCGATCGCGCTCAAATATAAAACATTATGGTTAGGCCTACCATATACATATCTACGTTTGAGCAGATATCCACAAACACAGTAACAGTAAACACGGGTCTAAATATTATAATATTCACCATATATCCAGCAACAGTTCAACTGCAATGTGAAATTTATGCAACAATAACAAACTAATATGTAAGAATTTCTTACCTTATCTTTCTTGTCTTGAAATCGCATTCTTCTTCTGGGGTAAAGCCAATGTAAACTCACGTCTTTCAAACTCGACGAAAAGCAGAGACTGATGAAGTGTTTTGTTTTTGAGGTAACGAGCGCGTTCGCGTTCCATGTGGAGATTTGCATGTGAATATCTTTTGCGCGAGTAGGCGTGGCCAAATTAACTGTAATGAGCAAGCGTTTGAGAAGCTGGACATCTTGTTGGTTTTATACAAATTACTTAAACAGAAAATATTTGTTTTCAGTTTGAATCCGATCATTTAAAAGTACACACTTAAATGTTTATAAAGGTATATGGCTCATAAATGTGTGACAGGTATTCGCTGAGTTTTGTTTCAGTTTATAGACGTGCTCAAGAAAAAAAAGTTCACCGCGACGGAGAGGCAGAACGCACACCCTGTTTATTTTCTTTATTTTACAAAAGCACAATGTTTTGATTTGATTGTAAGTGGACACATACAAAAGTAAAAATATCACAGATTCTTTTTTTATATTTATTTTTTCTGTATGACCATAAATGACGGAGTAATTTAAGTTTAAAGTGCTACAATGTAAAAAAAGTCCAGCAAAACGCGGGGGCGCGTTTGCCGACCTCAGAGGGTTAACCCTCTGAGGTCTGAGCTGTTTTCTGGCCCTGGAGGTGTTCTGACATGCTCTGACATTTTTGGTTATTTCTGTTACTTGTGACATTTTCATGGCTAAAGTCTTATTACACTGTATTCAGCACAAACTCTGCTACAATAATATATCAGCAGCATGTGTGTAAAAGTTTGTAGTTTTGAGATAATGACATTTATGCGTGGTTTGTGAAAATACAAAAAAAAAATTCTCACTGAAATAAGGTCATGAAACCCATACTGATTATTTCTTCACAAGACTTTTGGAAATTGTATGGCGTAGCCTAGAATATTTGCTCTAAAACTATGTGAAAATCACCCTGACTGCTCATTCAGAGAAGACAATATATTGATTTGAAATTTTTACGACGTGTTTTGTGTGAAAAAGCAATATGCGAAGGGGCGGATCATCTCATTAATATGTAAGGCTTTTTACACCTGAGAAAGACAAAGACACACCCTAATGGCCCTATTAGGAGCTTATCAGGGCCCATCATTCTGACCAACCTTCCACAAAGAATGAGGAGATTTAAAAAAGAATGGCTTTTAGATTGTTTGGATTTATTTACAACACAACATGATCCAAAGAAAGAGACCTTTGTGCCATTCCTAAAAACATTGTACATACCTTTCATTTCCAAGGTGTTTGATTTTCACTTTACCATGTTCATGTACAGAGACATGTACTGTGAATGTTGAAGTCAGCAGGACTCAGTGGCATCTGGGTCCTGGAAAAAAAAAAAGTGAACACACTGATATCAAGAGAAAGGCCTGCACGATTTTGGGAATACATTTTAGATTTTTCTGGTTAAAATTGCTTTTTAAAATTCACAGAATACACACACACACACAAATGTTTCCAACAATATATTATATAATGAACACCACGTTTGTTGTGCCTTGTAGGCATAGGCTATGCGCAGTGCTGCATAAAATAATAACAATATAGCAGCCTATATAAATCTTCCAAAAGATTTCAGTAACTAAGCTAGAGAAAAATATATTGATTATCATGTTACTTCAAATGTTTCCATTCGTTATGATGATATGAAATGAGATAATAGTAAAAACATGAAGCCGTTTGGAGCGTTTTGCTTTTCCAAAATATGATACATTCAAACGCGATCGTGCTCAAATATAAAACATTATGGTTACCATACATATCTACGTTTGACCAGATATCCACAGACACAGTAACAGTAAACACGGATCTAATTATGATAATAGTCACCATATATCTAGCAACAGTTCAACTGCAATGTGAAATTTATGCAACAATAACAAACTAATATGTAAGAATTTCTTACCTTATCTTTCTTGTCTTCAAATCGCGTTCTTCTTCTGGGGTAAAGCCAATGTAAGCTCACGACACGTCTTTCAATCTCGACGAAAAGCAGAGACTGATGAAGTGTTTTGTTTTTGAGGTAATGAGCGCGTTCGCGTTCCATGTGGAGATTTGCATGTGAATATCTTTTGCGCGAGTAGGCGTGGTCAAATTAAAACTAATGAGCAAGCGTTTGAGATACTGGATATCTTGTTGGTTTTATACAAATTACTTAAACAGAGAATATTTGTTTTCAGTTTGAATCCGATCATTTAAAAGTACACACTTAAATGTTTATAAAGGTATATGGCTCATAAATGTGTGACAAGTATTCGCTGAGTTTTGTTTCAGTTTATAGACGTGCTCAAGAAAAAAAAGTTCACCGCGACGGAGAGGCAGAACGCACAGCCTGTTTATTTTCTTTATTTTACAAAAGCACAATGTTTTGATTTGATTGTAAGTGGACACATACAAAAGTAGAAATATCACAGATTCTTTTTTTATATTTCTTTTTTTCTGTATGACCATAAATGACGGAGTAATTTAAGTTTAAAGTGCTACAATGTGAAGAAAATCCAACAAAACGCGGGGGCGCGTTTGCCGACCTCAGAGGGTTAAAAAATCCTTGTTAGTGCGGGTGAGGAGAAGAAGTTCATCCATTTTGTTAGGAAGCGATCGGAGATTCGCAAAATGAATACTGGGGAGTGCAGTGCGGAGGCCGCGCTCGCAGAGTTTAACCAGCGCGCCGGCGCGCTTCCCGCGTTTGCGTCTGACCGTGCGTTTGAACAACACTGCTGCCCCTCCGACGAGAATGTCCAGTAAAACGTCTGAGTAATCAAAATCTGTAAAAAGTTGTCTGGTGTGTGTTTCCTAATGTCCAGTAGTTCGTCTTTGGTGAAACTGATAGGAAAAGAATGACTAAACGCAGAACAAACCAACAAAAACAACACAATAACTGGAGAGCTCCACACCGAGGCAGCCATCTTTTGATCTAAGAAAGAAACGTTTGCCTGATAAAATGTTGGTGGTAAACAGCCTTTCTCAAGTGATTCATTGAAAACCTCTAGAAACAATGGGAGAGATTTGATCTCTAAAATATTTATAAAACTCGGTTGTGAAACCGTCAGGACCTGGGGACTTTGAACATTGCATGTTGGATATCGCTTGATTTATTTCATTAATAGTTATTGGTTGTTCCAAGACATTCTTGTCTTCCATATTCAAGGACGGAATGTTAAGTGATTCAAAAAACTGCTCTATACACGATAAGTCGTTAATAGATTTATTTCTTGTGGATCAGATGTAACATGTCCTGTCTCTTTCCAAATTTTAGTTATCAGTCTTGATGCTGCCGTCTCTTTAATTTGCCGAGCAAGGAGTTTACCTGCTCTCTCTCCATGTTCGTAATATGTGGCTTTCGCCCGCATTAAACGATCAGTAGTTTCTGAGGTGGAGAGCAACTGAAATTCTGACTGGAAAGAAAGTCTCTTCTTATACAGTTCTGGTGAGGGGGAGACTGCATACTCATTATCTACTTCTAGGATTTGGTCAGTTAACCTCTTTTTTTGTTCTTTACATTGTTTCTTAATCGAGACACTATGAGAGATAATTTGTCCACGCATATATGCTTTAAATGCCTCCCAAATTGTGGATTTGGAAATGTCTGTCGTATCGTTTGTCTCTAAATACAATCCTATTTGAGCTTCGGTTTGTTCTACAAATGTCTTATCTGCCAGTAAACTATTATCAAATCTCCATTTAAAAGTGTCATATTTAGTTTCAAATAATATCTGAAGAACGAAGGGGCTATGGTCCGATAATATCATTGCTTCATAATAACAATGTAAGACGGCTGGCAAAAGTTTATAATCTATTAAAAAATAATCTATTCTAGAATAGGAGTGATGGACCGGTGAGAAAAATGAATATTTTCGTTGGTTTGGGAAGGTAAATCTCCATGGGTCTTTTATTTTAAGGCTTTTCATAAACGTTTGTAGCAGTTTGGCTGATTTAGGTAGGGGTACTGTTCTATTTGAAGATCTGTCTAACAATGGATCCAATACAAAGTTAAAGTCACCCCCCATTATCAATTGATGAGTATCTAGATTAGGCAAAATGTTCAAAATAGACTTTCCTGCTACTATAATATAACGTCCACTAGAGTCAGAAATAACTTTTGTTGCAGTAAATTGTATGTTTTTCTTTATGAGTATTGCTGCACCTCGAGACTTAAAGTTAAAATTTGAGTGAAAGATTTGTTCCACCCACTTTCCCTTTAATCAGCCCTGATCTTGGTTCCTTATATGCATTTCTTGTAAAAACGCAATATCTGTCCCTAGTCTTCCAAGATGAGCTAGTACATTACCCTGTTTTATAGCCCCATTAAGCCCTTTACAATTCCATGAAACAAACTGAACTGAATTTTTCTTAGCAGCATTTAATTTCATTCTAGCCATAGTCGATAACTCAAAAAGTACTGTAAAGAACGGATTTTGAAAAGTAAGATGAAAAAAAGAAAAGATAAGAAAGTAAAAAAAGAAAAAAGTGCCAAATTCGTTTTGCTTAACAACCTCAAACAACTTGAACAATTTGAACAATAGCTCCATTTACCTTCCCATAACTGAGAGGTACAAAAAAAGGAACAGAGCAAGTTTAGAACTCCCTTTTTACCCATCATACAAACAAAAAGGATAGCAAACAATCTGACTTACCACTTAGCTCCTTTTTACGATAAAAAAAAAGCTCTATAGACTATTTACGCTCTTTTGTTTCTTTTACTTAACATGGTAGGTGATTAAGTTACAGTTCTTTTCCCGATGAACTTGACTAATATACTTAGTCACTATAAGAGTCCAGAAATGCGTTTAAATTATAAACGTCTTTGCGTGCGTGTTGATTATGATAACAGACATCAGCTTGTCATTTATTCTAGATTCACACACTGCAAAAAATGCTGTTCTTACTTAGTATTTTTGTGTTGTTTCCAGTCCAAAAATCTAAAAATTCTTAAATCAAGAAGTATTTACTAGAGAAGTAAAACTACATAAGAAATTATTTTTTGTTTTCAGATAAACAGTAAGTAACTTAAGTAATTTTTGCTTAAACCAAGCTAAATTATCTGCCAGTGCAGTAAGAAAAAAAAACTTAATTCAAAAAAACTTAATAACAACATAATCTTAAAACAAGATTATTTTCCTTACTGCACTGGCAGATAATTTAGCTTGTTTTAAGCAAAAATCACTTAAGATACTTTCTGTTTATCTGAAAACAAAATAGAATTTCTTATGTAGTTTTACTTCTCTAGTAAATGCTTCTTGATTTAAGAATTTTTAGATTTTTGGACTGGAAACAACACAAAAATACTAAGTAAGAACAGCATTTTTTGCAGTGCAGTTCAGCCTTTAGGTTTGAATCTTCTTCTCAATAAATTTCTCCGCATCTCGAGGGTGTTCAAACGTGTACCTGATTCCGTCTAAGGTGATTGCCAGTTTGGCTGGGTAGAACAATCTGTAGTTTATCCCGGCTGTTCGCAGCTTGGCTTTCACTGGATTGAACACGGTGCGCAGTTCGGCAACCTCTGGACTCACGTCGGGGAAGATATGCACAGGGGATCCTTTGTAGTAGAGATGGCCTTTATTTCTAGACAGCTTCAGGATTTTTTCCTTGTCAGAAAAGTAATGAAAACGAGCAATTATTGCTCGGGGCCTCTCTCCCTGCTTCGGTTTTGGTGCGAGAGTCCTGTGTGCGCGATCTACTGTCATACTGGAATCTCCCAAGTCATCACCTCTGAATATCTCCAACAGCAGGTCCTTGATGAATCGATTCGGATTTCCCGCCTCCACTCCCTCTGGGACTCCAACGAATCTTAGATTCTGTCTCCGGCTACGATTCTCCAGATCCATACATTTTTCATGCATTTTTTTGTGCTCTTTGGACATTACTTCGTGGGATTGCTCTAGTGCTGCCACCCTGTCCATCGTGTCACTTAGCACTTTTCCCATCTCTGTGGCCTTGTTCGTCGATTCGGCCTGCGCTTTGTGCAAGGCGGCTAGCTCGGGAAAGATTTCCTCTCAGAGAGCACGCAGGTCTTCTTTCATCTCTTCTCGATTCTTTTGCACCTCCCGATGAAGATTTTAAATTTGAGACTTAATGTCCTTAATCACCGCCTCTCGGTGTGAATGCAGTTCCGTTCTGAGAGCACTTAGTGAAATTGGAGAATCGTCATCCTGCGTATGTTCGTCCATTTTTCTTTCACCGCTTTCTGTCTTCGTATTAACCTAAGCTTCGCCCCCGAAAGCAAAAGCTCACGAACTTCCTGTGTTGGGGCAGAATTTCTAAGTGAAAATATACGTCCTTGAGGTTGATCGTGACAAACCAGTCTTTGTGCTGAATTTGAGACACGATCATTTTGATTGTCAACATTTTGAATTTGAATCTCTTGAGAGAACGATTCGGACCGCAGGTTTAGAATTGGACGCAAACCAACCCGGGGATGGTCAGGAAGGAGCTGCTCATATATTTTATATATATATATAATATATTTCCCGGGGGCCTTTTTTTTCAGCAGGTCAGCTTGGTGCGCCTGCCATAACATGCAGAGTGGCACCAAGCATGACCCAGTGACTGAAACGCCTTCCCTACCAGCATGAATGTTTTTCTGCACGGCTTGGTGGGGAGTGCTGACTTTTTAAGTGACAATGAGCTCCCAGGAGAGTTGGCCCATGAGCGTCAGTTTCAAGAATCATAAAACCATACAGGGTTCCCGCGGGGTCTTAAAAAGTCTTAAAATGTCTTAAATTCTGAACTTTAAATTTAAGGCCTTAAAACGTCTTAAAAACAGCCAGATTTTCATTCGCGGTCTTAAATTTCATTTAGTCAGGTCTTAAAAAAGATTTTACCCTCCTTCATTTCCAGAAACGCTGGCCGCAGAAAGTTATGACAAAGTAGCAAAAAAGTATTGAAGTCGCTCGCCAAGAGGCAGTTCACATATCGCGTCTTTTTCGCGCTCAAGTTCATTCAAATGTAGGCGCGCGGTAAGCGACGCGCTCGTTTTTTTTCAGGCGCAGCAACATGAAAAAAGACATGAAGGATGCGGGTGCACCCAAACACTACGGGTGTTTTTCTCTTATCCGTAAATAAATCTTGTAACAGAGCTACAGCAAGCGTTTTTCGGCGGTGGAAATCCATTAGCCACTAAAACTTTTTTGTCATTGTGGAGTTGCATAGCAACGACAGACGCCACGGGAAAATCGGACCGAATTTTACTATTAATAATAAAAAGATAAGCTAAAGTGTATTGTAAATGTCACTAAATCATTTTTTATAAAAAGAATTAGTCAAAAAAGATAAATTAAAGTCTGAAATATGTGAGGTTTATCTTTTTATAAAAACCTTTTTTTGTCAACTTTATTTGAACTTGTAACTTACATGTTAGTATATAACATGTTGCAAGACACTTTTAAAATCTGGCTATCATTTTTAATCATATTATTTTAATGTTTATGTTAGTGCGTATTGATGCTAATTTTATTTGTTATTTGCTGTTTTTCGACATAAAACTTGGTGAATTGATTTCATTGTGTAGTATTAGTACTCTTTGAACAGGATTCTGTGATAACAGTGATAATTTTTGGCACTATAATACTTAAATGAAATGTTCATGCCATTTCATCTCTAGTTATGATCAACTATGATCAACTAAAATCAACTAATAATTATGTGTTTTTACAGTAGGCCTATAATATGCAAAGTACAATTTTCTATTAAAAAATGATATCTGATTCTGTTCTTTTCTCTGACACGCATTGTTGGGTCTGGAAGGTTACTAATGTGATTGCTTTATCTGTAAATTAAGTTAATGCTTTTTCAATTACTGAATTCATTGAAATAAAATGAATTCTTTGATTTGAATATTTTTTGGCAATACGTCGTGTAGGTCTTAAATTTCAATCTTTATGGTCTTAAAATGTCTTAAAATGGTCTTAAATTTGACTAACTGAAACCTGCAGGAACCCTGCCATAGCTTGCAAACACACACAATTTGTTTGCACACAATCATAGGCACAAGAGAGAAAGGGAATCTCACGTCTGCTCAGTTCTCTCGCATTATATATATATATATATATATATAAAACAGACCTGTAATCTGCGCATTGCCTCGGCAGACGCAAGATCCGAGCCACTAGATTCTTTATTGACAAGAGAACCTACATCCTCACCCCACTCTGAAGAAGTGCTGAAAGTTCTTGGAAGTGGCTATGGACTCCACAGCTCTGGTTAAGTTAGGCAGATCATTTCACCAGCAGGGAACAGTCAAGGTGAAGGTCCGAGAAAGAGATTTTGTGCCTCTTTGAGATGATGTACCACAAGACATTTTTCGCTTGCAGAGCGCAAGTTTCTGGATGGCTCATAAGTCTGAAGTAATGAGTTTAAGTAAAAGGGAGCAGAGCCAGTGGTTGTTCTGTAGGCAAACGTCAGTGACTTGAATTTGATGCGAGCAGCAACTGGCAACCAATGCAATTTTGTGAGGAGAGGAGAGACATGTGCTCTCTTCAGCTGGTTAAAGACCACTCTAGCTGCAGCATTCTGGATCAGTTGCAGAGGTTTGACCGTGCAAGCTGGAAGACCAGCCAGGAGAGCGTTACAATAGTCCAGTCTGGATAAAACTAGCGCTTGGACAAGGAGTTTGTTAGCATGCTCTTATAGGAAGGGCCTGATCCTCCTAATGTTGTACAAGGCAAATCTACATGGCCGGGGAGTTCTAGCAATGTGGTTGGTGAAGTTCAATTGATCATCAATTATCACACCATGGTTCCTGGCTGACCTTGATGGAGTTATGGATGACGAGCCTAGCTGAATGGTGAAGTTGTGGTGAAATTTTGGGTTGGCCGGGACCACAAGTAGCTCTGTCTTCACAAGGTTTAGTTGAAGGTGGTGGACCTTCATCCAGCAGTAAATGTCTGTCAGGCAGGCTGGGATACGATCAGCTACCGTCTATCTTCAGCCAGCTATCGTCGGGCTGGAATGAGAGGTAGAGTTGTGTGTCATCAGCCTAGCAGTGATAGGAAAAGCCATGTTTCTGAATCTCAGATCCTAGTGATGTCATGTAGATGAAGAAGAGAAGTGGTCCAAGCACTGAGCCCTGAGGCACTCCAGTAGCTAGATGTTGGGTCTTAGACACCTCACCCCTCCACAACACCCTAAAGGACCTATCTGAGAGGTAAGACTTGAACCATTGGAGTGCGGTTCCCGAGATGCCCTTCATCTTAAGGATTGACAGGAGGATCTAGTGGTTAACTGTGTCAAAGGCAGCAGACAGTGATGCAGGATGAGAACTGAGGATTTGGAAGCTGCTCTTGCCAGTCTCAGAGCTTCAATTACTGAGAGCAGGGCAGTCTCAGTTGAGTGTCCGCTTTTGAAACCAGACTGATTGTCGTCCAAGAGGTTGTTCTGTGTAAGGAAGGAAGAGATCTGGTTGAAAACAACTTGTTCAAGTGTTTTCGCGACGAATGGAAGGAGAGATACCGGTCTGTAATTTTCCAGATGTGCTGGATTTAGAGTGGGTTTTCTTAAGCAGTGGGGTCACACGAGCCTGCTTAAATGCTGTGGGAAAGGTCAAGTCAAGTCAAGTCATCTTCATTTATATAGCGCTTTTAACAACGTAGATTGTTTCAAAGCAGCTTCACAGAGATAAGCGTATAATTTAAGGTAACAGAGATTGTTTTGGCTTTATAGCAGAGTTAAGTTATTTTCCATCTAAAGTTAGTTCATCTAAAGGTACCAGTGTGAAGTGAGGTGTTTATGATGTATGTGAGTGCGGGTACAACTGAGGATGAAATGGCTTGAAGTAGGTTAGTGGGAATAGGATCAAGCGGACAGGTGGTAGAGCAATTGGAAAGGAGGAGAGACTTCTGCCTGTGAAAATAGAGAGAAGGAGGGTAGAAAGTGTGTGTTAGCTGGTAAAATGTGTGTGTCAGTTTGTGTATTGGTAAATTGGCTGCTGATAGTGGTTGTTTTATTTATGAAGAATGTGGCAAAATCGTCGGCTGTTAGTGTTGATGGAGGAGGAGGAGGAGGAGGAGGAGGAGGGTTGAGAAGAGAGGAGAAGGTTTTGAAAAGCATGCGAGAGTCTGAAGAATTGTTCATTTTGTTGTGATACTAAGTCATTTTAGCAGTAGAGATATTAGCAGAGAAGGAAGAGAGGAGGGATTGATAAAGACCAAGGTCAGTAGGATCTTTCGATTTGCGCCACTTCCTCTCTGTACCCCTGAGTTTAGAACGATGTTCACGGAGAACATCAGATAACCAGGGGGCAGAGGGTGTGGCGCAGGCTGGCCTGGAGGAAAGGGGGCAGAAGTTGTCCAAGCAGGATGTTAAAGTGGAGAAAAGATTATCAGTTGTGCTGTTAGTATCTAGTGTTGAGAGCTGATCAGGTGGAGGAAGTGTGGATGAGACCAGAGAGGATAGGCGAGAGGGTGAGAGTGAGCGTAGGTTTCGCCGAAAGGTGACCTGTGGAGGAGTGTGTGTTGTGTTCTGAGGCAGGTTGAGGTTGAGAGTGAGGAGGAAGTGATCTGAGGTGTGCAGTGGAGTGACCAGTGTATGGTCAGTGGAGCAGTAGCGTGTGTAAATAAGGTCCAATTTATTACCTGGTTTGTGAGTAGCTGCAGTAGATACTCGCTTGAGGTCGAATGAGGCAAGCAGAGTGTGGAAATCAGCAGCCTGAGGCTTTTCTAGGTGGATGTCGAAGTCTCCAAGAACTATGGGAGAAGTACCGTGCTCAGGGAAGGATGAGAGTAGCACATCAAGCTCCTCCAAGAAACTGCCAAGCTGACCTGGGGGATGATATACAACTACAAAATAATGGATTTTAATAGGGCTAGTAATGGTAATTGAATGTAATTCAAATGAGCTGTTTTCGCACAGAGGTGGTAAATGATCAAATTTCCAATCGAGACAAAAGAACCTGATGAGCGCACCTGTCATGCATCTGTTTATAGCCTTGTAGCTGTGATGGATTTTTTTTTAATTAATCATAACTAACATTTGTTTTTGTTGCAGGAACAACATTCATATGCTTTTGAATTTTAAATGTACTAAGGCGTTCTGTTCTGTTCGTGACTGTGTCTGTTCCCTGAATTAGGACATACAAAAAAAACTTCCAAACCCATCTAGGGGTAAAAATGTAATTGATGTTCAACAAATAAAAAAACAGATAAATGATAAATGGTAAAACTTGGGTTGCTGAATATTCGATCCCTTACTTCAAAAGCACTTATTGTTAATGATATGATCACAGATAATAACCTAGATGTGCTGTGTTTGACAGAAACCTGGCTAAAACCAAACGATTATATTACTTTAAATGAGTCCACCCCACAAGATTACTGTTATAAACATGAACCTCATCTGAGAGGCAAAGGGGGAGGTGTTGCTGTAATTTATAGTAATATCTTCAGAATTAGGGTTAGGTCTAGTTTCAAATATTCTTCTTTTGAAGTGTTGGTGCTTAATGTAACAATAAATAGTGTAAATGATAAATCACATTTGAGATTTGTGCTGGCTACTGTATACAGGCCACCAGGGCACCATACAGACTTTATCAAAAGAATTTGCTGACTTTCTATCAGAGTTAGTATTGGCTACAGATTAAGTACTAATTGTTGGTGATTTTAATATACATGTAGATAATGAAAAAGATGCATTAAGTAAGATGCATACTTAATGATTTTTTTTTTTTTTTTTTAGGCAGAATTTATTTATTAGAACAAAACTGTGTGGTCCAATAAATACAGTGCCACATTTATCAATCTATATTAGGGCACAGGGCATTACAAATATTTTTAAAATCGTGCTTAATGTTATAGGCCTATAAACAGAAACTGAAACAATATATATTTTCATGAATTCTGTATGAAATGGTAGCATCTGTAAGGCGGGTCTGGGCTACCTCTTGAGAAAACAAAAGGCTCTCCTGAGAATTAACATTTGAGCTCTCTCTTGCATATGTAACAGCAACATCCGAGACGCACCACAGAGTGCATCTCACACCTCACTTTTACAGTCTCATCATCTCGCCCCCTACTCCTCCTCACCTAAACTCACTGAAAACCTATGCAATGTTAAGTATGTACAAAAAACTATACATGTTTGGTATAATTTAGTCCTGTGTGCGCGATCTACTGTCATACTGGAATCTCCCAAGTCATCACTGCGTATGTTCGTCCATTTTTCTTTCACCGCTTTCTGTCTTCGTATTAACCTAAGCTTCGCCCCCGAAAGCAAAAGCTCACGAACTTCCTGTGTTGGGGCAGAATTTCTAAGTGAAAATATACGTCCTTGAGGTTGATCGTGACAAACCAGTCTTTGTGCTGAATTTGAGACACGATCATTTTGATTGTCAACATTTTGAATTTGAATCTCTTGAGAGAACGATTCGGACCGCAGGTTTAGAATTGGACGCAAACCAACCCGGGGATGGTCAGGAAGGAGCTGCTCATATATTTTATATATATATATTATATATTTCCCGGGGGCCTTTTTTTCAGCAGGTCAGCTTGGTGCGCCTGCCATAACATGCAGAGTGGCACCAAGCATGACCCAGTGACTGAAACGCCTTCCCTACCAGCATGAATGTTTTTCTGCACGGCTTGGTGGGGAGTGCTGACTTTTTAAGTGACGATGAGCTCCCAGGAGAGTTGGCCCATGAGCGTCAGTTTCAAGAATCATAAAACCATAGCTTGCAAACACACACAATTTGTTTGCACACAATCATAGGCACAAGAGAGAAAGGGAATCTCACGTCTGCTCAGTTCTCTCGCATTATATATATATATATATATATAACAGACCCGTAATCTGCGCGTTGCCTCGGCAGACGCAAGATCCGAGCCACTAGATTCTTTATTGACAAGAGAACCTACATCCTCACCCCACTCTGAAGAAGTGCTGAAAGTTCTTGGAAGTGGCTATGGACTCCACAGCTCTAGTTAAGTTAGGCAGATCATTTCACCAGCAGGGAACAGTCAAGGTGAAGGTCCGAGAAAGAGATTTTGTGCCTCTTTGAGATGATGTACCACAAGACATTTTTCGCTTGCAGAGCGCAAGTTTCTGGATGGCTCATAATTCTGAAGTAATGAGTTTAAGTAAAAGGGAGCAGAGCCAGTGGTTGTTCTGTAGGCAAACGTCAGTGACTTGAATTTGATGCGAGCAGCAACTGGCAACCAATGCAATTTTGTGAGGAGAGGAGAGACATGTGCTCTCTTCAGCTGGTTAAAGACCACTCTAGCTGCAGCATTCTGGATCAGTTGCAGAGGTTTGACCGTGCAAGCTGGAAGACCAGCCAGGAGAGCGTTACAATAGTCCAGTCTGGATAAAATTAGCGCTTGGACAAGGAGTTTGTTAGCATGCTCTTATAGGAAGGGCCTGATCCTCCTAATGTTGTACAAGGCAAATCTACATGGCCGGGGAGTTCTAGCAATGTGGTCTGTGAAGTTCAATTGATCATCAATTATCACACCAAGGTTCCTGGCTGACCTTGATGGAGTTATGGATGACGAGCCTAGCTGAATGGTGAAGTTGTGGTGAAATTTTGGGTTGGCCGGGACCACAAGTAGCTCTGTCTTCACAAGGTTTAGTTGAAGGTGGTGGACCTTCATCCAGCAGTAAATGTCTGTCAGGCAGGCTGGGATACGATCAGCTACCGTCTATCTTCAGCCAGCTATCGTCGGGCTGGAATGAGAGGTAGAGTTGTGTGTCATCAGCCTAGCAGTGATAGGAAAAGCCATGTTTCTGAATCTCAGATCCTAGTGATGTCATGTAGATGAAGAAGAGAAGTGGTCCAAGCACTGAGCCCTGAGGCACTCCAGTAGCTAGATGTTGGGTCTTAGACACCTCACCCCTCCACAACACCCTAAAGGACCTATCTGAGAGGTAAGACTTGAACCATTGGAGTGCGGTTCCCGAGATGCCCTTCATCTTAAGGATTGACAGGAGGATCTAGTGGTTAACTGTGTCAAAGGCAGCAGACAGTGATGCAGGATGAGAACTGAGGATTTGGAAGCTGCTCTTGCCAGTCTCAGAGCTTCAATTACTGAGAGCAGGGCAGTCTCAGTTGAGTGTCCGCTTTTGAAACCAGACTGATTGTCGTCCAAGAGGTTGTTCTGTGTAAGGAAGGAAGAGATCTGGTTGAAAACAACTTGTTCAAGTGTTTTCGCGACGAATGGAAGGAGAGATACCGGTCTGTAATTTTCCAGATGTGCTGGATTTAGAGTGGGTTTTCTTAAGCAGTGGGGTCACACGAGCCTGCTTAAATGCTGTGGGAAAGGTCAAGTCAAGTCAAGTCATCTTCATTTATATAGCGCTTTTAACAACGTAGATTGTTTCAAAGCAGCTTCACAGAGATAAGTGTATAATTTAAGGTAACAGAGATTGTTTTGGCTTTATAGCAGAGTTAAGTTATTTTCCATCTAAAGTTAGTTCATCTAAAGGTACCAGTGTGAAGAGAGGTGTTTATGATGTATGTGAGTGCGGGTACAACTGAGGATGAAATGGCTTGAAGTAGGTTAGTGGGAATAGGATCAAGCGGACAGGTGGTAGGGCGATTGGAAAGGAGGAGAGACTTCTGCCTGTGAAAATAGAGAGAAGGAGGGTAGAAAGTGTGTGTTAGCTGGTAAAATGTGTGTGTCAGTTTGTGTATTGGTAAATTGGCTGCTGATAGTGGTTGTTTTATTTATGAAGAATGTGGCAAAATCGTCGGCTGTTAGTGTTGATGGAGGAGGAGGAGGAGGAGGAGGAGGAGGAGGGTTGAGAAGAGAGGAGAAGGTTTTGAAAAGCATGCGAGAGTCTGAAGAATTGTTCATTTTGTTGTGATACTAAGTCATTTTAGCAGTAGAGATATTAGCAGAGAAGGAAGAGAGGAGGGATTGATAAAGACCAAGGTCAGTAGGATCTTTCGATTTGCGCCACTTCCTCTCTGTACCCCTGAGTTTAGAACGATGTTCACGGAGAACATCAGATAACCAGGGGGCAGAGGGTGTGGCGCAGGCTGGCCTGGAGGAAAGGGGGCAGAAGTTGTCCAAGCAGGATGTTAAAGTGGAGAAAAGATTATCAGTTGTGCTGTTAGTATCTAGTGTTGAGAGCTGATCAGGTGGAGGAAGTGTGGATGAAACCAGAGAGGATAGGCGAGAGGGTGAGAGTGAGCGTAGGTTTCGCCGAAAGGTGACCTGTGGAGGAGTGTGTGTTGTGTTCTGAGGCAGGTTGAGGTTGAGAGTGAGGAGGAAGTGATCTGAGGTGTGCAGTGGAGTGACCAGTGAATGGTCAGTGGAGCAGTAGCGTGTGTAAATAAGGTCCAATTTATTACCTGGTTTGTGAGTAGCTGCAGTAGATACTCGCTTGAGGTCGAATGAGGCAAGCAGAGTGTGGAAATCAGCAGCCTGAGGCTTTTCTAGGTGGATGTCGAAGTCTCCAAGAACTATGGGAGAAGTACCGTGCTCAGGGAAGGATGAGAGTAGCACATCAAGCTCCTCCAAGAAACTGCCAAGCTGACCTGGGGGATGATATACAACTACAAAATAATGGATTTTAATAGGGCTAGTAATGGTAATTGAATGTAATTCAAATGAGCTGTTTTCGCACAGAGGTGGTAAATGATCAAATTTCCAATCGAGACAAAAGAACCTGATGAGCGCACCTGTCATGCATCTGTTTATAGCCTTGTAGCTGTGATGGATTTTTTTTAATTAATCATAACTAACATTTGTTTTTGTTGCAGGAACAACATTCATATGCTTTTGAATTTTAAATGTACTAAGGCGTTCTGTTCTGTTCGTGACTGTGTCTGTTCCCTGAATTAGGACATACAAAAAAAACTTCCAAACCCATCTAGGGGTAAAAATGTAATTGATGTTCAACAAATAAAAAAACAGATAAATGATAAATGGTAAAACTTGGGTTGCTGAATATTCGATCCCTTACTTCAAAAGCACTTATTGTTAATGATATGATCACAGATAATAACCTAGATGTGCTGTGTTTGACAGAAACCTGGCTAAAACCAAACGATTATATTACTTTAACCCTCTGAGGTCGGCAAACGCGCCCCCGCGTTTTGCTGGATTTTTTTCACATAGCAGCAACATAAACTTAAAAAAGTCCGTCATTTACGGTCATATTAATAAAATAAATACATGATTATAAACTATAGAGGGTCTTCTTTTTTTTGTGTACACTCACATTAACATCAAAACCTTGTTTTTATTTTTAAATAAATAAAATAAACAGGGTGCGCTTTCAGCTCACTCTGTCTCCGCAAAAATCTTTTTGAAACAAGTCTGGAAAATGAACTGAAACTCAGCTAATACTTATCACACAACCATGAAACATGCGTCTAAAGAAAGCTTTAAATTTCTACTTTTAAATAAAACAATTCACATTCAAAACAAATATTCTCCTGCAATGTAATCTGTAAGAAACTAAAGAGAAGTACAGTTTCTCCCGTCTCACCTAATTATCGGTAATGAGTTCACACCCACTCGCAGAGCGCGCTATTCATAAGATAATGAGCTGAGGTGATCTATGCAAAATAAGGTAAACGCCCCCTGAAATGCCTTAAAACCAGCAAGTTTCATTTATTCACTTTCCTGCGCTGTTGGAAGATGACACGAGTTCAAATTTTGCTCAGAAGAAGAGCAGGACTCTGACGACGAACGTTTGTATTTTGAGCGACGAACGTTGAGCGACTTGATCCAGCCGTGGATAATATTTCGGGTAAGTCTTTTTAAATTTACTTGCATTAGTTGACACATGTTCGCATTTATGAGGAAAAAACAATATTACGTGACAGTTCTCCATTATGGACGCGAGCGCTCTGAAGCAGCACTAAAAGACTTTCAAACTTTCACAGAGACTTTCAAAACAGAAAGCACAAATCCATTCTTTAAAACGAATTTCGTTTTGTTTTAATTGTATCTTAATTTTAATATTATTTTCATTAACAAATTTCCTGGTTTTAATACATAAAAAGTAAATAGGCTAGCAATCACAACATAAGGTGCTTGAACTGGAGAAAAATAATTCATACTATAATTTTATATCATTATATCATTTTACAAAACGGTTTTGCGCATGTGCTTCTGCGCGCACTATTTCGAATTTACGTAACGTTTTTGACGACACGGGACCATGGGCTGGGCCACTCGGAGGTTGCTTCCGGGAATAGGCTACTGCCCTACAGTATTAAAAGTCGCATATAATTTATAACATATTATTGTTTATAAGGTTATAGTGTGCGTTATTTGTTTTCTCTTTAACTTCTTTCAGCTCTTTTCATGTTTGGGGGGTCGGATTGTACAAGTTACTTTTGTTTATCGCTCACAATTGCTTTGTTTATAACAGACTGATTATTTTTTTTATTTTGGTCACATTTGATTTGCTTAGAGCAAATTTAGAACATTATGTTCTCCGGTAAAGACGGTCTTCAGATGATCCTGGACAGCGAGGAATAACTCACCTTGGCTTTTCCTCAGAGGAAGATTGTAACTCAGACGAACGGCAGCATGTTCAAGAGCGAATTGATCACGCCGAGTAAACACCGAGTTTTCACGTGAGTAAATACGTGAACTCAAGTGGTCTAGTGGTAGAACATTTGCCTAGCGTGTCAGAGGTTCTGAGTTCGAATCTGCACTCATAGTTTTTTTTTTTTTTTGTCAAATCAGATTATGTTTATCAGTGGTTGTATATCAGGCAGAGACATGTGTGTGTGTGTATTTTGTTTTGTAATTTCACTGGAACGAAAAGAGAGTCTCCACAACGGATTGAAGCGCGCGTCCGAGTGAAGACTGCGCGAGCCTAAAACAAACACAGTATCCGCGTCTGACTCGCGGGAATCCACGGCGCAAACCTGTGAGGGGCTGTGTTTTCTCGTTTATATTCCTTTTAGCATTTTAGCATTTATATTCCTTATAATAAAAATGAAAGACCTATGTTACAGACATATGAAAGACAACATTTCGTTGATTAGTTTTGGATAGATTATACATTATTACTGTAAAATATCTGCCACCTCAAATAAGCTTTTATTTGCCAATTTTTTTGTCAAAAATAATCAAATAATCAATCAAATCCTTAACTTTGAAATATGTATGATAAAATGTATACTTTAGTTTGTACAAAGAAAGATTACACTTGAATTGTTGTTTATTTAAATATTTACAAGGTAGATGTAAACAAACTATTAAAAGGTAAATATAAGCCTTTTCTTTAAATAATTTTTATTGTGTTTTATTAGTGACAAATTTGGGGAGAGGATAAATATTCCAAAACTGAAAATACAGTATGAGAATTAACGGCACAATTACATGTTTTCCTTGGCTATTATAGGCCAAATTGCAAGCACAATATGTGGAAAAATAAAAAAGAATTGAGATGCTTCCAACTGTTGCTCTTGCATTCTTGTGGCTCAGTGACTCACCTGAATGAATGGCTCATTAAGTATGCGGTCCTCAGGTGTGAACCACTACATATGCATGATCTGTGACGCCCACTCCGCATATGGCCTTTCCAAACAGAAAGTGCTTTGCAAAATTCAAATCAATGTATTGTGTTATGTGAAGGATTAGGCAGGGTGATTTTCACATAATTTTGAAGAAAAAACACTAGGCGATGACATCCATTAGACAAAAGTCTTATTGGCACATATTTAGTGTGTGTTTTGTGGTCTTATTTCAGAAACTTTAGTTTTTAGTTTTTTCAATAACCACGCATAAACATTATTCTCTCAAAAATGCAGACATGTACATTCTTGTTGCTCACATATTATGGTAGCCCTGTTTGTGCTAAATAGTGTGTAATTTTTTTTTGCCATTACTATGTTTATAAGCAACTGAAAAAAGCACAAATGTCAGGGCATGTCAGAACATCTCAAGGACCCCAAAAACACCTCAGACCCCAGAGGGTTAAATGAGTCCTCCCCACAAGATTACTGTTATAAACATGAACCTCATCTGAGAGGCAAAGGGGGAGGTGTTGCTGTAATTTATAGTAATATCTTCAGAATTAGGGTTAGGTCTAGTTTCAAATATTCTTCTTTTGAAGTGTTGGTGCTTAATGTAACAATAAATAGTGTAAATGATAAATCACATTTGAGATTTGTGCTGGCTACTGTATACAGGCCACCAGGGCACCATACAGACTTTATCAAAAGAATTTGCTGACTTTCTATCAGAGTTAGTATTGGCTACAGATTAAGTACTAATTGTTGGTGATTTTAATATACATGTAGATAATGAAAAAGATGCATTAAAGTAACAACATGTAGTTTTTCAACCTTCATAATATATTTCCAAGACCCTTGTGATGGTACATCGACTTACAATAGGTTGAATGACACGTCTGCCAGAGCCTGACGGGGTCTGTATCGCTTTTACTGGCACTATGTAACTTCGGGGTGCGGGTAGTAACCAGAGCTCAAAAAGAACTACAAAATTCGACTGCTTTACGGCATACGTCACTTCGCTTCCTCACTTCCTCAAATTCGGCCGTGACAGGCCAACCAGCGCGTTTGTTTTCGTGCGTCTGTTTTCGTCATGGCTGAAGCAGCAGCGAAACGTAAGAAGTCCAAGGTTTTGTCGGAGTAGAGTCGGAAGAGGAAAAGGGAGAGTGATAAACTGAAAGGCAGGACTAGGATCAATATTGGTCGAGCGTTTGCTCGCTGGCGTGAGCTTATCGTCAGACCGATGCTGACTTGGCCGTCATGCTGTTGAACTAGTAAGTAAATTGCTTGCATACTATCTTTAGTTTTTCTAATCTGTTGTCTGCCTGGCTACGTTACGGAAATTATCTGGTCCTCCATTTATCTTCATGAATCAGCTAACGTTAGTAGATGAGCGAATTATCAATCTGGTAGCTAGTAAACACTAACATGCTAGTTTTAGATGGTTAGGATGCTATCGCTATCATTCTCGTTCAGATTTGAGCATTGCAATCGACATGCAAATCGCAAATGTTTGAGTTAAAATGTTTAGTCTACTAAACATGTATAAATTATGAAAGGAGGAAGATTAATAATATTATCATTGCCCATATGAAAAAAAACCTGCATGCTTCAGATACAGTAACAGCCCGTTCTCATCCCAAGTCGTCATATACTGACGCTTTCAAAATTTATTCAATATCTGACGCACAAAGCACCCTTTAGCGTCCATATGAGACGCATAACCCTACCACAGACCTAAACCTACCCATAACCGAAGCGTCTCATATTGACGCTAAGGGTGCTTTGTGCGTCGGATATTGAAGAATGTTTGAAAGTGACGATTTGGGGATGAGAATGCGTTGACAGTAACCGTAAATCATTTTACGACAGCGGTAATGGACAATTCCGCTTCCAACCTGTAGGGCGACCGCAGAGGAAAAGTTCCATGTTGTTGCTTTAAGTAAGATGCATACTTAATGATTTTTTTTTTTTTTTTTAGCCAGAATTTATTTATTAGAACAAAACTGTGTGGTCCAATAAATACAGTGCCACATTTATCAATCTATATTAGGGCACAGGGCATTACAAATATTTTTAAAATTGTGCTTAATGTTATAGGCCTATAAACAGAAACTGAAACAATATATATTTTCATGAATTCTGTATGAAATGGTAGCATCTGTAAGGCGGGTCTGGGCTACCTCTTGAGAAAACAAAAGGCTCTCCTGAGAATTAACATTTGAGCTCTCTCTTGCATATGTAACAGCAACATCCGAGACGCACCACAGAGTGCATCTCACACCTCACTTTTACAGTCTCATCATCTCGCCCCCTACTCCTCCTCACCTAAACTCACTGAAAACCTATGCAATGTTAAGTATGTACAAAAAACTATACATGTTTGGTATAATTTAGTCCTGTGTGCGCGATCTACTGTCATACTGGAATCTCCCAAGTCATCACTGCGTATGTTCGTCCATTTTTCTTTCACCGCTTTCTGTCTTCGTATTAACCTAAGCTTCGCCCCCGAAAGCAAAAGCTCACGAACTTCCTGTGTTGGGGCAGAATTTCTAAGTGAAAATATACGTCCTTGAGGTTGATCGTGACAAACCAGTCTTTGTGCTGAATTTGAGACACGATCATTTTGATTGTCAACATTTTGAATTTGAATCTCTTGAGAGAACGATTCGGACCGCAGGTTTAGAATTGGACGCAAACCAACCCGGGGATGGTCAGGAAGGAGCTGCTCATATATTTTATATATATATATTATATATTTCCCGGGGGCCTTTTTTTCAGCAGGTCAGCTTGGTGCGCCTGCCATAACATGCAGAGTGGCACCAAGCATGACCCAGTGACTGAAACGCCTTCCCTACCAGCATGAATGTTTTTCTGCACGGCTTGGTGGGGAGTGCTGACTTTTTAAGTGACGATGAGCTCCCAGGAGAGTTGGCCCATGAGCGTCAGTTTCAAGAATCATAAAACCATAGCTTGCAAACACACACAATTTGTTTGCACACAATCATAGGCACAAGAGAGAAAGGGAATCTCACGTCTGCTCAGTTCTCTCGCATTATATATATATATATATATATATATATATATATATATATATATATATATATATATATATATATATAACAGACCCGTAATCTGCGCGTTGCCTCGGCAGACGCAAGATCCGAGCCACTAGATTCTTTATTGACAAGAGAACCTACATCCTCACCCCACTCTGAAGAAGTGCTGAAAGTTCTTGGAAGTGGCTATGGACTCCACAGCTCTGGTTAAGTTAGGCAGATCATTTCACCAGCAGGGAACAGTCAAGGTGAAGGTCCGAGAAAGAGATTTTGTGCCTCTTTGAGATGATGTACCACAAGACATTTTTCGCTTGCAGAGCGCAAGTTTCTGGATGGCTCATAAGTCTGAAGTAATGAGTTTAAGTAAAAGGGAGCAGAGCCAGTGGTTGTTCTGTAGGCAAACGTCAGTGACTTGAATTTGATGCGAGCAGCAACTGGCAACCAATGCAATTTTGTGAGGAGAGGAGAGACATGTGCTCTCTTCAGCTGGTTAAAGACCACTCTAGCTGCAGCATTCTGGATCAGTTGCAGAGGTTTGACCGTGCAAGCTGGAAGACCAGCCAGGAGAGCGTTACAATAGTCCAGTCTGGATAAAACTAGCGCTTGGACAAGGAGTTTGTTAGCATGCTCTTATAGGAAGGGCCTGATCCTCCTAATGTTGTACAAGGCAAATCTACATGGCCGGGGAGTTCTAGCAATGTGGTCGGTGAAGTTCAATTGATCATCAATTATCACACCAAGGTTCCTGGCTGACCTTGATGGAGTTATGGATGACGAGCCTAGCTGAATGGTGAAGTTGTGGTGAAATTTTGGGTTGGCCGGGACCACAAGTAGCTCTGTCTTCACAAGGTTTAGTTGAAGGTGGTGGACCTTCATCCAGCAGTAAATGTCTGTCAGGCAGGCTGGGATACGATCAGCTACCGTCTATCTTCAGCCAGCTATCGTCGGGCTGGAATGAGAGGTAGAGTTGTGTGTCATCAGCCTAGCAGTGATAGGAAAAGCCATGTTTCTGAATCTCAGATCCTAGTGATGTCATGTAGATGAAGAAGAGAAGTGGTCCAAGCACTGAGCCCTGAGGCACTCCAGTAGCTAGATGTTGGGTCTTAGACACCTCACCCCTCCACAACACCCTAAAGGACCTATCTGAGAGGTAAGACTTGAACCATTGGAGTGCGGTTCCCGAGATGCCCTTCATCTTAAGGATTGACAGGAGGATCTAGTGGTTAACTGTGTCAAAGGCAGCAGACAGTGATGCAGGATGAGAACTGAGGATTTGGAAGCTGCTCTTGCCAGTCTCAGAGCTTCAATTACTGAGAGCAGGGCAGTCTCAGTTGAGTGTCCGCTTTTGAAACCAGACTGATTGTCGTCCAAGAGGTTGTTCTGTGTAAGGAAGGAAGAGATCTGGTTGAAAACAACTTGTTCAAGTGTTTTCGCGACGAATGGAAGGAGAGATACCGGTCTGTAATTTTCCAGATGTGCTGGATTTAGAGTGGGTTTTCTTAAGCAGTGGGGTCACACGAGCCTGCTTAAATGCTGTGGGAAAGGTCAAGTCAAGTCAAGTCATCTTCATTTATATAGCGCTTTTAACAACGTAGATTGTTTCAAAGCAGCTTCACAGAGATAAGCGTATAATTTAAGGTAACAGAGATTGTTTTGGCTTTATAGCAGAGTTAAGTTATTTTCCATCTAAAGTTAGTCCATCTAAAGGTACCAGTGTGAAGAGAGGTGTTTATGATGTATGTGAGTGCGGGTACAACTGAGGATGAAATGGCTTGAAGTAGGTTAGTGGGAATAGGATCAAGCGGACAGGTGGTAGGGCGATTGGAAAGGAGGAGAGACTTCTGCCTGTGAAAATAGAGAGAAGGAGGGTAGAAAGTGTGTGTTAGCTGGTAAAATGTGTGTGTCAGTTTGTGTATTGGTAAATTGGCTGCTGAAAGTGGTTGTTTTATTTATGAAGAATGTGGCAAAATCGTCGGCTGTTAGTGTTGATGGAGGAGGAGGAGGAGGAGGAGGAGGAGGAGGGTTGAGAAGAGAGGAGAAGGTTTTGAAAAAGCATGCGAGAGTCTGAAGAATTGTTCATTTTGTTGTGATACTAAGTCATTTTAGCAGTAGAGATATTAGCAGAGAAGGAAGAGAGGAGGGATTGATAAAGACCAAGGTCAGTAGGATCTTTCGATTTGCGCCACTTCCTCTCTGTACCCCTGAGTTTAGAACGATGTTCACGGAGAACATCAGATAACCAGGGGGCAGAGGGTGTGGCGCAGGCTGACCTGGAGGAAAGGGGGCAGAAGTTGTCCAAGCAGGATGTTAAAGTGGAGAAAAGATTATCAGTTGTGCTGTTAGTATCTAGTGTTGAGAGCTGATCAGGTGGAGGAAGTGTGGATGAAACCAGAAAGGATAGGCGAGAGGGTGAGAGTGAGCGTAGGTTTCGCCGAAAGGTGACCTGTGGAGGAGTGTGTGTTGTGTTCTGAGGCAGGTTGAGGTTGAGAGTGAGGAGGAAGTGATCTGAGGTGTGCAGTGGAGTGACCAGTGTATGGTCAGTGGAGCAGTAGCGTGTGTAAATAAGGTCCAATTTATTACCTGGTTTGTGAGTAGCTGCAGTAGATACTCGCTTGAGGTCGAATGAGGCAAGCAGAGTGTGGAAATCAGCAGCCTGAGGCTTTTCTAGGTGGATGTCGAAGTCTCCAAGAACTATGGGAGAAGTACCGTGCTCAGGGAAGGATGAGAGTAGCACATCAAGCTCCTCCAAGAAACTGCCAAGCTGACCTGGGGGATGATATACAACTACAAAATAATGGATTTTAATAGGGCTAATAATGGTAATTGAATGTAATTCAAATGAGTTTTCGCACAGAGGTGGTAAATGATCAAATTTCCAATCGAGACAAAAGAACCTGATGAGCGCACCTGTCATGCATCTGTTTATAGCCTTGTAGCTGTGATGGATTTTTTTTTAATTAATCATAACTAACATTTGTTTTTGTTGCAGGAACAACATTCATATGCTTTTGAATTTTAAATGTACTAAGGCGTTCTGTTCTGTTCGTGACTGTGTCTGTTCCCTGAATTAGGACATACAAAAAAAACTTCCAAACCCATCTAGGGGTAAAAATGTAATTGATGTTCAACAAATAAAAAAACAGATAAATGATAAATGGTAAAACTTGGGTTGCTGAATATTCGATCCCTTACTTCAAAAGCACTTATTGTTAATGATATGATCACAGATAATAACCTAGATGTGCTGTGTTTGACAGAAACCTGGCTAAAACCAAACGATTATATTACTTTAAATGAGTCCACCCCACAAGATTACTGTTATAAACATGAACCTCATCTGAGAGGCAAAGGGGGAGGTGTTGCTGTAATTTATAGTAATATCTTCAGAATTAGGGTTAGGTCTAGTTTCAAATATTCTTCTTTTGAAGTGTTGGTGCTTAATGTAACAATAAATAGTGTAAATGATAAATCACATTTGAGATTTGTGCTGGCTACTGTATACAGGCCACCAGGGCACCATACAGACTTTATCAAAAGAATTTGCTGACTTTCTATCAGAGTTAGTATTGGCTACAGATTAAGTACTAATTGTTGGTGATTTTAATATACATATGCAGTGTGTGAGTGTGTACATGTTTTTCTATTGTGGTTTCTATCACCCATCATGACACACACACTCATGGGGACTTGGGTCACTGTGGGCCTAAATCACACAGAATGAGTTTTTTTGAAAATGTGTGTGATGGGTCGGTTTAGGGGTCGGGTTAGTGTGTGTGTGTGATGGGTCGGTTTAGTGTAAGGAGACAGAATACAGTTTGTACAGTATAAAAACTATTACGTCTATGGAGAATCCCAACAAAGATAGTGGACCAGAGAGAGAGAGAGAGAGAGAGAGAGTGTGTGTGTGTGTGTGTTTGTCTGTGTATGCGCGCTTGTGTGTTGTGTGTGTGTGTGTGTGGACATGGATAATATTATTAGCAGAAAATCTTTTGTAAAAACAAAGATAACAACAGCATCTTTCAGCCTGTCAACCTTCATGAAAGCATGAGATCACCACATTAAAGGTATTTTTGTGCTTGACGGACTTGTTTTGCTGTTGCACCCGCGTCTCACAAATGAAAGGACATTCTAAACACTCTTCGCTCAAGTGAAAAGAAGTTCAACTTGCGTCTCATTACCTTAAGTTATTCTTTCCCATTCCACTGCCACAGATGCATCCTTTATGAACAGCCGCTTAGGACTAGCGATGTGTTCGCTGGTCCTTCATTGAGCACGCGTCACAGGACAGCAGTTAATCGCCTCAGCAACTTCACGCGTGTGAAGCGCCATTTACAGGCATTTCCCTAAGCAGCCACAGGTCAGACTTTCCACCAAAGTAAAGAGCTTATTAAATTCGAAAATGATTATTTATTTTTGCTAATTATTATTTTATTTCTGTTATGGTAAGAATGATGGAAGACGAGGGCGGGATGCAGTTAACAGTCTTTAATGGATAAAGGAAATAGTCCTCAATGAATAATTAGAACACAAATCACAGGCATTAATCAAAGCCAGAACAGAAACTGCCAGATGACTGGATCTTTAGAAAAACAACATAAACTTCCACGAGGACAGAGACCAGGGACCCCGAGATGCTTTCAGCCAGTCAGGAATAGTGAAGACAGCAGAGAGGGTGAACAGCCGTGAACAGGCGCTGAACAGGTACTCTGCAAACAGGCACAGCTGGATAATACACAGTCTGATGGCAGTATAACTCACAGTAGAATAAACGGTATCACTTCTAGCAGACAGGACAGGACAGGACACGAGCTCAGACGTTTCTCACGTGAGGTCATTGAATAATCCGACAACAAGACGGCTAGGAAGAGGGAATAAGAAGCTGAGACAATCAAGAGAAAAAAAGGAACAGGTGAGGAGATAGGAACGAAAGGGGAAACAACTGTAAGAGATAATGAGCGGAGGAGAAGATGTGTGTGCGTGATTGTGTGAGTGAGTGTGCAAGTGAGTGTGTGACCACAAGAGGGAGACAGAGAAAGAGGAAAAAAACCCAGGATCATGACAGTACCCCTCTCTCAACGAGCGCCACCTGGCGCTCCTGAGGACAACTGGCGAGACCGGAGGAAATCATCGATGAGTGAAGGATCCAGGACGTCCCGGGAGGAAACCCAGCTTCTCTCCTCAGGACCATACCCCTCCCAGTCGACAAGATACTGATGGCCGCTTCCCCGACGGCGCATGTCGAGAATCCGACGAACACTTTAGATAGGGGTATCATCGACAAGACTAGGAACGCGGACCGAGCGAGAAGGGGGACGGATGACTGGCTTGATGCAGTAGACATGAAACACGGGATGAACCCGCCGTAAATTAGGCGGATGGTGAAGTTTTACTGCGACAGGACTTATGACCTTTACAATGCGGAATGGTCCCACAAAACGGGGAGACAACTTACGTGATTCGGACTGGAGAGGTAAATTTGAAGTGGATAACCACACTCTCTGACCGCAAACGTAGCGAGGACTTCTAATTCTGCGCCTATTGGCCGCAACTGTCATGCGTCTTCTAGCTTGACAGACAGCAGATCGCACTCTCCTCCAGGTGCGTTTTCAACGGCTAATAAAAGCTTGCACTGACGGAACATTAGACTCAGAGTCTTGGAACGCAAATAACGGAGGTTGATAGCCGAGACAGCAATGGAAGGGCTAAAGACCGGTAGCAGAGGAGGGAAGCGAATTATGGGCTTATTATAGCGAATTATAGCGTATTCAGCCCAGGAAAGCTGCTGTGACCAGGACGCGGGATTCTGATGGGTGAGACTGCGAAGAATGCGGGCGACAATTTGATTGGTCCGTTCTGCTTGACCGTTTGCTTGGGGGTGAAACCCGGACGAGAGGCTAACGGATGCCCCAATCAGGTGACAAAACTCCCTCCAGAATTGAGAAGAAAATTGGGGACCTCTATCAGACACTATATCAGTTGGTAAACCATGTAGCTTAAAAACATGATCAACCATGATCTGGGCGGTCTCCTTGGCAGATGGGAGTTTAACGAGCGGAATAAAATGGGCCGACTTAGAAAAACGATCTACCACGGTTAGAATAACGGTATTAACCGCCGAGAGAGGGAGCCCGGTGATAAAGTCAAGAGCTAAGTGAGACCACGGTCGTGTAGGAACCGGTAACAGACGAAGCAGACCGCCTGGAGGGGAATTGCCAGCCTTAGTTTGCGCGCACGTAACGCAGGAGGCAATAAACATCTCGTTCCAAAGAAGACCACCAAAAGCGCTGACGGATAAAAGCGAGGGTGCCCCGGACGCCGGGATGGGCAGTTCATTTAGAGGTGTGTCTCCACTGAAGGACAGCTCGACGCGCGGATATGGGAACAAAAAGAAGCCCCTTAGGACAGGTGTGCGGGAGTATGACTCGAGAAAGAGAACGCTTAACCAGCTTCTCAATTCCCCAGACGGTCGTGCCAACAACATGACCCCGGGGAATAATCTCCGCAGGCTCAGTAGATGAAGAGGAGTCAAAAAGACGAGATAGCGCGTCAGGCTTGACGTTTTTGGAACCCGGGTGATACGAGATGGTAAAATCGAAACGGGTAAAGAACAGAGCCCAGCGGGCTTGACGAGCGTTTAGTCTCTTGGCCTTACGGATATATTCTACGTTTCGGTGATCTGTCCAGACAATAAAAGGAACGGGAGCTCCCTCCAGCCACTGTCACCATTCGCCTAACGCTAGACGGATGGCGAGCAGTTCGCGGTTGCCCACGTCGTAATTGCGCTCAGCAGGAGAAAGACGGTGAGAAAAAAAAGCGCAGGGGTGTATCTTTCCGTCAGCGGCGGAACGCTGGGAAAGTACAGCCCCAACCCCCACTTCAGAAGATTCGACCATAAATTGTTTAGTGAAGTCAGGAGTAAGAAGGATAGGCGCGGTAGTGAAAAGAGACTTTAGAACGTCAAACGCAGTCTGTGTAGATTCTGACCACCTAAACTGGGACTTGACTGAGGTCAGAGATGTAAGGGGAGCGGCCACTTGACTGAAATTTCGTATAAAACGACGGTAAAAATTTGCAAACCTGAGAAAACGTTGTAGCGCGAGGCGAGAGTCGGGCACGGGCCAATCAGTGACCGCCTGGACCTTAGCTGGGTCCATACTGATCCCTTCTGCCGAGATGACCGAACCAAGAAATGTAACTGAGGGGGCGTGGAAAGAACATTTCTCAGCTTTTACATAAAGTCGATTCTCCAATAGACGCTGAAGGACACGACGAACATGTTGGACGTGCACCTGGAGTGATGGCGAAAAGATCAAAATGTTGTAGAGGTTGACGAATACGAAGACGTTGAGCATGTCCCGTAGGACATCATTGATTAAGGCTTGAAAGACTGCGGGGGCTTTTACTAATCTGAAAGGAAGGACCCGATATTCAAAGTGCCCGAGGGGCGTGTTAAACGCGGTCTTCTATTCATCCCCCTCCTTTATACGCACTATGTGATAGGCGTTGCGTAAATCGAGCTTCATGAAAATCTTTGCTCCCTGCAAGATGACATCAGTGGCAATGGATAACGATTCTTGACAGTGATATCATTTAAACTCCGATGGTCTATACAGGGACGCAGGGAGCCGTCCTTCTTCTTCACAAAGAAGAAGCCGGCTCCCGCTGGAGACGAGGAGGGAACGATAGTACCAGCGTTGAGCGAGTCAGAAAGGTATTTCTCAAGCGCCTCTCGTTCGGGAGTGGATAACGAGTATAGTCTTCCCCGTGGGGGCGTTGTACCCGGGAGAAGATCTATACTGCAGTCATACGGGCGATGAGGGGGGAAAGAAGTGGCCCGGGAACGGCTGAAGACCTCCCGCAAATCGTGATACTCCTCCGGTACTCCAGACAAATCACCTGGCTCCTCCTGAAAAACAGTTACAGACGAGACAGGGGGAACAGCAGAAGACAGACAATCAACATGACAAGACAATTTCCAAGATAGAATAGATCACAGGGGGGTGGAGTCTTGTAAATCTAAGAGGGGAATACCTTGTTCCAAAGCCCAAGTCTCGTCAACGAAGTTCCCCTCCGCCCCCAAGTCAATCAATGCAGAGCAAGAAACTGACGATCCCAGCCAGCGGAGGTGTACGGGAAGGGAAGTGCAGGACGGAGAGACCCATGATGTAGCGCTCGCCAGCAACCCTCCGCCTACTGACGAGCGCTGGCTTTTACTGGGCACCTAGAGACAAAATGATCAGCAGCAGCACAGTACATGCAAAGGCGATTCATAATCCTGCGTTGGTGTTCCCGTGTGGATATAAGAAGCCCCCCTAGTTGCATCGGCTCAGGATCAGCAGTAGATGGTTGTGGCGGCTGTGTCGCCATGGAAACGGGAAGTAACGAAGCTTCCATTCTGCGAGCCCTTCGTCGCATTTCAAAACGTCTTTCGATGCGGAGGGCCAGCTCGACAAGGGAATCGAAATTGTCAGGAACCTCTCGGACAAAGACCTCATCCTTGATTTCTGAGTCCAGGCCCTCGAGAAAGCGGGCGATGAGTGCCGGATCGTTCCATCCACTCGTTGTGGCCAGGGTTCAGAACTCAATCGAATAATCAGTGACTGACCTTTTCCCCTGGCGCAACGTGGATAGGAGGCGGGATGCTTCGTCACCGTGTGCAGACCGGTCAAAAACTCGGATCATCTCCTCCTTAAAAAGAGAAAACTTGAATACACAGTCTACCTCTGCCTCCCAGTTCGCCGCCACCCACTCTCGAGCTCGTCCATTGAGGAGAAAAATCACATAAGCCACCTTAGACCGTTCCTTGGCATAAGTAGATGGCTGGAGGGAAAATACTACCTTGCATTGGGTGAGGAAAGATCGACACTGTAAGGGCTCACCCGAGTAGCACGGCGGGTTGTTAATACGCGGCTCGGAAGATTCGTGCTGTCCAGCCGAACTAGTGGCTTCATGACGGTAGTGATGGAATTGCTGGGTAAGATCCGAGAGCTGGGCGGTCAGGGAATCAACGGCACGTCTCGCGGCGGATAAATCCTCTTCATGTTTTCCCAACAGAGCACCCTGGAGCTCGACAGCGTTGTGAAGGGGATTGCCACTCGCCTGGTCCATCTTCTGGTCGGATTATTCTGTTATGGTAAGAATGATGGAAGACGAGGGCGGGATGCTGTTAACAGTCTTTAATGGATAAAGGAAATAGTCCTCAATGAATAATTAGAACACAAATCACAGGCATTAATCAGAGCCAGAACAGAAACTGCCAGATGACTGGATCTTAGGAAAACAACAAAAACTTCCACGAGGACAGAGACCAGGGACCCCGAGATGCTTTCAGCCAGTCAGGAATAGTGAAGACAGCAGAGAGGGTGAACAGCCGTGAGCAAGCGCTGAACAGGTACTCTACAAACAGGCACAGTTGGATAATACACAGTCTGATGGCAGTATAACTCACAGTAGAATAAACAGTATCACTTCTAGCAGACAGGACAGGACAGGACAGGACAGGACACGAGCTCAGACGTTTCTCACGTGAGGTCATTGAATAATCCGACAACAAGACAGGGCTAGGAAGAGGGAATAAGAAGCTGAGACAATCAAGAGAAAAAAAGGAACAGGTGAGGAGATAGGAACGAAAGGGGAAACAGCTGTAAGAGATAATGAGCGGAGGAGAAGATGTGTGTGCGTGATTGTGTGAGTGAGTGTGCGAGTGAGTGTGTGACCACAAGAGGGAGACAGAGAAAGAGGAAAAAAACCCAGGATCATGAAAATTTCTGTTAGTTTTTCAGTAACTGTTGTTAGTTTCGTTTAGTTTTAGTTTTTCATTTATTATGAATTTCTAATTTTATTTCAGTTTACGAAAATGTTTTTTGACCAATAGTTTTAGTCTTAGTTTCAGTTTTCGTTTACGAAAATAACCTTGGTGTGAAAATGTACCACTACAGTTGTGTAGGCATCAAAAGAAAGACAAAACAGTGGCGGATGGCATTCAGCCATCTGTTCTGAATTAACGAATCCTGACTTTCTAACACATTTTTTCATTCCGGACTAGATCTTGAGAAAACAAGAGCTTTTGTTTTACGACCCATCCAAGGTAATTCACAGCGGTAGGCGTCGCTACGTCTGTAGTCTCCCATGGCGTTATGACGTTTATGGCACACTGGGAGCGAGTCCAGAGACACACGCGCATGAGCCTCAAAGGAAAGTGAAACACCCGTCTCACCCCGGGGGGGGATGCGCAGCGCGTGACATTCCACACAAACACACACACACACCAGCACATGGGCATTTTAGGCTCACACAAGGACCTTTTAGATAAACTTAACTTTAAATGTATTAAATGTATCTCTTTTTGTGCTTAGATGTCTTCACATGTCATATTGGAGTAGCTATAATGTTTATTGTGTGTTAATCAAACTCTATATGCTCGTAATTATGAAAAATCCTGTATCTCTGTATTCCTGACTTGCAAAATTATAGTTTGTGGTGTCCTTGTAGTCGCAAAAACCCGACTGTGTCGAATCTCGACAACAAATTACAAAAAGATACATTATTTCAGAAGTACCATCTTTCTGAGTATAAATGCTCAATTTTGTCACCACCGTAAATCAGACCAGTGGGTTGTACTAATCAGACAAAGAAAGTTTTTCCCGCCTCAGTTTCTCACCAGTGATTGGTTCATTCACGTGAGTGTCAGGTTTTGCATAGACGAAGCAGGCAAGATGGTAAGTTTAAATGCTTTAATTTGCAGAATGGATCGGTACAGCGAAACAGGTGAGTAAACAGTGAGTTGAATATCAGATGATAGCTTAACTGGAGTGTAATCGAGTCTCTCTCTCTCTTTCTCTTGCAGAAGATGATGAAGGAGTTCCTTAGACGACAGAATGAAGACTGGCTGAGAAGATCGGGATCGTAGGTAGGTATTCCGGTAAGTATGGCAGAGAGTCTGTGTCGTGTATTGACGAGACCAGACGAAGAGTGAGTGACTGAGTGCTGAATATAAAGGGCGGTTAACGAGGAAGTGCAGGTGATGATGATGGGTGATCGAGAGCAGGTGTGCAGGTGTGCCAAGGAGGATGATGGGAAGTGTAGTGCACACACAGATGAAGACAGATGGTGAATGTGACAGTGAGATAGGTGTTGACCTATCTTGTCCATAAAAACAAGGAAAGACCCTTGCTCTTGGTATTCCGCCAGAGAGAGAGAGGTTCCCCATCTTCACGACAAGACTCCGCAAGGAGACTCTCCGTTTGTTTTTCTCTAATTTCGTTTTCATCTTAGTCTTTTCTTTATTCCCGTCTGATTTTTGACTTCATTCAGTGTCTTCACGAGCTAAACGAACTTAAGTCTAATCATCTTTTGGCAAAGTTTACATTCGTGTTAACCGTTGAGTTCTCGCATCACCTGCTCCTGAAAGGACTCCGGGAAGCTGCACCAACGGACAATTTGAACTCAGCTATACACAAGAGCCAGATCAAAAGCAAGTACTATCTTATATCGCAATCAAAAACTGCTGTTTAAGGTTGTCTAGGCTATTCCCGTTTTCGGGATTATCCAACGACTTGGGGTCTCTTGCAAAGTTAACTGTTTGAAAATTGTCAACCTGAGATTTACTTTCACTCTCTCTCTCTCTCTCTCTCTCATTATTATTTGTTATTTAATTATCTTGTTTGAATTGTACTGTTTGTATTGCTATATACTCATATTTACTCTGTGTGAATCGTAGTTATGTATTCCTTAGTTTTGTTTTATTAAACCCAATAATCTTCTTGAATTGAATCTGCTTTATTCCTCACCAACTCGAAGTCCCTGAAAGTGTATGATCTAAGCTACGAAGCTTTACCTTCTGTTACTATTTCAGTAACCTAAATTGTATAAACACAGGGTGAGTTTTATTGAGTTTTGATAAGGAAGTCTTGCATACATTCCCCAGAAGTGATTGTCGCTACAGAGTGGTGGAGAATGCGGGCATTTTCAAACTTTATTTTGTGAGCAATATTCAGATTCATATTCACGTGTATTTTGGGTATTAATATTATGCACGCGCGTTTTTGAATTGTGAAATAAGTCACGCTCAAGCGAACTCACTCGGCACATAAGTCGCGTTCAAGCGAACTCACTCAGCACAAAAGCCAGCTGTTCAGTACATTAACAGTTTCTAAAAATGCCTAACATTATAGTCACTGTTATTTGCTGAAAGTACACTGCAGTATAATGTTAAATGTCCTGTTAAGAGAAGACGAAATCTCTCTGCAGTTAGTACATTTTAATATTTTTAATAAAACCGCCTATTAAGACAAAGAAATCTCTTTTTAGTGCGAAGCGTAAATCTGAATTGAGCGAGATTCCTCTTTCAGTATTAATAGGCTTGAACTTGGTATCGTTATTGAATTCGTGGTTAGTCCAGTGATATTCAACCAAATGGTAAAAATGGTACACTAGTTGGCAGACATGTCATACTTCATCCCCGACTCAAAAAAACATCATGTTTCTATACAAAATCTTCGAGCTAGAGCGCATTGAACAAGTGCGAACAAAAGCGGAGCTAGTGTGCGAATGAGCCGTTTTATCAGAGCAATATGGTCAACGTCAGCGAGTATTTGCATTAGGTTATTATTATTATTATTATCTAATGGCATCAATAAAGCTTACCCACAATGAAGTGTTGGGTCTTCTATTCGCGGACCCTGATTCTGAAGGGGAATAACGTTATCTGCCTTCAGAAAATGACGGTGATTCGGAAAGTGAAAGTATAGCCCTACACCAAGCACAAACGGTGAATCCTTTGCTCAATATATATGGTCCTTTGCCCAATGTCAGTGGTGGGAACAATGTTTCCCGGGGTCGGAGTGTTCATCGCGAAGTTAGCAGGCGTGTTAGTGTTGTGGGGAACGATGCTGGAGATTTGTTACCGCGCTTGCCATGGTGACCGCGTGCCTCTCCGCAATCGCGGCGACAGTATTATGGTGGAGGCTTTGTCTAATCCCACTGGGTATGTTAGACGAGGTCGAAGTATTCATAGGACAGTTAGGGGGCAACGTGGACGCAGGGTGGGGAGTCGCAATGACAATGACAGTAGTCCGAGCTGTGCGCACACTTGGCGCGCGCGCAAGGCAGATCTGGCCGCGCCCACGCTGCTCGTAGCAAGAGCAGAGGCGGTGTGACACGGGGCAGAGGGGCTATTATGCATAGTCTATCGCAAGACCACACCATGAAACACTACAAGAAATGTTACCTGGATGGATAGGGAGTCATTATCTCTACAGCAAAAGTAGCAAAAATTATTATTATTTTTTTTTGTCTGCCATTTATTAGTAATGATTTACACTGTTGATTTACTATCTATTTCCCTGACCATTTAGTAGTGTACAATATGTGTTCTTTTTTGTGTGTTCATGTCCTTGTGATGTGTGCGTCTTTGTCAGCTAAAATAACAACAACCAAAAAAAAAAAAAAAAAAAAAAAAAAAAATACTAACATTGTCTCTCGTCTTGTCTCATCATCTCACTCATGATCTGTGGCTTGCCGTGGCGAGTGAGCTTTTAATAATATAATATATAATAATTATAATATAATAATATGCAAATTAGATGGGAAAATGTAATCCCTACATAAACTTTGGGTCATCCTTAATATTTATCTAATTTACAGGAAGTCTCTATCTTTTATCACTTTTAAGATATAGCCTTTTGAAATTAAGATGTCAAAATCAAACATTTTAGGAAAAAACCTCTGGCGCCTAAAGGGTTAAAACAACAGACGGAAAATTCTTGTTGTCCACATGTGTGTATTTGCGGCAAAGGAAACCCCGCCACACTCTCGTGTGCAGTATTAATAGCACCAAAGGTCCGCCGAGACCTGTTTGTTTATTTGTTTACGCGTAGAGACTAGTGATGCGCGGGTCGTCTCATAACCCGCGGGCCCCGAATTACGTCTAGCCGTGACGTACGCAGCTTCCTAGACCATCAACCAGAGACTGACTATCAGCAACTGCGAAAAGCTTTGATGCGTGAATTCTCTGATCCAGAATCAGACCAAGGGCTCATCACCGCCTTGGTCAAGCAAGGTCGACTTGAAACCCCCCAGAATTTCTATAACCGACTTCACCGTGCCTACTTTGGAGCACGAAATGAACCAGACGTTAACTTAAGAACTCTGTTCCTTCGAAACCTGCACCCCACAATAAATCATCATCTGGGAGTTCTGGCTTGTCCGCGTAGCATGTCTACACAACATTTACGAGACTTAGTCCATAAGGCTTACACCAAACAACAGACTGTTTCCGAAAAGACTGTAAAACACCCAACAATTTGCCCTGTCTCTGAGCACTATTCAGAGCTGACCCTAGAGGGCGCCCAACAGCACCACAGTTACAGACCCATCAACAGAGAGTCAAGACCGTTCCAAGCCAGCAGAGGGCAGCGCGGTCGTGGTAGTGCCCGTCCGAGGCACCAGAACGACCGCTCTGGAGGATCCTGGGACCCAGAAACCCAGAAAGAGCCGACCCCCATCTCCCAGAACACCAAGCCCAGAGAGCCGGCAGGGGGACCACTCTCGACGTGATACTGGTAAGCTCAAGTCTGAGCCCACATCTAACAGAAACAGTGCAGCCACGTCTGAAGCTGCAGAACTCCTGAATGTACTGAAAGAGTTTCTTCAAAAGAAACCTCGCAAGGGAGACAAGAAGGATGAACCAGACACCGCATGACTAAACCTGATGCCTGAAACCAATGCCATTCCCAACGTTTCTGCAACTGAACCAAGCACCCAGAACAGTATTTTTCAACCACAGACTATTGAACTGAACCAAGCACCCAAAACAGTATTTTTCAACCACAGACTATTGAACTAGCTGTTGAATCACCAAACGACAGCATCACCCACTCACTCCACCTCCTGACCGAGACAGCATCATTCCTCACACCAAGGTACCAGAAAGTGCTGTTTTGGTTATCTGTACCCACAACGAGACACACAAGACATACCCTAACTGCTTATCGATCAACACACAAGCCCCAACACCAAAACTCCTGGGAAACCTGATCGAGAAGGGGGTGGCTCGTAAACTCTACCTAACCATCACCTTGGAAAAGGAGGTGAGACTCAAAGCCCTTGTTGACACAGGCTCTGACCTCACGTTGATATCTGCTCAACTGTTTGACAAACTCAAATTTGAAGCTCAGAGACAGAATCGAACTCTTAATTTTCATACTTGTGAGCTGAATGTGCAGTCATACAGCCAAAATGACATCCAGCGTAGAAACGTAGCTCCCATTCACCTGACAGTTGGTCCTATGAGTCTAGTACATCCTATCTATGTCTCACCAATGAACACTTATCCATTTCTCATCGGCAAAGACCTGCTAGATCGCTTTGAGCCTTTACTGGACTTCAAACAGCTGAAAGTCTGGGCTCAAGTGCAAGAACCTCTTCCCCTCCAGCCACACAGGTCGTCTGAGCCAGACTGTCAGGTCACAGAGGTCACAGGAACTCCCACAGAGCCAGACTGCCAGGTCACAGAGTTCACAGGAACCCCCGCAGCCAGCCATGGGTCAGAGACCTGCACGGGTTCGGGTACCCGCGGGTACCCGACGGGTGACCCGCAAATTTTGCTCAAACGGGTGAGAAATATCCAACTGTGTCGGATACGGGTGCGGGTCGGGTCGGACACGGAGGAAACACGGGTTTAAACACGGGTTTAAAACAATCACGTGCAAACGTAAAAATATATGCATATTTTTAGGAACACACTTACAAAAATATGCCTGTATTTCAAGTTGATAAAATAATTTAAAATCCACATCAGTTTATTTGTGCCCACGCCCTCTCAGGAGTCTGTCTCTATACTTTCACTTTGAAAAAAAAGACGTCATAACCGCGCGCGCGATCTGCTTGCAGTCGGCGAGATGGATGCTGAAGAGTTGGAGAAAAGAATAGCTAGGACTAGAAGATTGTAAAGTTGTCGACAATACGTTATCAAAAATCAAGTCCATTGTGTGGGAGAAATTTGGAGATATCTGAAGAAAACAATATTGTGAAAGGATTTGCTGCATGCATTTTCGTGTTGGATAGCCGCAAATGTGGATTAATCGCCGAGGAAGCACGCAGGAACTGTGGTAAGCAGTTCTATCGAACAGTATTTTTCACATTTAACACTGTTAAATATGTGTTGTGTGCTGGCAGGGCGTGTTTGAACCCAAAATTGTCAGATGTAAGCTAGACAAAATTGCGTGGCAGAAAATAGTGTTGTAGCCGCGTCTGTTATTAGGCTACTCGAGTTTTGTGGTAACGTTGGCTATGTTCTTCATGTACCGGCCGTTTGACAGATTCGGCTGAAGTTGTCCTTGTGTTAATGGTTGCGTAATAACTTCTGTATGACCGGGCAATAAACATTTTTGTAAGTGTGTCTATAATGTGATAGTCTAAACTGATTTTATTTCGGTTGCGGGTCGGGTGTCGGTTCTATTTTAAGCGGGTCGGGTCGGGTGCGGATTTGAATTAGTGCTGCTGTCGGAAAACGGGTCGGATTCGGTTTTAAGCACTGCGGGTACGGGCGGGTGCGGATTTAAAAAATTGGACCCGTGCAGGACTCTGCCATGGGTACACAGCCTCAACAACAGACCAAGGCTCAAGTTCGCTACTCTGCACCTTCAAGCCCACCAAAGACTCTGATACCTACTGCCCCAAGGTCAGGACTAACCTGCAGCTGCATGATATAGCCACAACGGACATTATTCTGGCACTATGGTCAGACAACTCAGCCATTAGTCTCTCACTATTCAATGCAATCATTGAAAACACACCGGACCTTCCTTATACCAGCAAGCGCACCCGTTTCCCTTTTAACTCACACCCATCCTCTATGGTGTCTGCCAGAGGAATCTGCGCTTTGCACTTGAAATGGAATTACCGGTGCCTGACCCATTACTTCCTGATCCTTCCGGACCTGCCCCACGATGTTTACATTGGAGCAGACATTTTGATTCGCCTCAAGGCTCATGTGGGCATTTTTAATGAAATTGTATGGGCCCCATTGACTTTGCAGCCACCTGTTTCCATCAACCATGACAACCTCCTGTCAGGGGAGACCATCCCGGAGGTCTGCACCCTAGTCAACGAACAGGGAACGGTGGTACCAGCTTACACCAAGGGAGTCGCTGTTCGGCTCAACATGCGATGTGGTCAAACCTTAAACCACACGCTGGGTTTCTTCCAACCATCACCTGAATCTGTGGGACTCGGACTCACACTTGAAGCCACACCCCTCACTGAAGTGTCATCTCGTGAAGTCTACATCCTTTTCAACAACTGCACAGCAACTGACATCAACATTCCCAAGGCCTACCGGCTGGGATGGCTAGTGAGCCATGAATTTCATGATTTTGAACTTGTACTACCTGTCATTGGGCCCATTCCACCTGCACTGATACCCGAAGGGAGTACAGACAACACATTGTTCACTGCACCCTTCAAATTCATCGCCATCACATCTGTCATGCCAGTGGCCAAAGACCAGGTGTGCAGAACGGAGCTGACCGAGGACCAACACCTCGCAGTATACACAGTCTCCCACCAGCCTGTCGGTAAGACTGATGAACCTGCTACACCTCTCAATTCCAACCCGACTGATGACACACCGAAGGAGGAGCCGTACCCAGGGTTTGAGTCTCAAGTGCAGCAAATTCTACAAGCCGCTAATGCGCTTCAGGGCGATACAGACCGTCAAAGACTCAGACAAGTCCTTTAGAAGTTCAAAGAATCCTTTGCCAAAGACTCTTTAGACCAGGGGTGGGCAAACTACGGCCCGCGGGCCACATACCCAGTTAGGCTGTTTAATCCGGCCCGTTGAGTATTTAAAAAATTGTCTTAAGATCGCATTCATTTTGCCTTTTTCTTGCAATACTTTGCGTTATATATATACATATTGCGTTGCATAAATTTGACAATCGGAATATCTATATATTTAGACATATATTTCATGCCATAGCTAACAAATGTAGAACAGAAAAAAATGACATAAAAGCAGATCATCATTCATTCAGCGCTGTTGTGGCTGCGGTGTGTCACGTAACAAGCTAGACGCGTCACCATGGAAACCAAACAGACAGCAACTTAAGCGCATAGACTTGGTGCACGTTAATGTTTTTTCCTTTTTTTGAAAACTCACAGAGAAAAAAATGTTTGGTAGCCGCTTGCACAGATGTTTAGTTTTTCCTTTGATTTGTCTGCTATTTAGTTTTGCTACTCTGGATTTGTGGATGTATCTTCCTCCGTTTACCGACCTTTATCGCCCGGCTTTCGACTACGCACCCCTGTCTGCCATGTACAGAACCCGGTTTTGTTCATTAAATGTTCTGATCTGCCTTTGCTTTTTATGTTTTATTTTATTATACTTAAAATAAATTTGTATATTCGTTTATTTCGTTTTTTCCCACAAATGTATGACTGGAATGGAAGTGCAAATTGATTGCCATGCAGTTTTAGTAAAGTTGAATTAACGTAACCTTCTGTCATTTTTACTCTTCTAATGGCGCTTTTCCATTACCAGTACCAGCTCGACTCGACTCGACTCGCCTCGCCTCGACTCAGCTCGGCTCGGCTCGCTTTTCGCTCCGTTTTCCATTGCAGATAGTACCTCCACAATAGTACCTGGTCGTCATAGCGACACCGCAGGAAACTGCCGTGACTTAATCTTTTACGCGAGACGCGCGAGACACACCCGCTACCTACACACACAGGACAATGGAGGAAATTGAGTGTATGCTGTTTTTGGATGTTTTTGTTTTTGTTTTTGCTGTTTTTTATTCAGGATACTGCGTCTGGCGCGTGCAATGATGACGCAGTGAATAGTGACGATTCTCTCTGACCAATCAGCAGTCTGCCATGATTTCATGTCACATTTTAGTATCGCCTCAGCTCGCCTCAGCCCGCTTAGAACCGCGCCGGAGGTGGTACGAAAAAAAGTACCTGGAAGCAGGTACAGGTACAACTTTTACACAGTGGAAAACCAAACAGAGCCGAGTCGAGTCGAGCTGGTACTGTGTAGTGGAAAAGCGCCATAAGTGTACACTTAACAGTTAGGTGTTTTGTTTCTAATTTACGGTTAGGCCCATTAAATAATAATAAGTATAAACAATATTTAAAAAGTATAGGCTATAATTATCGAACATCTGACTAATTAAAAATTAACCTCAAAACATAACATGCTAAATGGGGGATATCTAGCATAAAAAACGTATTGTCAGAATGTCGTCTCTCAGTTGTTGAATTTCGCGCAGACGTTGCCACAACGTAAATGTGTTTGCTCAGCCCGATCTCATGAAAGTGCGAATACCACGAATTGTATTTGTAGTTCTTATGAAACGCAGTTTTCGCGTGCATATGATACACACTTAAAGGGATAGTTCGCCCAAAAATGAAAATTCTGTCATCATTTACTCACCCTCAAGTTGTTTCAAACCTGTATGAATTTCTTTTTTCTGCTGAACACAAAAGAAGATATTTTGAAAAATGTCGGTAACCAAACAGTTGATGGACCCCATTGACTTCCATAGTATTTTTTTCCTACTATGGAAGTCAATGGGGTCCATCAACTGTTTGGTTACCGACATTTTTCAAAATATCTTCTTTTGTGTTCAGAATAAAGAAATTCATACAGGTTTGAAACAACTTTTTGGGGGGGAGGCAAACTATCCCTTTAATGGCGTGTAATAGGCACGCACTCCGCACCCCTAATCCTAACCAAGGGGTTTACAGTGCGCAGCATATGCACACAAAAAAATATATATTTTTGGCGTATAAATGGCACGAGAAATAAAATTTGTGTTATAGAAACGCACTTTCATGAGATCGTGTTTCATAATCTGCTACTGGGCTGGCCCTCTGTCAAATTTTAAATCCCAGTGTGGCCCTTGAGCCAAAAAGTTTGCCCACCCCTGCTTTAGACTGTGGTCTCACCAACCTCCACACGGTGCACATCCCAACGCACCCTGATGCTCCTCCCACTTTTGTCAAGCAGTACAAGATCCCCATCGCCTCACACGAACCAGTGCAGGAGATCATCGAATCCATGCTTGAGAAAGGTGTCATCCATCCATGCAACAGCACCTACTCTGCCCCCATCTGGCCCGTCCTCAAACCTAACGGCAAGTGGCGACCCACCATTGACTACAGGAAACTGAATCAACAGGTGCCGCTGTCACGATGGCCCATGACCCAGCTAGAACAAGAAATTCCCTGAATCAGAGGAGCCACAATCTTCTCTACACTTGATGTGGCCTCTGGATTCTGGACCATTCCGGTGCACCCAGAAGACCAGCTCAAGCTAGAATTCACATTTGGCAACCGACAGTTCAACAGGTGTCCGTTCGGCTACGCAAGCCTCCCACTAACGTCTCTGAGCTGCGGAGTTTTCTAGGGGTATGCAATTACTCTCGACAGTTCATCGAAAACTACTCAGACATTGCCAGACCTCTAACAGCTCTGCTAAAAAAAGACTACCCTTTCATCTGGTCAGACACTCAAGAACACGCCATGACGGAACTAAAAAGACATTTATGCACAGCTCCATGTCTTGTTTACCCGGGTTTTCTGACCAATGTCTCAGTGCTGGCCTATACCAACGGCATGACCAAGACAAGAAGGTGGTTGCATATGCCAGCAAGACACTTCTCCCACCAGTGACTGAGATTCTCAGACTGTGAAAAAGCTCTGCTCTGCACTGTATGGGCCATTCAGCGATTCTCCAACTACATTGGGGCACAGAAAGTTATCATAGAGACTTGCCACCAGCCCGTAATGTTCCTCAACAGCCAACGCATCCGAGATGGCGTGGTCACCAATTCACGCATAGCAACGTGGTTAATGACTCTCCAGGGACGCAATGTTGAGGCACGGTATGCACAGAATCACAAGTCTGCGCTGGGCAATGGCCTGGCTGCATGCCAAAACTGCTCTGATAACACGCCTACTGCGGTAGTGGATGTACAAGAACCCCAACAGCAATAACCGACCTGTCACAGGTACTTTGAAGAGAATGCGTGTCAAGGCATGCCCACAGCCTACGTCAATGGGTGCTCCTACAACCACGACGGCATCCTTAAGGCAGGTGCAGGAGTGCTGTGGGTCAATGACCAGCCGTGCCCACCACAACACTTCAAGTTGGGTCCCCAGTCATCACAATATGCGGAGATAGCAGCCATTCTCATAACTCTGCAGATCGCATCAGCCCATGACATCAGAGAACTCCTCATCTGCCCAGACTCTAACTATGCCAGACTCAGTTTCGTCTCACAGTTGTCCCTCATCAGCAGTCAAGTCAAGTCATCTTCATTTATATAGCGCTTTTAACAATGTAGATTGTTTCAAAGCAGCTTTACAGAGATAAACATGTATAATGTAAGGTAAGATTGTTTTGGCTTTATAGAGGTTCTTTAATAAAGTTATTTTCCAGCTAAAGTTAGTTTTGATTGATTCGCTTCTGTCGCAACGATCATTTGTTATTAATTAACATTTGTTATTAAATTAGGGGCCGCTAAGACGACACTATTCTCTCTACACAAACTTTAAACGCGAACCTGTGAGAAACGCTGATGGCGTTCACATGCACATTAACCCTCTGAGGTCGGCAAACGCGCCCCCGCGTTTTGCTGGACTTTTTTTACATTGTAGCACTTTAAACTTAAATTACTCCGTCATTTATGGTCATACTGAAAAAAAATATATATAAAAAAAGAATCTGTGATATTTCTACTTTTGTATGTGTCCACTTACAATCAAATCAAAACATTGTGCTTTTGTAAAATAAAGAAAATAAACAGGGTGTGCTTTCTGCCTCTCCGTCGCGGTGAACTTTTTTTTCTTGAGCACGTCTATAAACTGAAACAAAACTCAGCGAATACTTGTCACACATTTATGAGCCATATACCTTTATAAACATTTAAGTGTGTACTTTTAAATGATCGGATTCAAACTGAAAACAAATATTTTCTGTTTAAGTAATTTGTATAAAACCAACAAGATGTCCAGCTTCTCAAACGCTTGCTCATTACAGTTAATTTGGCCACGCCTACTCGCGCAAAAGATATTCACATGCAAATCTCCACATGGAACGCGAACGCGCTCATTACCTCAACAACAAAACACTTCATCAGTCTCTGCTTTTCGTCGAGTTTGAAAGACGTGAGTTTACATTGGCTTTACCCCAGAAGAAGAACGCGATTTCAAGACAAGAAAGATAAGGTAAGAAATTCTTACATATTAGTTTGTTATTGTTGCATAAATTTCACATTGCAGTTGAACTGTTGCTAGATATATGGTGAATATTATAATATTTAGACCCGTGTTTACTGTTACTGTGTTTGTGGATATCTGCTCAAACGTACAGTAGATATGTATATGGTAGGCCTAACCATAATGTTTTATATTTGAGCGCGATCGCGTTTGAATGTATCATATTTTTGATCGCGATCGCGTTTGAATGTATCATATTTTTGATCGCGATCGTGTTTAAATGCATCATATTTTGGAAAAGCAAAACGCTCCAAACGGCTTCATGTTTTTACTATTATCTCATTTCATATCATCATAACGACTGGAAACATTTGAAGTAACATGATAATCAATATATTTTTCTCTAGCTTAGTTGTTACTGAAATCTTTTTGAAAATGTATATAGGCTGCTATATTGTTATTATTTTATGCAGCACTGCGCATAGCCTATACCTACAAGGCACAACAAACCTGGTGTTCATTATATAATATATTGTTGGAAACATTTGTGTGAGTGTGTGTGTGTGTATTCTGTGAATTTTAAAAAGCAATTTTAACCAGAAAAATCTCAAATGTATTCCCAAAATCGTGCAGGCCTTTCTCTTGATATCAGTATGTTCACTTTTTTTTTTTTTTTCAGGACCCAGATGCCACTGAGTCCTGCTGACTTCAACATTCACAGTACATGTCTCTGTACATGAACATGGTAAAGTGAAAATCAAACACCTTGGAAATGAAAGGTATGTACAATGTTTTTAGGAATGGCACAAAGGTCTCTTTCTTTGGATCATTGTTATCAATAAGTGTTTTTTTTTGTTGTGTATCTTTGGATTATGTTGTAAATAAATCCAAACAATTTTAAAAGCCATTCTTTTTTTAATCTCCTCATTCTTTGTGCAAGGTTGGTCAGAATGATGGGCCCTGATAAGCTCCTAATAGGGCCATTAGGGAGTGTCTTTGTCTTTCTCAGGTGTGGAAAGCTTGCATATTAATGAGATGATCCGCCCCTTCGCATATTGCTTTTTCACACAAAACACGTCGTAAAAATTTTAAATCAATATATTGTCTTCTCTGAATGAGCAGTCAGGGTGATTTTCACATAGTTTTGGAGCAAATATTCTAGGCTAAGTCATACAATTTTCAAAAGTCTTGTGAAGAAATAATAAGTATGGGTTTCATGACCTTATTTCAGTGAGAATTTTTTTTTGTATTTTCACAAACCACGCATAAATGTCATTATCTCAAAACTACAAACTTTTACACCCATGCTGTTGATATATTATTGTAGCAGAGTTTGTGCTGAATACAGTGTAATTAAACTTTAGCCATGAAAATGTCACAAGTAACAGAAATAAGCACAAATGTCAGAGCATGTCAGAACACCTCCAGGCCCAGAAAACAGCTCAGACCCCAGAGGGTTAAGAATTGGTTCTATAGTTATGTGTGTTTGAATATATGTGCGCAGGTTTGGAATTCCCTACAGACCAAGCCTAAACAAAGTACTGGTCTTTCCTTATAAATTTGATACAGAATTTTATTTTATTTGATCAATTTGGGGTAGGTACGCTGTCACGGTTTCCCTAGTTCTCCCTGGCTCTGTCATACACTACAATACCCAGGATCCTCTGTGGCGCACCTGCACTCACTTTCTCCGGATTACTAGTCACTCGCACCTGTTCCCAATCAGCACAGTCATTATCCAGCACTATAAAACACTCACCATAGCCCCAGTTCTTTGTCAAGCCTCCAATAGGAATAGACCATGATCCGTTGTCTTCTGAAACTCTGATGCTTCCAAGATGTAACGTATACTCACCTGTGAAACACTAACCTCTGTGTCATTGTTCTGCTGTCTCCAGGAATCCTGTTTGATTTCCTATTGCCTGTGATCTGTTGTTCTCCTGAGCTTCCAGTGTTTCCTCCGAGCTTGTTTACTATTGACTGCATCTGAAAGAGAAAAGACAAGTATTTATGAACTGTGACTGTTTGGTATCTACAAACCTGAAGTGAACATGCTTACCTGCTGTCTGCCCTGCACCAAGTGATCTTCACTGAATCTGCATTTGAACTTGAATAAAGCTGTGTTTGGATTCACTTACCTCTGTCTCCGTGCCTGTATCCTGACATACGCGAATTGAGTTTTCCCGACGACGCTTTATCTGTAGAGTGGTAAAGGGATCCTCCATAGGGAGAGACTAGTTGGCACTTCAGCACTGCGTTGACATCGGGTTCAGGCGAAGGTCCTTCGTCAGATCTGGGAAAACCTCGGGATAAACAAAGACACTAAAATTAGCGTAGATGCCATTCTTCTTATAATGTAACGAGTACATCAGGATTTATGGGAAGTGTTCCTGGTTCCAGCTGACCTAATCTATGCAGCCCAACATTGAATTATAGAAGTCTATAATGTATTATGTGAATGCTAGGTCAAAGAGATGTGTCTTTAATCTAGATTTGAACTGACAGAGTGTGTCTGCTTCCCGGAAAATGGTAGGAAGACTGTTCCAAAGTTTTGGTGCTAAATAGGAGAAGGATCTACCGCCAGCAGTCGATTTAGATATTCTAGGTATTATCAACTGGCTGGAATTTTGAGATCGCAATAGACGTGAAGGACTATAATGCGTTAAGAGCTCGCTCAAGTACTGCGGAGCTAAACCATTTAGTGCTTTGTAAGTAATCAGCAATATTTAAAAATTGATGCGATGTTTAACCCCCTGGGGACGGCAAACTCGCGGGCGCGTTTAGCTCGATTTTTTTTCACATAGCAGCAAAATAAACTTAAAATGCTCCGTCATTTATGGTCATACAGATTTAAGAAATATGAAAAAATAAACTGTTAAATGTCTACTTTTTTATGTGTCCACTTACAGGCGAACATTGTGTTTTTGTAAAATTAAGAAAATAAACAGGGTGTGCTTTCTGCCTGTCCGTCTCGTGAACTTTTTTTTTTTGGAGCACGTCTCTAAACTTAAACAAAACTCTAATACTATTCACCCAGGCATGAGCAATATATCTTTATAATCATTCAAGTGTGTACTTTTAAATTATCTAAATCAAAACTAAATCAAATATTCTCTGTTTATGTAATCTGTGTGAAAATAGAGAGATTTCAGTCGTTCTCATCTCAGCTCATTAAGTTTTAATGTGATCCCGCCCATGGAGAGTGTGCGCTATTCAAACGCAAATGACTGAGGCAATCCATGCAAACTGTGAACGCCCCAATATCAGCTCGAGAAAACACATCAAGTTTAATCAGATCATTGTTTACACCGTCTCGCAGTGCTGTGAGGAATAATACTATCGTAATAATAATAATGGAAAATGTACCTCAGAAGTGCTGGTATTTCGAGGAGCAAGGGATCCTGAGCTGAGGAATACTGTAATAAGTTTTTTTCATTCTCAAGTGAATCGCGTTTCTGTGTGTGAATGAATGAACGGCAGAGATGCGCGCTGTTTACCACAACTCGCAAAAAGACGGTTGAATCGCGTTTCTGTGTGTGAATGAATGATCCTCTTTTAGCAAACTGTATTGCTATACTGAGATGAGTAAAAATCGACTGAAATATGTTGAAATAAAATGTATTTGTATAAGCAACGTATTAAACTGCAAATTTACATTTATATTCCCTATAATAAAAATGAAAGACCTATGTTACAGACATATGAAAGACAACATTTCGTTGACTAGTTTTGGATAGATTATTTTTACTGTAAAATATCTGCCACCTCAAATAAGCTTTTGTTTGCCAATTTTTGCTCATATGTTAAATATAGTATGTTTTGTAAAAAAATAAAGTAATCAAATAATATGTTATTGTTCCAGTGTAGCCTAGGCTATATTCAAATACAGTTTCTCCAAACATGTTTATTATTTTAGGTAGTTATTACGATAATCCATGTCCAAGAGAGACCATTTCCTCGAATGAGATGGTTTTTATTCGTTATTTGACACTAAACCATGCTATAAACACACACTGACTTCCTCGCGCTTTTATTTTGGCACTTCCGGTTACCGGCATTTTGAATTTGCATATTAGTTAAATATTTAGTTTCACCCGAAACATTTAGATTCAACATTTAGATTTAGATTTAGATTTAACATTTAGATTTAGATTTAACATTTAGATTTAGATTTAGCATTTAGATTTAGATTTAACATTTAGATTTAACATTTAGATTTAGATTTAGCATTTAGATTTAGATTTAACTTTTTGATTTAGATTTAGCATTTAGATTTAACATTTAGGTGTAACATTTAATATTTAGATTTAACTATTTAAAATATCTCTAAGTTGACAAATATTGTTGTAAATGTGCTAAAAAGTGACCGTCAAAAATTCATACCAGTTTTTTAAACATTGTTTGAAGCTAAATGTGACAAAATGTTGCTGTTATTTTCAGCGTGAGCCTTTCTTTAGATGTAGCCTATTTATTACTATTCTCTGTTAATTTATGATGAGATGCGCTCCAGTTAAAGTGCAGTGCAAGTGACCGCGGCACGCCTCCATGATTATAGCCTATTGTCTGCTATATTTGCTTCTTATTTATTAAATACATGCAATTCGTTGATGAAACATGTATTAAAATTAAGATACAATTTATACAAAACGAAATTCACTTTAAAGAAAGGTTTTCTACAAAACCAAACTTAATGAAGTGGTCAAAATCATGTCTGACCCACTACAAGTCTCCCGATATACTGCACATCCTATCTTACTCATGCTGTTCACTTTTCATAAATCAACATAGATGGAAAAAAAATAACATTATAACATTTTAACAAGTATGAAACTAAATTAGCTTATTTAATGGCTACAACACATATAGTAGGCCTACAGAATCTCTGTACAAATTTCTACACATTCATTTACTGCTTCTGAATTTTGCACACATAAGTTGAAAGGCATTTGTGCATGGTAAAACATATCTGCAACATTTATCAAGTTCACGGATAATTGTGCGTGCATTTATTAATTATTATCTTAATGAATAATGCAATAAGGACAAATCATGTAAACTGCCTTGTTTGTTTATTCAGAATGAAATGGATTGCAAATGGATCCGAATGAAGAAACGAAAAAAAAAAAAAAAAACGTGAACAATGATTAACACAGAAAATGAACAAGAATGAACTTTGGATGGCCTAGGAGGAGTAGGCCTAGTAGGCTACAACTCTAATTTAATTCAACAAGGTTTTAGAATATAGAATATTTTTTAAACAAAATAAATATTTGTAAAGTTTATTAACCCGGTGTGATGCGTGCGAGTGGAGGAGACGTTGAGCATGACACGTGACGTGTTGCATTTTGTAATACAAGTACTGGATCAAGGGACCGGCCCGGGTCGGCTCAAGTTCGGGCTCGGGCAGAGAATGTAAGCTCTGATTTATCTGATCCTGTCCATTAGCTTTGATCCATGTACGGCTTTTCAGAATGTCACCAAGTACAAATATTTATGTATTTTTTCAGCGCGAAAACTCTAGCTAGTTAGCTGGGAACAATGAAAAGGGTCCAGAGCAGCAAAAATGCAGTGAATGAAGTTCATGTTCTCTTTTTATGAATAAAAATGTGTCAAAACATCCCCCCTCTGTTTTTTTCACAAATCGCACCCTGTATATATGTATATATATATATATATATATATATACAGTGCAATGCATAAGTGAATACACCCATGCTAAAGTTGACTAAAAAGAGGAATAAAAAATCATATTTTGGAAATTAAACTTAATGCCTTAATTTAAAAAATTAGGAAAAATCCAACCTTTAAGGACACCAATTTTCTTTGTGAATGAATAATGTATCGTGAATAAATAAATGTTCTTCCTTAAAATACATGGTGCATAAGTGAGTACACCCCTATGTTAAATTCCCATAGAGGCAGGCAGATTTTTATTTTTAAGTTTTTTTTTTTTTTTTTTTTTTTAGGATACTATGCATCTTGATAAAGTTCCCTTGGCCTTTGGAATTAAAATAGCCCCACATCATCACATAGCCTTCACCATACCTAGAGATTGGCATGGTTTTATTTCAGTTAGCCTAAAAGCTAGTTTGATTTGCATTGAGAGATGATCTTATGGAAAGTACCCCATGCCAATCTCTAGGTATGGTGAAGGCTATGTGATGATGTGGGGCTATTTTAATTCCAAAGGCCAAGGGAACTTTATCAGGATGCATAGTATCCTAAACAAAAATTTAAAAAAATACTTAAAAATAAAAATCTGCCTGCCTCTATGGGAATTTAACATAGGGGTGTACTCACTTATGCAACATGTATTTTAAGGAAGAACATTTGTTTATTTACGATACATTATTCATTCACAAAGAAAATTGGTGTCCTTAAAGGTTGGATTTTTCCTAATTTTTTAAATTAAGGCATTAAGTTCAATTTCCAAAATATGATTTTTTATTCCTCTTTTTAGTCAACTTTAGCATGGGTGTATTCACTTATGCATTGCACTGTATATATATATATGTGATGCGATCTGGGAAAACCCACCACATGGTGAAATTTTACCTATTACAGGTTTTGATATCATATGGATGCTGGTATCAAGCCCTTTCCAAATCTGTTTTTATTTTTATCATAGCTTGTTGGTAGCAGAAGTTATGTTTATCTGAAGTCGGCCGATCTCTATGATTTTCTGGAACGGAATTTTGAGAAAAACAGGTTTAAATAACTGTCACCGTTGAGACGCGTCCATCTCGCGATTGTTATGAAACTGCGTGACGTTATAGTTTAAACAAGATTGGCGCGAAATGCGCACTATACACATTCACTGTACATGTATGTGGTTTATTTTAGGTAAACTATCTTTGTAGTGTTACGAGACGGACAGGTGTATGGGATATACGGCGATTGTTTTGTTTTTTTCACCTCTGCCGGGCGTTAATGGTCGCATAGAATGCATTAGAGAAAGAGAGTATTTTCAGCTGGACACTATAAATCGCTGTTTTTCTGCACTAAACAAGGGAATTTTGCCAAGATATTTTCAGAGATAAGAGAAAAGATGTTATAGAATAATAATTTAATGGAAAAAAAAATTTGCCAAAAAAACTGACATTCAAACTATTTTGGAATTTACTGAAAACGGCCCAGCGCGACATCCGACGGGTTTTCCCAGATCGCATCACATATTTAGTTTGTGTTTTGTGGCCTTATTTCAGATTATTATTCTTTTTTTTTTTATATAACCATGCATAAACATTATTCTTTCAAAAATACAAACATGTACATACATGTTGCTCACATATTATGGTAGCCCTGTTTGTGCTAAATAGAGTGTAATTACACTCATTTTTACACTCATAATTACAATTATTTTGCCATTAATATGTTTATAAGCAACTGAAAAAAGCACAAATGTCAGGGCATGTCAGAACATCTCAAGGACCCCAAAAACACCTTGGTCCCCAAATGGTTAATAGGGAGCCAATGCAGTGTTGACAGAACTGGGCTAATATAGTCATACTTCCTGGTTCTGGTAAGAACTCGAGCTGCTGCGTTTTGAACTAGCTGTAGTTTGTTTATTAAGTGCGCAGGACAACCACCCAGTAGAGCATTACAATAATCTAGCCTTGAGGTCATGAACGCATGAACTAATTGTTCCGCATTTGTCAATGAGAGCATATGGCGTAATTTAGATATATTTTTAAGATGGAAAAATGCGGTTTTACAGATACTAGACACGTGACTTTCAAATGAAAGATTGGTATCAAAGAGCACACCCAGGTTCCTAACCGACGACGAAGACTTAACAGAGCAGCCATCAAGTGTTAGACAGTATTCTAGGTTATTACGTGAGGAAGTTTTTTGTCCAATAATTAGAATCTCTGTTTTTTCAGAATTTAGAGGTAGAAAATTACGAGTCATCCAATTTTTATATCAGCTATGCATTCTGTTAATTTTGTGAATTGGTAAGTTTCATTAGGTTTTGAAGAAATATAGAGCTGAGTATCGTCGGCATAACAGTGGAAGCTAATTCCATGTTTCCTAATGATATCTCCTAATGGTAGCATGTACCAACATGACATCATGACTTTGCGTAAACATACACGCCACTTTTAAGTCAAGTGGCGTGTTATCTATACGCATTTTGAGCTATCCGCGTGTATGTCCACGCCGTTAAATGTCCGAGTGATTCCGCATGTATGTCTACGCCGTTAAATGTCCGAGCGAAACGAAGCAAAATGTAAATCTACATCTGGGAAGCGATATTTTTTTACTAGGATGGTAGGGGAAGACTCATAAATGGTATTAAAGGGATAGTTCACTTTGAAATTAATTTTTGATATGTTTTAGCTTACCTCAAGGGCATCCAAGATGTAGGTGTCTTTGTTTCCGCAGTAGTTTCAATTTTGATATTTTTAGGTCAAACCGTTCTTGTCTGTCAGTCATATAATGCAGGTCTGTGGTCACTGTCTCAAAACCCAAGCACAGAGTCCAAATTAAAACAATTCCCCATCGTCCAAATGAAACAATTCCCCATCATAAGTACACATTGATGGCCTAAGACACGAAACGAGCGGTTTGTGTGAGAAAACGAACAGTATTTATATAGTTTTTAGCTCTTGAAAACAGCACACGTCCAAATGGTCTGACGGCGCGGGCGAGTATAGATGTATGTACATAGATGTCGCCTTGGCTACGGTTTCGTTCCAATGAACTGCAGTAGCGAAGGCGAAATCTAGTGTATACATCTATACCCGCATAGATATATACACTAGATGTCGCTTTGCTACGGTTTCGTTCCAATGAACTGCAGTAGCCAAGGCGACATCTATGTATACATCTATACTCGCCCGCGCCGTCAGACCATTTGGACGTGTGCTGTTTTCAAGAGCTAAAAACTATATAAATACTGTTCGTTTTCTCACACAAACCGCTCGTTTCGTGTCTTAGGGCATCAATGTGTACTTATGATGGGGAATTGTTTCATTTGGACGATGGGGAATTGTTTTAATTTGGACTCTGTGCTTGTGTTTTGAGACAGTGACCATAGACCTGCATTATATGACTGACAGACAAGAACGGTTTGACCTAAAAATATCAAAATTGAAACTACTGCGGAAACAAAGACACCTACATCTTGGATGCCCTTAAGGTAAGCTAAAACATATCAAAAATTAATTTCAAAGTGAACTATCCCTTTAACCCCAGTGACAGGTAGGTTTAGGGACGGGGTTGGGGTAAGTCATATATATTTATATAGAGAGTAATGTAACGTTAAGTCAACGGCGTTGATAAACACGCTGAAAAGCGATTATGCGTGTTGATAGCACGCCAAAAATGGAAATACGAATTGGCGTGTCATACATACGCCATTTCATGAGATCAGTCTGCATGTACAGAGTGAACAGCAGCGGTCCTAGTACTGAGCCTTGTGGTACGCCATACTGAACTTGTGATCGATAAGACATCTCTTCATTTACTGCTACAAACTGATAACGGTCAGATAAGTATGATTTAAACCATGCTAGTGCAATTCCACTAATGCCAACATACACTCACCTAAAGGATTATTAGGAACACCTGTTCAATTTCTCATTAATGCAATTATCTAATCAACCAATCACATGGCAGTTGCTTCAATGCATTTAGGGGTGTGGTCCTGGTCAAGACAATCTCCTGAACTCCAAACTGAATGTCAGAATGGGAAAGAAAGGTGATTTAAGCAATTTTGAGCGTGGCATGGTTGTTGGTGCCAGACGGGCCGGTCTGAGTATTTCACAATCTGCTCAGTTACTGGGATTTTCACGCACAACCATTTCTAGGGTTTACAAAGAATGGTGTGAAAAGGGAAAAACATCCAGTATGCAGCAGTCCTGTGGGCGAAAATGCCTTGTTGATGCTAGAGGTCAGAGGAGAATGGGCCGACTGATTCAAGCTGATAGAAGAGCAACTTTGACTGAAATAACCACTCGTTACAACCGAGGTATGCAGCAAAGCATTTGTGAAGCCACAACACGCACAGCCTTGAGGCGGATGGGCTACAACAGCAGAAGACCCCACCGGGTACCACTCATCTCCACTACAAATAGGAAAAAGAGGCTACAATTTGTACGAGCTCACCAAAATTGGACAGTTGAAGACTGGAAAAATGTTGCCTGGTCTGATGAGTCTCGATTTCTGTTGAGACATTCAGATGGTAGAGTCAGAATTTGGCGTAAACAGAATGAGAACATGGATCCATCATGCCTTGTTACCACTGTGCAGGCTGGTGGTGATGGTGTAATGGTGTGGTGGATGTTTTCTTGGCACACTTTAGGCCCCTTAGTGCCAATTGGGCATCGTTTAAATGCCACGGCCTACCTGAGCATTGTTTCTGACCATGTCCATCCCTTTATGACCACCATGTACCCATCCTCTGATGGCTACTTCCAGCAGGATAATGCACCATGTCACAAAGCTCGAATCATTTCAAATTGGTTTCTTGAACATGACAATGAGTTCACTGTACTAAAATGGCCCCCACAGTCACCAGATCTCAACCCAATAAAGCATCTTTGGGATGTGGTGGAACGGGAGCTTCGTGCCCTGGATGTGCATCCCACAAATCTCCATCAACCGCAAGATGCTATCCTATCAATATGGGCCAACATTTCTAAAGAATGCTTTCAGCACCTTGTTGAATCAATGCCACGTAGAATTAAGGCAGTTCTGAAGGCGAAAGGGGGTCAAACACAGTATTAGTATGGTGTTCCTAATAATCCTTTAGGTGAGTGTAGTTTTCTAGTCTATTTAAAAGAATGTTGTGGTCAATGGTGTCAAATGCAGCACTAAGATCGAGTGACACTAATAGAGAGATACAACCACGATCGGATGATAAGAGCAAATCATTTGTGACTCTAATGAGGGCAGTCTCGGTACTATGGTACGGTCTAAACCCGGACTGGAAATCCTCGCAGATATAATTTCTTTCAAAAAAGGAACACAGTTGGCAGATACGGCAAAAGTTGAACCTATCAACTAGCTGGAACACAGCTGGAACACAACTAGTTGGTTGAAGCGCTGTCCTTTTGCGTGCAGAGGGAATTTGAAAGACAGCCGTTTATCCCGCCCCTCGGATTGAGCCGTGTCTATGGTGAGTTGCCAGACCAACCATCTTGATGTAGGTCTGGCTTGCCAGGCTAGGGATGCTGAAGAGATGAAACTGATTAGGAAGATTATTGATAAAGCAATCTTTAGTGGCAGAAGTAATAGGTCTAACATATTTGAAACACGGAGTTGGCTTTGCAGCCTTGGCTAAATGTAATTTACATGAGACTAGATAATGATCTGAGATGTCATCGCTCTGCTGCAGAATTTCAACTGCATCAACATCTATTCCATGTGATAATATTAGATCTAGAGTATGATTACGACAATGAGTAGGTCCTGACACATGTTGTCTAACTCCAATTGAGTTTACAATGTCTTTAAATGCCAAACCCAATGCATCTTTTTCATTATCGATGTGTATATTAAAATCACCAACAATAAGTACTTTATCTGCAGTCAATATTAATTCTGATAGAAAGTCCGCAAATTCTTTGATAAAGTCTGTATGGTGCCCTGGTGGCCTGTATACAGTAGCCAGCACAAATCTCAAACATGATTTACCATTTATACTATATATTTTTACATTAAGCACCAATGCTTCAAAAGAAGTATATTTAAAACTTGATTTCTTAGTGGTTTTGAAAATATTACTATAAATTACAGCAACACCACCCCCTTTGCGTTTCAGACGAGGCTCATGTTTATAACAGTAGTCTTGCGGGGTGGACTCATTTAAAGTAATGTAATCGTTTGGTTTTAGCCAGGTTTCTGTCAAACACAGCACATCTAGGTTATTATGAAATCATATCATTAACAATGAGTGCTTTTGAAGTAAGCGATCGAATATTCAGCAACCCAAGCTTTAGCATTTGCTCGTCTGTATTATAGCTGTTTTTTATTTGTTGAACATCAATTAAATTTTTAACCTTAGATGGGTTTAAACGTTTTTTGGATTTCCAAATTCGGGCAACAGACACAGTCTCTATATGATGATAGCTAGGTGAAAGAGGCTCTATGTGATGGGATTTATCAGTAATCACGCCACCGGCCTCGCGCCGTTCTCCCTCGGCAAGCAATACAATTTTTTAAAAAACCATCTCGAGATTAAAGTCATAATAATGCGAGATTAAACTCGTTAAATTTCGAGAGAAAAAAGTCGAAATACAATCTTGAGAATAAACTCATTAAATATCGAGAATAAAGTCATTGTGTTTCGAGAAAAAACTCGTTAAATTTCGAGAAAAAAGTCGAAATACAATCTTGAGAATAAACTCATTACATTTCGAGAATAAAGTCATTGTGTTTCGAGAAAAAACTTGTTAAATTCCGAGAAAAAAAGTCTAAGTAATCGTGAGAATAAACTCGTTAAATTTTGAGAATAAAGTCGTGTTTCGAGAAAAAAAGTCGAAATGAAATGTAGAGAATAACACATTTGATCAGTGCTTTTCTTTATTGTTTTGGTTATTGTTAGAAAGTGGTGGTTTATTTGATTGTTCGGGCCGCGTGCTACCGTTTTCCTTTGCAGGCAGCATGACGGCCCCGCGAATGCAAGGTTTGCGTAAACTCACGCGGCGCCATGGAGTGAAAGTGAAAGTTGCGTCCGTGGTGAGCGTTGAAGACTGTTGCCTGGCTGCAGGAGAGGTTGTTGGGCATGAACATATCATGTCGGCCTCTAGAATGAACGGTGCCACAGTCATTTTTCTTAGCTCCGTTGAAAAGGCAAACGAGTTAGTTGAGACTGGAATAGTCATTGATAATCTTTTTACCCACATGTTCTACCACTTTCTATGCCATCCAAAAAAGTGCTGTTGTCTAATATTCCGCCTTTTATAAGTGATGAAACTTTAGTGAGAATTTTGTCCCGATATGGTAAGTTGGTGTCACCTTAAGATACCAATTGGAAGTGGTTCTCCTCTTTTAAAACATGTGGTTTCGTTTAGGCGATTCGCTTACATGATTTTAAAAGATGATGTAGATCTGGATCTTTCACTGCATCTCAAAGTTGACGAGTTCGACTATGTTATTTATGCTACTACGGACAAGATGAAATGTTTAAAATGTGGTGAAGTGGGCCATTTAATTCGTGCTTGCCCTGGTAAGAATAAAGAAAACAGCTCAGCGGCTGATGAGATCGTTAATAATGTTACGGTGCCGGTCGAGGCCGGTCCGTCAAACGCGGTTCGGCCTGTGACAGAGACGGGTGCGGCAGAGACAGGTGCAGTGGGGGATCGAGCGGTGGAGAAGCCGCCTGCAGCTGAGAGTACGGCGATTCAGGTAAATTATCCCAAAAATGTGCGTGAGGAAAATATGCTGAATGATGCTGAAACATCGAATATTCGTTCTTGCAAGTCGAATATGCAAAAAAAGGATAGTGCACCTATTGTTTTGCTGCCAGAATTGTTTTGTGATGGCATTGAAATGGAGACAGAGCAGAGTGAATTCAAAATTCCATCAAAAAGGAAAAATTCGGGCGATTCTCAAACGGTCAGAGCTAAGAAATCTGACGTGGAAGATCAATATGGTGACAGTGACAGTGAGTCTTCTGATTCTAGCGTCAGTCTCTCTCAGAGTGACTTCTCTAGTTGCGGTTGTGAAGTGGATGACATTAAACTTTTTTTAAAAGCTACTAAAAACAAGGGGGGTCTGTGTAAATAATTATTTTTCTGACACAAAGCATTTTGTCGATAAAACCAGGTTTTTTATCTCAGAAGGTTTGTTTACAAACAAAGAGATTTATCGATTGAAAAAGATAGTGAGAAAACTCACTTCTGACGACGCCAATGAAGGTAGTGAGAGTATAGTAGCCTGGCTAGTAATGTGTTGTGTGGAGTGCTGCTATGTTTCTTAGTCTATTTCAATATGAGTGAAGTGAATATTGCGACATTGAATGTAAATGGAGCAAGGGAAATTAGGAAAAGAGCAGTTATTTTTGAGGTGGTTAAACAAAAAAGAATAGATGTTGCCATATTGCAAGAAACGCATAGTTACTTGAGGAATGCTGCTGATTGGGCTGAGGAGTGGGATGGGGTCTCTGTTTTGAGCCACAACACCTCACTTAGCGGAGGGGTGGCTATTCTTTTTTCTAAGAGTTTCAATCCAACTTCTTATCAGGTTGATGAAGTAGTTAAAGGTAGGCTTTTAAAAGTAAGAGCTACTTTTGGGAATTTTATTTTTGTTTTTATTTGTGTGTACATTCCTACTGCACCAATAGAGAGAATGTTGTTTTTAAATACTTTGTGTTCTGTTTTACAAAAATGCTGTGCAGAAGAATATTTATTCTTAGGTGGTGACTTTAACTGTACATTGTCGAACTTGGATAGGAATCATATTGAACCTCATTTGCCTTCTCGTAACGGTTAGTCCAGCTTGTCAAAACTCATGAGCTCTGTGATGTTTGGAGACAGTTTCATGAGACACAAAAGCAATATACTTGGACTCATGTTCGTGACAGTATGATTTCGCTGGCAAGATTGGATCGGTTCTATGTTTTTAAGCATCACTGTAACATTGTAAGGAAATGTTTAATTACTCCACTGAGTTTTTCTGATCACAGTATGGTGCAGTGTTCTGTGTTTTTAAACTCCGTTAAGCCAAGAAGTGCATACTGGCAGCTTAACACTACTTTGTTAAGTGACAGGAGCTTTAAGAACATGTTTAAATTGTTTTGGGATGAGTTTAGAACTACAAAGGGATCTTTTAGGTCGCTACGACAGTGGTGGGATTTTGGGAAAGCCCAAATAAAGCAATTCTGTTAGCAGTATACTCAAAACGTCACTAAAAGTTTTAAAACTTCAAGAATTAGTTGAGTCGACTGGTGGCCAGAGTTATTTAGATTCTTTGTCAAAAAAGAGGACACAGTTGGCTGATTTACTGGGTATTAAAACACAGGGGCTCTGGTCAGGTCGAGGTTCCAGAGTGTGGACCAGATGGATGCTCCATCCAGGTTCTTTTTCAACTTGGAGAAAAAGAACGGTCAGAGCAGAGTCATCCATGCTCTGCGCTCTGAGTCTGGAGGATTATTGACAGACCCTGCGGACATTCGCAAGAGAGCAGTTGTGTTTTATGAAAACCTGTATAAAAACGAACTTGGGGAAGAATACAGGAGTGACAGCTAATTTTTCAACGACCTACCCCAGGTGTCTGAGGAGGTCAATGTTGAGATCTCTGGTGCTTTGAGCATGGGCGAACTGCACAAGGCTCTCCAAGGAATGGAGTCTGGAAAGGCGCCGGGCATTGACGGCCTGCCAGTAGATTTTTATAAGTCTTTCTGGTCAGAACTGAGAGAGGACCTTCTGGAGGTTTTGAACGAAAGCTTGGCTGAAGGCCAGCTGCCTCTGAGCTGCCGTAGAGCAGTGCTAACCCTCCTGCCCAAGAAAGGAGACCTTACGGACATAAAGTGCTGGTGGCCCGTATCGCTACTCTGTAGCGACTACAAACTGCTCTCGAAAACCTTGGCTAACAGGCTAGCAGGAGTGATGGATGGTGTCATCCATCCTGACCAGACCTACTGTGTTCCTGGTAGGTCAATATTTGACAATGTTTCTTTAATTCATGATGTTGTAGAGGTCTCCAAGATGGTGAATCTAGATTGTGGGTTAATCTCATTGGATCAGGAGAAGGCATTTGACCGTGTTGAGCATCGCTATTTGTGGAGAGTTTTAGAGGCCTTTGGGTTTTGTCAAAATTTTATAAATTGTATTAAAGTTCTTTACAGTGGTGTTGAGAGTATTCTGAAAGTGAACGGTGGTTTATGTGCTCCTTTTAAGGCTCAAAGAGGTGTCAGGCAGGGGTGCTCACTGTCTGGTATGCTGTACTCTTTGGCAATAGAGCCACTTTTACAGCAAATACGGGTTAAACTTTATGGTTTATGTTTGCCAAACTGTGCAAAAAATGTTATATTGTCAGCTTATGCCAACGATGTCATAATTATGATTAGTAGGCAAAGTGACATACAGGTTTTGTCAGGTTTACTTAAAACTTTTAAAGGGTTATCTTCTGCTAGTGTGAACTGGAGTAAAAGTGAAACTTTATTGTTAGGTAAGTGGACAGGTGGGAAACCAGTTCCCTTTCGAAAGCTACAATCGATGCTGCGCTGCTCAGCGCATTGGGAACATATTTTATCGTGACCAGCTGTGAATAGTGTGTATAACACGTCGATGGAATTGACCCGGAGGTAATATAGCCTCGGTCGGTGACGTCATCGGCGCGTCCCCGCGACACGAGGCTATAAGTAGATGAGCCACAGGTGCATCATCAGGTCTTTTGTCTTCAGACCATTACTGTGCAGTGTGTGCGTTGAATCTCTCTCTACCTTCGTTCTGATACAGATCTGTTGCTAGGAGTTAGTTTACCACAGGCAGTGTGCAGAATTTTCATCTCTCTCATTTCAAAAATCTTTTTCTCTCTCGCTACATCATAGAGTTTAAAAAGTAAAAAAAGAAGTGAAATGAGTCAACAAAGCAATAAGTGCTGTGTTCCTCCATGCTCCCGTCCCATGTCTGAGCTGGATACACACGATTATTGCTTTGTTTGTTTGGGGGAAGAGCACGCGGTACTGGCGATAGAGAAGGGCGGGTGCGAGCATTGTGACCAGCTCACAGTTAAGATGCTTCGCTCCCGTCTGAACTATTTCCAGTCCGCACCCGCATTACCATCATGGGGCTCTCGTATGGATCTGCATGACGAGCAAGAGACGGGTCCGTCCCTTTCGCTTGCTGTGTCACCAGATCCTAACATCCCTTCCCGTGATCTCGAAGCGCGCTCCGGTGCTTCTTCGGTTCATGAGGGGGATGATATATCTCTTGGTTCGTCAGATCATAACGAGCAGCCAGCCTCTGAGCATTCCTCCCGTGAAAAAAGATCTGTCGAGGAATTGCTAGAGGTGGTGACTCGCGCGGTGGCCAGGTTACAGCTTGACTGGCCACGCGACCAAGAGACCCCCAAACCCAGTAAGCTTGAGGATAGGTTTCTGTCCGGTGGCAGGGGGGAGAGAACATTACATCAGTCTCTCCCCTTTTTCGAGGACCTCCATGACGAGCTGTCTAAGTCATGGAGTAAACCATATACTTCTCGCGTTTTTGTGTCCTCGACGTCGACTTTTTCGACTATCGTGGGTGCGAAAGCGCGGGGGTATACGGAGATGCCTCGGGTTGAAGAGACGCTCGCGGGCTATCTCTCACCCGAATCAGCATCTTCGATAAAGAAACCTACCCTCCCCACTAAGCCCTGTCGTATTACATCATCATTAGTGGGGAAAGCTTATCAAGCTGCAGGTCAGGCTGGTGCTGCGCTGCACACTATGGCAGTGTTACAGGCGTACCAGGCTGACCTGTTGAAGGATTTGAGTGTGGGCAGTACGATCGACGAGGAAGCGTTCACGGAGCTTCGTCGTGCCACAGATCTGTCTCTCCGTGCGACCAAGCAGACGGCCCGTGCTATCGGCCGTTCTATGTCTGCTTTAGTCAGCACGGAGAGGCATCTGTGGCTTAATCTAGTAGTAGCCTTTATTGTCACTTAGTCACAAGTACCAGCGAAATTAGCCATCAACCTGTCCATACAAACATACATACAATATGACAAGTGGGTAGACAGGACCGGAAGACAGAGCATTGAGGAAACAATACAGCATGACATGAGGAGAGGTGAGGAGAAAAAAGGCAACCCCCAGACTATGCTCCTGTAAGGAGTACAGTTTGGGAACAGTGAAAAAAACACCTCAGCAACATTAGCACATAATCAGTACACAACATGAACACACAAGACTTGCAACAGGGGAGTGGAGTGGGGGATGGAGGTAACCCAGCACAGGCAAGCAGCCATCCGGTCCTGCAGCCATTTTCGGCGCTGGTCACAGACCCGCCTGCCAGACTGGTGGTACAAAGCGTCGAAGGCGAGGGATTGGGGTTTGGGGTGGTGATTGCATATCTGTATATATGTAAGAGTTCGTGTATGTGTAGTCGCTACGCCTGACATCCTAATCTAGGTGCCTCAGTCCGCAGGATGTCATAGCGATACACAGCAGTTGCCATGGAGTCAACCTTGATCAGGTCCCAGACAGAGTCAACAATCAGCAGGTGTCTGTGGGGAATGGGGGAAGGAACGCAAGAGCGTCTCGCTGCAGTGCTCTCTCCAGAGGGAGTTGTTGTTGCAGCAGCAGCCTCGGCCAAGGCCAGTGCTGGTAGAGGGGGGCCGAAAACAGATAAGATTGGGGTTGTTTGGTCTTGGGACGAGTAGCCGCCAATTTACATAGCTCCTGGTCCATTTGGGTCTCCGAAACGATCCATTTGCCTTTGCAAAGCTGTAAGCTTCTCCAAGATGTTATCAATATTTTGGTTCATAGTCACCAAAGTCACAGTCTGAGTGCTGACAGCTCTGCCCACTGCTTCAATAATGACGGGCAGCCTTGTGGGGTTTTGGACAGCTGTCACCGTCTTCTTAATTCCTCGATAAACCAGGGCAATGCCTAATCCAAACAGCAGAAAACCTGTTATCATGGTTCCGAATAGGTAGATATCTTCAATGTCCTCCACGGAAAGAGCCGCCAGACACACGACCCGCCACCTCTCCCACGCGTCCATCGTGTAGCCAGCTGCGAACATTCCGGCAGGGCAGTCAGGTTCCCCCGAACCCAAGCTTCTCGTCGAGAAGATGGTGTCAATTGCGTTGGGAGACCAGTTGATCAAATCCATAATTTCTTAGTTTGGAGAGCAGTGCGGAGAGAGTCTCTCAAAGACAGTAGACTAGACGAGACGAGAGGAGCAAAGCAGGGGAGATAAGGGAGAGGAGGGTAAGAAAATGCGACCGCCTTCGTTGAGAGCCAAAGAGAGAGTGATTAAGGAAATCTGACAGGGATTAAGGAAAAAGATCGTTTGTTTCTCATTGACTCTCCTGTATCTCCATCTGGGCTGTTTGGTGATGCGGTTAACACCGTAGTCACACGCTTTAAGGAAGTCAAGAAACACGAGGAAGCGTTCGTTCAGTTTCTTCCTCGCCGCACTCAAGGGGAGGGGCCGTCTGCCACCCAGCCCCGCCCCGGTCCTTCAAAAGCCAGGAAGGTAAAAAAGCAGAGCGTGGCGAGTCGCGCTCCCCCTCAGAGAGACTGGAGGCAGACTCGCCAGACTCAGCAACCTCCCAAGCCAGACCTCAGGACTATTATCAATAGAAAGAGAAAGTCCTGATGGTCTGGCGCCCAATCTAGTGGGGGTAGTCCCCCGCGGAATGGGGCGCGTTCAAAATCTATTCGTCCCTTTCCGCTACCCTCACAAAACCACTCCATCCCCGCCACCTCTCGTGCTTCGGGGGGCAGCGGTTTCCAGCGAAATATTAGATGTTCCGTCGTTTCCGGCTGTCATTCCGGACACGGAACATCTAATATCCCCTCAAAAGGAAGTATTAAAATTAATACCACTCTCAGAAAGTCTGGCAGCGTGGGAACTTCTGCCGGGCGTTTCTGCGTGGGTATTAAGCACAGTACAGTTAGGATACAGAATCCAATTTATTCGTCGTCCTCCGCGTTTCAACGGCGTGATTTTCACTACTGTGAAACCGGAGCAGATGCATGTACTGTCGCAAGAGCTGCAAACTCTTCTGAGCAAAGAGGCCATAGAACGTGTTCCTCTTCCAGAGAGGGAGTCAGGTTATTACAGCAGATACTTCCTGGTACCCAAAAAGGATAGGGGGTTGCGTCCAATCTTAGATCTTCGAGGCTTAAACCGCACAGTCAAAGCACTCAAGTTCAAGATGTTAACCGTCAAGACGGTCGTGTCGCAAATACAACATCACGATTGGTTCGTCACGATCGATCTGAAGGACGCATATTTTCACATCGAAATATTGCCACAACACAGGAAATTCCTGAGGTTCGCTTTCGGGGGCGAAGCGTACCAATTTCGGGTTCTTCCATTCGGTCTAGCACTGTCACCCCGCACATACACAAAATGCATGGATGCAGCACTGGCTCCATTACGACTCCAGGGCATTCGCATTTTGAATTACATAGACGATTGGTTAATACTGGCACAATCACGAGAGATGGCGCTCCAACACAGAGACATCGTGTTAGCTCATCTAGTTTCTCTAAGGCTGAAACTCAACACCAAGAAAAGTGTTCTTTCTCCTGCTCAGAGAACGAATTATCTCGGGATCGTTTGGGATTCGGTTACGATGCGGGCACAAATGTCTCCAGCTCGAATCGAGACCATTCGGCAGACCATGACCAAAGTCAAGCTAGGCCAAGATCGTACTGTTCGACAGTATCAAAGAATGTTAGGTCTCATGGCATCAGCCTCCACGGTGATTCCTCTGGGGCTGTTGCACATGAGACCGTTTCAGTTGTGGCTAAAAGCCAGAGGTTTTCATCCAAGAGCCAATCCTCAAAGGCTAATAAAAGTGACGCGCCGCGGGCTTCGTGCACTATCTCTGTGGCTCAGACCCCGGTTCCTCGCCTTGGGTCCTACTTTAGGGGCGCCGTGTCGTCGCAAACTGCTAACGACGGACGCCTCCCTGACAGGCTGGGGAGCGGTCTTGGATGGCCGTCCAGCTCAAGGGGAATGGGAGGGTCATCAGCTCGATTGGCACATCAATTGCCTCGAGCTGATGGCCATATTTCTGGCTCTGAAATATTTTCTCCATCAATTGAGGGGCTGTCATGTCCTAGTGCGGGTGGACAACACAGCAGCAGTCTCGTATATAAATCACCAGGGAGGTCTGCGCTCACGCAATCTGAACAGAATAGCGAGGCAGATTTTTCACTGGGCCCAGGGCAAGTTCCTGTCACTCAGGGCAGTATACATCCCAGGGCATTTGAATGTGGGAGCAGATCTATTGTCCAGACAGACACTACCGACGGGGGAATGGAAACTCCACCCAGAAGTAGTGAAACAGATTTGGACCAAATTTTACGAAGCGGAGGTGGACCTCTTCGCCTCCCAACAGACAGCGCAATGCCCCCTCTACTTCTCTCTGAGTCACCCGGCTCCTCTGGGTCTGGATGCGATGGCGCACACATGGCCCAAGATGCGCCTTTATGCGTTTCCTCCAGTTTCTCTGCTCCCGGGAGTTCTAGCCAGAGTTTGCCAACAAGGGTCTTGCCTCTTGCTGATAGCGCCACGTTGACCGAACAGAGTGTGGTTCTCGGAGATAATAGCTCTCCTCGACGGCTCGCCGTGGGCGATTCCGGAGAGGAGGGACCTTCTATCTCAGGCGGAGGGCACGATATTCCATCCCAGGCCCGACCTGTGGAATCTTCATGTTTGGCCCCTGATGGGAACCAATTAAGAGACACTGGGCTTTCGCCGGATGTTATTGAGACCATTCTGAGTGCTAGGGCTTCCTCTACTAGAAGAAGTTATGCTATTAAGTGGGGTGTTTTTGAAAGGTGGTGCGTTGAACACAATGTAGATCCAGTTAACTGCCAGATTGCTTCAGTGCTGGACTTCATGCAAGAGAAATTATCAACAGGCACATGTCCTGCCACTCTTAAGGTTTACGTGGCCGCTCTTTCGGCTTGCCACGCCTTAGTTGACGGGGCGCCACTTGGGAGACACCCTCTGCTCTCACGCTTCCTTCGGGGAGCCAGGCGACTGAGGCCTCCAGTAAGAACCAAGATCCCTTCATGGGATTTAGCTATAGTTCTTGAGGGTCTGGTTGACACCCCCTTTGAACCAATAGAATCAGCGTCTGATAAACTTCTGACTCTAAAAATGTTTTTTCTGATGGCAATAACTTCCTTGAAGAGAATTGGGGATATGCATGCTCTGTCTATCTCGCCATCCTGCTTAGACTTTGCCCCAGGTATGGTGAAAGTGATTTTGCATCCACATCCTGATTTCCTGCCTAAGGTTCCATTTTCTGCTGTACATCCTGTCACTCTTGAGGCTTTCTGCTCCCCGCCGTTCTCAACGCCGGAGCAGGAGAGATCTCATAGGCTGTGTCCAGTCCGTGCTCTTCAGGCTTACGTCCACCGCACTAACCAGTGGCGTAAGTCGGAGCAACTGTTCGTCTGTTATGGGGGCAGCAACAGAGGAGGAGCTGCTACCAAGCAGACCATGTCTCATTGGGTCAGGGATGCTATTGCTCTTGCTTATGAGGCGCGCAGGCAAACTTCGCCTATAGGTCTTAGAGCTCACTCCACCAGGGGGGTCGCCTCTTCTAGTGCTCTGGCAAGGGGGGCCCCTTTGCAACATGTTTGTGTTGCGGCAGGTTGGTCCTCTCCGCACACATTCATAAGATTTTATAGTTTGGATGTTCATTCCACTCCGGGCTCTCATGTCCTTGAGTCGACATCGCAAGCTAATGTCTAGGCCTTCTTACGTTCTTGTGAAACACACCTGCACAACCGTGGGAGTCCAGACATGTTCAAGCACGGCGGCGTGGGTATTCTCATTCCCAATGTGCTGAGCAGCGCAGCATCGATTGTAGCTTTCGAAAGGGAACGTCTCCGGTTACTTATTGTAACCTTGTTCCCTGAGAAAGCGGAACGAGATGCTGCGCTACTTTGCCGTGCTGAAGATGTCCCGGGACTGCTCTTCAGACAAAATATCCTGACGATGCACCTGTGGCTCATCTACTTATAGCCTCGTGTCGCGGGGACGCGCCGATGACGTCACCGACCGAGGCTATATTACCTCCGGGTCAATTCCATCGACGTGTTATACACACTATTCACAGCTGGTCACGATAAAATATGTTCCCAATGCGCTGAGCAGCGCAGCATCTCGTTCCGCTTTCTCAGGGAACAAGGTTACAATAAGTAACCGGAGATGATCTCCCTAAAGGGTTAGGTTGGGGAAAATCAGGTTTTAAATACTTAGGAGTGTATATTGGTGATGAGTTAACAATGCAAAATAATTGGGAAGGAGTCATTGAAAGAGTGAAAGGTCGTCTGGATAAATGGAGATGGTTAATTCCAAAAATGTCATATAGAGGGCGTATATTAATTATAAATAATCTAGTTGCTTCTTCACTATGGCATAGGGTTGCATGTATTGATCCTCCATCACAGCTTGAACATGGATATAAAACCTGAGTGGAGAGCACTTTATAAACCACCGTTGACGAAAAAGACAGGTGATTTACAGTGGAGAATCCTCCATGGCGCTGTTGCCGTCAATGCTTTTATTTCAATTCTAAATTCTGAGATTGATGCTGACTGCCCGTTTTGCACTGAGAGAGAAACCATCTTTTATGCATTTGTAAACTGTGCAAGATTAGAGCCTTTATTTCTGCTTTTAGGAAAAATTTTTCAGAGGTGTAATGAAACTTTTTCTACGGTGTTATTGGCTATTGGCTATTTATATAAGTAGAAAAAAGAAAGTCAAACAAAATTTGGGACAGAATGTAGTTGCAATATTTTCAAACATGGTGAAAGCAAGAATATTGATTGATTTTGCTTATTACAAGCATATGGACGACCTTATCACTTTTAAAGGTATTTGGTGTCGCAATGAGGCTTTGTGCTCTGTATCTGAAGGTGATTTGGTTTTTGCACATTTATTGTGAGTTGGGGTTGCTCTTAATATTTATGCACATTGTAATTTAAATGTACTGTGAAATGTATTTGTAATAAAAGTTTGTTAAAATTCAAATTCTTTCTTTCTTTCTTTCTTTCTTTCTTTCTTTCTACCTAATCTTTTTCTTTCTTTCTTTCTTTCTTTCTAATCTTTTTCTTTCTTTCTTTCTACCTAATCTTTTTCTTTCTTTCTTTCTACCTAATCTTTCTTTCTTTCTTTCTTTCTTTCTTCTAACTAATCTATCTATCTTTCTAACTAACTTATCTATCTTTCTTTCTTTCTTACTAATATATCTATCCTTCTAACTAACTTATCTTTCTTTCTTTCTTTCTAACTAATCTATCTTTCTTTCTAACTAATTTATCTATCTATCTTTCTTTCTAACTAACTTATCTTTCTTTCTTTCTACCTAATCTTTCTTTATTTTTTCTTTCATTCCTTCTTTCTACCTAATCTTTCTTTCTTTTATTCCTTCTTTCTACCTAATCTTTCTTTCTTTCATTCCTTCTTTCTACCTAATCTTTCTTTCTTTCTAACTAATCTATCTATCTTTCTAACTAACTTATCTTTCTTTCTTTCGTTCTAACTTATCTTTCTTTCTTTTTAACTAATCTATCTATCTTTCTAACTAACTTATCTTTCTTTCTAACTAATCTATCTATCTTTCTAACTAACTTATCTTTCTTTCTTTCTAACTAACTTATCTATCTATCTTTCTAACTAACGTATCTATCTTTCTAACTAACTTATCTATCTTTCTTTCTTTCTAACTAATCTATCTATCTTTCTAACTAACTTATCTATCTTTCTTTCCTTCTTTCTAACTAATCTATCTTTCTAACTAACTTATCTATCTTTCTTACTTACTAATCTATCTATCTATCTTTCTAACTAATCTATATATCTTTCTAACTAACTCATCTATCTTTCTAACTAATCTATCTATCTTTCTAACTAACTTATCTATCTTTCTTACTTGTTATTCTATCCATCTATCTGTCTAACTAACTTATATATCTTTCTAACTAATCTATCTATCTTTCTAACTAACTTATCTTTCTTTCTGACTCACTTACTAATCTATCTTTCTAACTAACTTATCTATCTTTCTTTCTTTCTTTCTAACTAATCTATCTTTCTTTCTAACTAATTTATCTATCTTTCTTTCTAACTAATCTATCTTTCTAACTAACTTTATCTATCTTTCTTTCTTTCTAACTAATCTATCTATCTTTCTAACTTATCTATCTATCTTTATTTCTTTCTAACTAATCTATCTTTCTTTCTTTCTAACTAATCTATCTTTCTTTACAACTAACTTGTCTATCTTTCTTTCTTTCTAACTAATCTATCTATCTATCTTTCTAACTAACTTATCTATCTTTCTTACTAATCTATCTTTCTAACTTATATTTCTTTCTAACTAATCTATCTTTCTAACTAACTTATCTATCTTTATTTATTTCTAACTAATCTATCTTTCTTTCTTTCTAACTAATCTATCTTTCTTTACAACTAACTTGTCTATCTTTCTTTCTTTCTAACTAATCTAACTATCTTTTTTTCTAAATATTCAATCTTTTTTCTTTCTTTTCTTTCTTTCTGTCTAACTAATTTATATAACTAATCTAACTATCTTTCTTTCAAACTAATCTATCTTTTTTCTAACTAATCTATCTATCTTTCTAACTAACTTATCTATCTATCTTTCTTTTCTAACTAATCTATCTTTCTAACTAATCTATATTTCTAACTAACTTATCTATCTTTCTATCTAATCTTTCATTCTTCCTTCCTTTCTTTCTAATGAATCTTCCTTTCTTTCTAACGAATCTTCCTTTCTTTCTAACTAATCTTTCTTTCTTTCTTCCTAATCTTTCTTTCTTTCTACCTAATCTTTCTTTCTTTCTACCTAATCTTTCTTTCTAACTAATCTTCCATTCTTTCTAACTAATCTATCTATCTACCTTTTCTTTCTTTCTAACGAATCTTCCTTTCTAACTAATCTTTCTTTCTTTCTCTTTCTTTCTTTCTTTCTTTCTTTCTTTCTTTCTTTCTGTCTAACTAATCTTTATTTATTTATTTCTGTCTAACTAATCTTTCTTTCTTTCTTTATAATTTATCTATCTATCTTTTTAACTAATCTCATTCTTTCTAACTAATCTATCTATCTAACTAATCTCACATTTACATTTACATACATTTACATTTACATAAAGTTAGAGTAATCTTTCTTTTGTTCTTTCTTTCTTTCTTTCTTTCTTTCTTTCTGTCTAACTAATCTTTATTTATTTATTTCTGTCTAACTAATCTTTCTTTCTTTATAATTTATCTATCTATCTTTTTAACTAATCTCATTCTTTCTACCTAATCTATCTATCTATCTATCTTTCGTTCTAACTAATCAATCTTTATTTCTGTCTAACTAATCTTTATTTATTTATTTCTGTCTAACTAATCTTTCTTTCTTTCTTTATAATTTATCTATCTATCTTTTTAACTAATCTCATTCTTTCTAACTAATCTATCTATCTATCTATCTATCTATCTTTCATTCTAACTAATCAATCCCCTATCTTTCTAACTAATCTCATTCTTTCTAACTAATCAATCTATCTTTCTAACTAATCTTTCTTTCTTACTAATCTATCTTTCTAACTAACTTTCTTTCTAACTAATCTATTTCTTTCTTTCTTTCTTTCTTTCTAACTAATATATATTTTTTCTAACTAATCTTTCTATCGATCAATCTATTTATCTATCTATCGATCAATCTATTTATCTTTCTTTCTAACTAATCTTTCTTTCTTTCTAACTAACTAATCTTTCTTTCTATCTTTCTTTCTTTATCTTTCTATCTGATCTTTTTTTCTCTTTCTTTCAAACTAATTTTTCATTCTTTCTTTCTAACTAATCTATCTATCTTTCTTTCTTTCTTTCTTTTCTAACTAATATTTCTTTCTTTTTAACTAATTTTTCTTTCTATTTTTCTTTCAAACTAATCTTTCTTTCTTTTCTAACTAATCTTTCTTTCTATCTTAGCTTTCTTTTTTCTTTCTTTCTTTCTTTCTTTCTAACCATTTTTTCTTCCTAACTAATCTATCTATCTTTTTCTTTCTAACTAATCTATCTTTCTATCTTTCTAACTAATCTATCTTTCTTTCTTTCTAACTAATCTATCTATCTTTCTTTCTTTCTTTTCTAACTAATATTTCTTTCTTTTTAACTAATTTTTCTTTCTATTTTTCTTTCAAACTAATCTTTCTTTCTTTTCTAACTAATCTTTCTTTCTTTCTATTTTAGCTTTCTTTTTTCTTTCTTTCTTTCTTTTCTAACTAATCTTTCTTTCTTTCTATCTTAGCTTTCTTTTTTCTGTCTTTCTTTCTTTCTTACTAATCTATCCATCTTTCTAACTAACTAACTTATCTATCATTCTTTCTCTCTAACTAATCTATCTATCTTTCTTTCTTTTTAACTAATCTAGCTATCTTTCTAACTAACTTATCTATATTTCTTTCTCCCTTACTAATCTATCTATCTTTCTAACTAACTTAACAATCTTTCTTTCTAACTAATCTATCTATCTCTCTTACTAACGTATCTATCTTTCTTTGTTTCTAACTAATCTATCTATCTTCCAACTAACTTATCTATCTTTCTTTCTAACTAATCTATCTATATTTCTAACTAACTTATCTATCTTTCTTTATTTCTAACTAATCTATCTATCTTTCTAACTAATCTTTCTCTCTGACTAATCTTTGTTTCCTTTTTTCTAACTAATCCTTTCTTTCTTTCTAACTAATCTTTCTTTCTTTCTAACTAATCCTTCTTTCTTCCTTTCTTTTTTCTAACTAATCAATCTTTCTTTCTTACTAATTAATCTTTTTCTTTCTAACAAATATATTTCTTTCTTTCTAACTAATCTATCTATCTTCATTTCTAACTAATCTTCCTTTCTTACTTTCTAACTAATCTTCCTTTCTTACTTTATAACTCATCTTCCTTTCTTACTTTATAACTCATCTTTCTTTCTTTCTAACTAATATTTCTTTATTTCTAACAAATCTTTCTTTATTTCTAACTAATCTTTCTTTCTTTCTAACTAACCTTTTTCTTTATTTCTAACTAACATTTTTTCTTTATTTCTAACTAATCTTTCTTTCTAACTAATCTTTTTCTTTCTTTCTAACTATTCTTACTTTAGAACTAATCTATCTATCAAACTTTAAACTACTTTAAATTTCAAACTACTTTAAACTTCTTCAAACTCTCTGGTCCGGCTTTCTCAAGCCAACTTAAAGTTTGTCTCAACAAACTTTTTTTTCTAGTTTTCAGTTGCTTTCTGAAATTACTGATAAAGAAAGGCGATATATCATTGTGAAAGGGACTATTGACCAAAATTAAGTTACATTAGTCAATGTATATAGACCACCTGGAGAAGACAAATTATTTCTCAAAAAAGTATTTAATATTATAGCAGTGGAGGCATATGGGGCACTAATCTGCGGGGGAGATTGGAATTTGCAACTTCAACCTAAACTTGACTCATCTTATTCCATCAAGCAAATTAGTCAGGAAGCTACACAAATGAGAAATATTATGCAAGAATTAGGTTTAATAGATGTGTGGAGAGATTTAAACCCTTCAGAAAAACAGTTTACTTTTTTCTCCTCTGCTCATAGGTCCCACTCTAGAATTGATTCTTTTTTTATGTTTGGTTCAGAAAGACTCAGGGCCCTATCTTGCACCCAGCGCAATTGACTTTGTACACCGACGCATGTTTCATTCCTATTTTGCACCCGCGCAAAGCGCGCTTTTCCCTCCACAGAAGCACGTCGCTAAACTAGGGAATGAACTTGCGCTCTCTGGGCGGTTCAGCGCAAAAAAGGAGGCGTGTTTTGGCGCAAACGTTCCCTGGTGCTATTTTACTGTTCCATAAAACAATTGCGCCACTGGCCAGAAAAAACCTAGTCTAAAGTCAGTGGCGCGTTGCGCGTTGTTCATTATGCTATTTTAAGGGCGCATGCTTGACCATAATGTATAGAGTGCACAACGCTCATACACTGTGATTCTCTAATCTACACAGAAGCAGCAGTTTTCATTTTTGCAAATCATATTATTACAAACGATAGATAGATAGATAGATAGATAGATAGATAGATAGATAGATAGATAGATAGATAGATAATTTATTATAAATATAATAATTTATTATAAAAGCATACATCTAGCTTACACATTTACCCACATTATTATATGCCTGTTTAGCCGAAGCTAATTTGGGTGTGTTTCTCCCATCCCCAATGTCACTTCTCTCTCTTTTACGGCCGTGACGAGAGCGTTGCTCTCCTCGGCTGTGAACCGCTCTTGACGCGCGCCTGGCAAATCCGCCGTTATAATAGCAATACGCCAAGGAAAAAGTGCGTCTGCTCTTAAAGGGAATGTGAGATGATGCTCTGATTGGTTTATTTCACGTTACGCCCAAACCACACCTATGAATAATGAAGCTACTTCAGACCAACCCCTTTTAGATTTGCGCCCGGCGCAAGAGTCATTTATCCCGCCGGGAAAATAGCAACAGCGCCGAGACCCGCCCACAAAGTTACTTGCGCTTTGCGCTTTGACACTTGCGTTTCAGATCGTTAAAATAGGGCCCATAGAGTGAAGGACTGAGAAATAGGGACAAGGGACACACATCGGGAGTGTACCTAACACTCCTCATGGACAGTAGACCTAAAAAGACATTCTGGCGGCTCAATGCAAACCATTTAAATGATCTGGCATGTAAAGAATATATTTAGAAATAACTATCTGATTATTTAACACATAACGATAATGGAGAGGTGTCACCCTGTACCCTATGGGATGCCGCTAAAGCGGTTATGAGAGGCAAACTTATAATGTGGGCATCACAGAAAAAAAAGGAAAAACAGAAATATTTAAAATATTTGAATACGCAACTTAAAGAGTGACCCAACTATTTTGACAAAGATAAAGGAGGTGAAATCAGAACTTAATAAGATTTATGATGAGCAAGAACAATTAAAACTGAAATTTATAAGGCAGAGATTTTACGAAAACGGTCCAAAAGCAAAAAAGCTTATGGCTTGGAGAATAAAGAAACAGGAGGCAGAGAGAAACATATCTAAAATTAGAGATCCCAAGTCAAAAAAGGTCTATCAGAATCTGGAAGAAATACAACAATCTTTTAAAAGATACTATAAGGAATTATACACTCAAAAAAATTATATCCAGACCGAAAGCATACAAAGACTTCTGTACACATTAGATTTACCATCAATTGGATCAATACAAAACAAAGTATTAACTCAAAATATAACTACAGAGGAAATAAACAAGGCTATATCAAAACTTAAAACAAATAAAGTACCAGGAATGTATGGTTTTTCTGCGGAGTGGTATAAAACATTTAGGGAACAATTGATGCCAATGATTCATAGGCAAGGCAAGGCAAGGCAAGGCAAGTTTATTTATATAGCACATTTCATACACAGTGGCAATTCAAAGTGCTTTACATAGAAGAAATTAAAATAATAAAAAGAATAAGAATAATTAAAACAGTTTATACAGAAAATACAGTACAGTTCAAACAGTCGGACGAACATTGGCACAGTGCTCATTCATTAAATGGATAGCTAAACAGAAGTGTTTTGAGTCTGGATTTGAATGTGACTACAGTAGGAGCACATCTGATCTCTTCTGGAAGCTGGTTCCAGCTGCGGCTGGCATAATAGCTGAAAGCGGACTCGCCATGCTTAGAGTGAACCCTTGGTATTTCTAGCTGATATGATCCTAATGATCTGAGTGATCTGTTGGGTTTATATTCAGTGAGCATATCTGCAATGTATTGAGGTCCTAGGCCATTGAATGATTTATATACCAGTAATAATACTTTAAAATCAATCCTAAATCTAACTGGGAGCCAGTGTAAAGACCTGAGGACTGGTGTCCTCAGATGTTTATAGATGTTTTAACTACACCTTACAGGAAGGTGATCACCCTAGATCCTGGAGGGAGGCTGTAATATCTGTAATCCCAAAGGAAGGAAAAGATCGGATGGAGTGTAGCTCGTATAGACCCATTTCAGTTCTAAATATTGACTACAGACTTTATGCATCCATAATGGCTAAACGATTAGAACACATTCTTCCAGAATTAATAAACACGGACCAAACAGGTTTTGTAAAACAAAGACAGACATATGATAATATATGGCGAACCTTACACATAATTGATCATATTTGTCAGAATAAAACAAGTGCCCTCATAATTAGTTTAGCTGCAGAAAAAGCATTCGATTCAGTGAGTTGGGAATTCTTATACTTAGTTTTGCAACGGTTTGGGTTTGAAAATGACTCTATTAAAATGATTAAATCCTTATATTCAACCCCTACAGCAAGAATTAAAATGAATGGTGACGTTTCAGATTATTTTACTTTAGAAAGGGGATGCCGACAAGGGTGTCCATTAACCCTCTGGGGACCAAGGTGTTTTTGGGGCCCTTGGGATGTTCTGACATGCCCTGACATTTGTGCTTTTTTCAGTTATTTATAAACATGTTAATGGCAAAGGTGTAAATTCACTCTATATAGCACAAACGGGGCTACCATAATATGTGAGCAACATGTATGTACATGTTTGTATTTTTAAGAGAATAATGTTTATGCATGGTTATTGAAAAAAATAAAAATGAAAGTTGCTGAAATAAGACCACAAAACACATAATAAATATGTGTCCACAAGACTTTTGACTAATGGATGTTGTCACTTTGAGTTCTGGCTTCAAAATGATGTGAAAATCATCCTGCCTAATCGTTCACATAAAACACTACATTGATTTAAACTTTGTAAAACAGTTTTTTTGTTTGAAGAGGTTTATGCGTGGGAGTGGTAATGGCCCATCAATATTAATGAGATTCAGACCAGCGGTGTGACATAGACGCTCCCCCAATTGCTAATGGGCCATCAAGTGAGGCAGCCTGAACAAAGAATGAGGAGATTCAAAGGTTTTGTTTTTCAATCTGTTTTATTGTAATTTTGTAAAAACAAAAGTAAAGGCAGGTATCTCACAGTAAATGCTTATGCCCCGTTGATGCGGGCTCTAAGCAAATCAAATGTGACCAAAATAAATAATCAGTCGGCTATAAACAAAGCAATTGTGAGCGATAAATAAACAAAAGTAAAAGGCAGGTATCTCACAGTAAATGCTTATGCCCCGTTGATGCGGGCTCTAAGCAAATCAAATGTGACCAAAATAAATAATCAGTCGGCAATAAACAAAGAAATTGTGAGCGATAAATAAACAAAAGTAAAAGGCAGGTATCTCATAGTAAATGCTTATGCCCCGTTGATGCGGACTCTAAGCAAATCAAATAATTTAGGCTACACATACAAATTTCCTAACCAAGGGGTTTACAGTGCGTAGCATATGTACTCAAAAAAACAAAACAAAACATTTTTGTCGTTGAAATGGTACGAGATATTAAATTCATGGTATAGATATGCACTTTCATTAGATTGTGTTGAATATAGGTAGATATCAAATGTCAATACTCTGGATGGCAAGTCCACCCAGTATAATATGTAAGCTCATGTTTATATTGAATAGCTTGTCAACTAATGCAAGTAAGAATAAATACTTACTCATCCGAAATTCTATCCACGGCTGGATCAATTTGCTCTTCAAAATACAAACGGTCGTCATCAGAGTAGTCGCGCTCCTCTTCTGATGAAAATCTGGACTCTTCGTCGCTAGTATCCAGGACGAGCTGAAGGGCTTCCGCACCGGTGTACCGTGTCATCTTCCCAACGCGCAGGTGACTGAATGATGAAACTTGAAGCGTTTAATGCATTTGCTTGGGGGCGTTTACCTGTTTTGCATAGCTGGCTTAACACATTATGTTGTGAATAGCGCGCTCCGTGAGTAGGCGTGAACGAATTAAAGTCAATGAGCTCGTAATGAGCTCGACTGGAATCGCTCTCTTTTTATACAGATTACAGAAGCTGAGAATATTTGTTTTTTATATAAATCACTTCATTTAAAAGATGCGATCTCAAGCTTTATGCCCGTGGGTCTGTTTGCCAGTTTGACTGAATTTTCGCGGAGTTATAGATCATTTTCGAACGCGTTTCAAATGGGAGTTTACTGACAGAGAGAAGGCAGAAATCGCATCATGTTAATTTTTCTTTATTTGTCAAAAAGCAAAACACTTTACTTTTATTGTGAGTATACAGAAAAAAAATAGAAACTGAACAGGATCGATTGATGTATAACACGAAAATGAAAGATCAAAGTTAACAGAGCATTTTGTGTTTTTTTTTCATTGCTAAAAAAAAAAACGAGCAAAACGCGCAGGCGCGTTTTTGGTCCCCAGAGGGTTAAGCCCTGCCCTGTTTGCTTTGTTTATTGAGCCATTGGCACAGTTAATCAGAGATGACACAGAAATAAGAGGAGTGATAGTAAAGGATATAGAACATAAGATATGTTTATACTAGAGATGCACCGATTGATCGGCTGGTGACCGGAATTGGCCGATTTTCACGTGATCGGCCATGACCGGCGACCGGCCGGTCAGTCTGACATATGCCGATTTTATGCCGGTCAAATGCACTCGGGCGCCGCATGATTAACCTTTTGAGCGGTACGGTCTCATATATGGGATTTTTTATCTCTGTGCCCCTGAGAGTACGGTCACGGTGCCACATTTATAATGTTCAGTGACGTCGCATAACTGCCAGATTCAAACTGTGCTTTCGCACGTTGGCTGGCGCTGATCCAGAGTCGGACTTGTTCAGCGCTGTCATCACAACTAAGCAGTGTTTTCAACCTCATAATGTTTATTTTAGGCTTCATATATTTAAATACACATAAGCACGAGTAAAACAATACATTTGGAGTTTGTAAAATACACACTGATGTCTGTGGAAGCAGCAATAACAATCTATTCAAATATAATGTGCCGACATGTTTTATTCATATCAGACAAACATAGTAGAAGTAACTATAAAGTTTACTCTATTCTTCTCAGTTCACCGGCCACTTTCTTACATTTATTTCGGGAGAAACTGATGAATTCACATGCTGTAAATCCGACTGACAGGACAACATTGCGGCGCCCATCTCATTTTATAGATCAAGATTATTTATAAAGGTTTTTAAACAACCAAACACACTCACTTACACGTATTTGAGAATCGGAATATCAGATAGGCTAGTTGATGACATGGTAAGCAAGTTTGTGAATATTTTGAATAAAAAAGGAAAAGCGAAATAAAAGCGACACATCTGTCATACAGTATTATTGTAGCTGCAGTGTATCGCGTGACGCGTCGCCATGGAAACATTAAAGGGAACGTTCGCCTTGAAAAAACTCACTCTGGGGGGTGGGGTTGTCAGTTAGAATATTTTAAACTTATGTGTGAAAGGGTTAAAGAAAAGATCGAAAATAAATATTTGTGTGTGCTGTAAAGTGGTTAGAAAAAAATTTAATCGGAATCGGCTAAAATCGGTATCGGCAGGTCAAACTCAATGAAAAATCGGAAATCGGAATCGGCCTAGAAAATTGTAATCAGTGCATCTCTAGTTTATACGCTGATGATGTGTTGCTGTTTCTCACATTCCCAGAACTCAGCCTTCCCAAAGTGATGTATTCCCTTGAAAAATTTGGATCATACTCAGGATACAAACTAAATATACATAAAACCCAAACTCTTTCATGTAATTATAATCCGAGTAATAAAATACGTAATGAATACACATTTAAATGGAATACATCCATCATTAAATATCTTGGAGTTCAAATTCCAGCTGATTTATCAACCATTTATAAATTGAATTACTGCCCTATTACAGAAATCATAAAAACAGACTTGAATAGATGGGTTCTCCTACCTTTAGATCTATGTAACCGAATAGAGATTATAAAAATGAATATTTTGCCACGATTACTTTTTCTTTTTCAAGCCTTACCAGTGGACATACCAAAAAGGAAATTTGATGAATGGAAAAAAATAATATCGCGCTTCATTTGGAAAAGTGGGCGGCCTAGAGTGAGATTTAACACTCTACAACTTCCTAGAGATCAGGGTGGCAGAGGTCTGCCATCGTTAGACGATTATTATAAAGCAGCACAGCTAAGACATTTGGTTTGCTGGTGTAATGATGAATATTGTGCAAGGTGGAAAGAATTTGAACAGTCACAACTTGAATTACCCCTTCAATCGTTATTGGGAGATAGACATTTTCAGCAGACACAATTTCATAATTTGAACTGCTGGACAAAGATTCCCTTGGAAGTATGGTATAAGGAACTAAAAAATCCTAAAATTAAAAGACAGGGAAGTATATTAAGATGGGTGGAACATGACTTACAATTTAGACCAGCAAAACTGGATCTGAGATTTAAACAATGGAGCTCACAAGGTATAACATCTTTTTGCTTAATCTCTTCTGAGACTGGAATAGAGAGCTTCCAACAACTTTCCCAGAAATACTACTTAGATAAACAAGATTTTTTCAGATATCTTCAAGTTAGAGATTACTTCAACAAGAATATAAAGGATGTGGAAGAAGCTGGTTCCACAGTAGTGCAAATATTTATAGATGCATATAAAAAGAAGTTGAATAAGAAAGTAGTATCAAGAATTTATACCTGTTTAATGTCAGCAAAAAATTACTCGACCATTTATGTGAAACAAAAGTGGGAAAAGGAAGCCAATATAAGTATAACAGGAGAAGAATGGCTAACTATGTGTAAAACACAGATGAGTACAACAAGTTAACCCTCTGGGGACCAAATACGCGCCCGCGCATTTTGCTCGTTTTTTTTTTTTTTAGCAATGAAAATAAACACTAAATGCTCTGTTAATTTTGATCTTTCATTTTCGTGTAATACATCAATCGATCCTGTTCAGTTTCTATTTTTTTTCTGTATACTCACAATAAAAATAAAGTGTTTTGCTTTTTGACAAATAAAGAAAAATTAACATGATGCGATTTCTGCCTTCTCTCTGTCAGTAAACTCCCATTTGAAACGCGTTCGAAAATGATCTATAACTCCGCGAAAATTCAGTCAAACAGGCAAACAGACCCACGGGCATAAAGCTTGAGATCGCATCTTTTAAATGAAGTCATTTATATAAAAAAACAAATATTCTTAGCTTCTGTAATCTGTATAAAAAGAGAGCGACTCCAGTCGAGCTCATTACGAGCCATTCAAAAGTAATTTGACCACTCCCCGGAGAGCCCGTGCTATTCAAATGCAAATTCTGAGAACCATTTCAGTCTGTGAAACGCCCCCACATCAGCTGTAAACAAAGCGCGTCGCAATCGAGTGAGGCATAATATAACCTACCTTATGGAGAAAAGATTCCTCAGAACAGTGCTGATATGAGGAGCAATATCTCCTGATATGAGGAGCAGATCCCGCTGAGGAGTGAGGTAGGCTGTTTTCTTTTCTCAAGTGTTGATGTGGAATAACGTTATGGAATAACGTTAGTGTAGGCCTATGCAAACCGCAAAAAGATGAATCGCATTTCTATAATATGACTCGCCTTTCTGTGAGATGAATGAAGGGTACATATTTGTAAAGACTGTTTAGCCTAAATATGAATCGCGCGTCTGTGTGTGAAAGAATAAACTGCTTTGCTATAGCCTACTGAGATGAGTAAAAATCGACTGGAATATGTTGAAATAAAATGTATTTGTATAAGCAACGTATTAAACTGCAAATTAGCATTTATATGCCCTAATATTTCATAAAAACAACTTTACAGTCAGTCACTTGTTGACTAGATTTGGGTACAGTTTTTAGGCTACTGTAGAATATACTGCCACATCAAATAATCTTTTGTTTAGCAAATTTCTGCTCATATCTAACGTTATATATATATATATATATATATATATATAACTATATATAACTATATTATTTTTATATATTATATATATATATATATTTGCTATATTCAAACTAATGAATACATATGATAAAATGTAGGCCTATAATCTTTTTTCTTTTTTTTTTTACAAAGAAAGAGTACACTTGAAATATTGTTGAAATTGTAATTATTGTTGTAATTGTAATATTTTTAATAAAATAGCAAAACATATTTATAAGATAGATGTAAGCGAAATCTTAAATGGTCAATATAAGTCTTCTTCTAAATACATCTTTTGTCCTTGCATTGTGGCTCAGTCAGTGTCACACCTGAATGAATGGCTAATTATGCAGAGTCATTATGCAGAGTGGGTGGGACTGGGTAATCTAAGGTGTAAACTACTCCTCCCCCTCGCATATTGGCTTTCCAAGCAAAACCTGTTTTACACCATTTAAATCAATGTATTTTTTTTTTGTGAACGATAAAGCAAGACTATGTTCACATAATTTTGAAGCTAGAACTCAAAGGGACAACATCCATTAGTCAAAAGTCTTGTGGACACATATTTAATATGTGTTTTGTGGTCTTAATTCAGCAACTTTCATTTAAATTTTTTCCAATAACCACGCATAAACATTATTCTCTTAAAAATACAAACATCTACATACACGTTGCCCGCATATTATGGTAGCCCTGTTTGTGCTATATAGAGTGAATTTACACCTTTGCCATTAACATGTTTATAAATAACTGAAAAAAGCACAAATGTCAGAGCATGTCAGAACATCTCAAGGACCCCAAAAACAGCTTGGTCCCCAGAGGGTTAAGGGGCATACCACATTTCTCATATTTTATAACTTTTTTTAGCTTTTCATTATGGCTGGGAGAATGAGACCATTTTACTAGGCGCACTGAGACACTTTAAATTATACCAAACATGTATAGTTTTTTGTACATACTTAACATTGCATAGGTTTTCAGTGAGTTTAGGTGAGGAGGAGTAGGGGGCGAGATGAGCACAAGTCCTTGATTTGAAAGGGCATTTCATTTCCAGAACTGCGTCTCCATGACAGTCACATGTTGAGATCCCATCAGGTGATGCTGCAAGGAATGGGTAAGGCTGGTAGATGACAATGCTTGTGCGCTTCAAAACAAAGTTTGTGTGTACTGTTGTCATATGCCGATAAAACTCATCTCTTGCAGCGTCTTTGTGTTCAGTACCCCATTTTACTGAGGAGATGTGGGAGATGCTCTTGGTATCATACTGCATGATGGTCCTTACAGCTGAAGCTCCATCTGCTTTGCGTTTGATGACCCTGCGGATGTTGCTGGCAGTCACTCTTCCTCTTCTCTGAGCACTCCAAAGGTGTGACTGGAACTGAGCAACGGTTGCTTGAGACAGATTGTCAATCTGTGCCTTGGTGGGAATGGCATCATAGATTATAGTCTGTGGAGAGCAATTATCAACATTAGTTATTCTCGCTAATCTGTATGGGAGTTGTGGGTAGTCTACAGCATCCTCTGATTCTGAAACAGTGTCGGTGTCACTGCTGTCCCTGACTAAAACTGCTGCAGTGGGCAGGATCTCTCGCAGCTCTTCAAAGGCTTGCTGTTGCTCCTGGATAGATAACCCTGGTGGTACTTCCTTACTTTTTTTCCTCTGTCTGCCGTTCAATACCTTACCATGCTTTGGATGTGACATGTCAAGATTTTCAGCAGTACAGCTGGCTATGTTTTGCTTTTCACATTTCTTCCGTTGACATGGGATATCAGTACATGACACTTCAGTTCTGTCTCTGCTTTGTGTAATGCTTTCAATGGCAAACAGTAGAGCAGCAATGTGGCTGCAGGCCTCTCCTAAACCTGCTGCACAAGTGCAGTGGGTTGCAACAATACAGCCATTTCTACTAACACAAACCCAGTGTTTGTATTTTTCTTCTTTGATCCGCTGTCCTGGAGCCACTGTGGCAGCGACAAAAGCAACAGGACTTGTTTCTGATAGATCATGCTGCTTGATGTTCTGGACATGATCACAAACAAAATAGTTATAAGCCTCTAGTGACTTATAGGCTCGCAAAGCCTCACCTGTACATGGGCCTGGAGTGTTAATCAGGTAGTTAAAAAGGTCAATATACTGAACATGGGGCAATTTATTAGCATCAGCAGCATACCAGCCATCATCTAGATTGTATGGATCTGGCAAAGACAGAATCTGATCTTCAAACGAGAGCTTCAGTTTACTAATGTACCTATTGGAATCAGATTTGTCCAACTGAAGAACATATGCAGAAAGATTAGACATATTTCATGTGAAAACGTTCTGTCTCTCCCTCAGTCTGTCTCTGAACGCAACTGCCTGCCTTCTATCTGTCTGGACTGGATTCTCCTGCCTGTCTTTGGGCTTCCTCTCATTGCAGTCACTGCTCTATTCTGCTTTGCTCTGTCAGGTCCCTATAGTGTTCAATGTAAAAAAAAAAGTGGTTCTGTTAAATTGCAGAGTGACTGGAAGAATGTGCAAACAACCAATATTAAAACTGCCAAGAGGAAATCTTAATGATCCCCTAAATTATATAATTCATCCAACGTTTGTTTGCTTCATGTATTCTCAAAACTGTCCATCAACAAAATCATAGCAGAGCATATGAAATAGAAGTCCGCAATCTGAACTTTGAGGTTAGAAATCTTTTTTTGTTAGAAATGTCTTATTTACATTTATAACAAATTACTCCTCAAATTACACTTTTCTTCCTGTTTTCTTAGATATTGAAAGAAGGTTGACTTGACTCAACTTCATCCATTTTTTATTTTTTTCAGAAAGTAGAAATACAAATTGGAATTGGAAGAAAATTATGAAAAATAACCCCTGAAATGATGACTTCTGGTGAATATTGTGGAAACTAATTGATACATTTAGATAAATGTATTTCATACATTATACCATATTATAATACAACTTATTAGGCCTATATATTTATAGCATAGCAAAGTAGGCCTAATCAATATAACGCACAAGACTGAACCACATAGATGTGAAATATAAAGGCTATCATGATCATTTTGCCAACAATGAACCATGGATTTGTTTAGTTTATTATATGTTTTATTTTTAACTTAAACAAATACAACATATAACATTCAAAACTCATCGACTTAGACTGCATTTGAAGAAAAATAAACACAATAGTTTTCTGTAGCCTTGTGCGAACTTATTCAATAGAATTAGACTTCTAGAATGTTCTTTTCAGTGCAAAAAATAATATTTTTAATTTAATTAGACAACATTTTAAGGAAGTGTAGTGCAAATATCTTTATATAATTATACTTCCATTATAGTTAACTTTCTTTCCAGTGCAAAACAATAATACATAAAAAAACAGCTAATAAAAAATATATAAAATATTTCATTTAAATACTGCATTCAAGCAACACAACACGTGTATGTATATTTTTGTGCTCTCTTCTTTTTCGCCGGCTGCTCGGAGGTTGTCATTTTTACATTTCCCGCTGTTGTCACTTGTCGTCATCGTTGCTACGATACGTGACTCACAATGACTGAAATGACCAATTAAAAGGGCATTCTCTGATGATGTTCCAAGATGTTGAAAACGCTACGCTGATCATAGAAAAACAGGGGGAGAGATTAATACCTACCGCACCGTCAGGGTTTTTTTCTTATCATAGCCTACAAATGTCTTCGTTCATAGTCTGACATGTGTCTGTCATGGATTTGCACTGAATTGATTCTCAAAAATACGGAACAAAGTGCGTTCCGTATCAGTTCAATACAGAACAAGGCTTTTATGTGTCAAATATGGGACGATTCCGTATTATACGGAACGGTTGGCAACCCTAGTCTGCAGTGTCACAGTGCTGTAGGCTACTGATGATGGATGATTGATGGGTGTACCACATTGGTTTCATCTTCACCACGAGTTTAGTTTGAGTAAATGCCTAGCTGAGTTGTGCACCAACAGCGCGCTATCCATTTCACCGTCAAAAGCTCACGTCTGTGCCATTCGATCCGACCAACAGAAAACAATCATAGCCTTTTTAGTTAGATAACAGGGAAATACACCATCTACCATAGCCTAACATATTGTAAGTCAAACAGCAACAGTCACTAAAAGAACTACTCAATGGTAGGCTGAGGCTCATTTAAAAATTATGGTAGTAGACTAACGCTACATATACTATGACCAAGGTTAGGCATTTCATTTATTGCTATCTCCTGAATTAGTTAATCAGTCCCTCAATGATCATGTTAACTATGTCTGAATTTCCACCAAGTCTGTTTTTGAATCAACTTACCTGCTGAAATATAGATTAGGCTACTGCCGACGGTGGGTCTCTCAAGCAATTTACTAGCGTTACCATAGGAACGCTTCGGCTTTTGCCACCCAGAAGAACGTCTATTATTGTTGTGACGTCATGGTGAATTGTCGTATTCACACACGCTCATGATATTATAATGCCTAAAGAGTACTGGAACATGGCCGAGTACATGTGAACCAGCCATCTTGCCAGCTCAGGTGTAGAATTACCTGGCTTCAGTAATCAAATCAGCTGGTTTGTGTTACAAATGATTGCATTGACATATGTGTTACAGGATGTGTCAAGTCTTTTTAAGGGGAAAAATAAATAGAGGTTAAGAACTGAAAAGGAGTCACCAAAGTTTTCATGCTTAATAATTTCATGCTTAATAATTTCACGCTTAGTAATTCATGCTTAACTAATGCACAGATAATCATGTGTTCGTGTATGACTCATGAAGAACTAAACCATTAATTAATGATTACTGCATCAGCAACTAATAAAGAACCTTGTTGTTCTTGGCACAGGACTATGTCAGGTGAAGCTTGAGGTCGTGTTACACTGAGAACGTGGTCGAGTGCTGTTATTTCATAACACTGTGTCTTGACTGCACAAAGAAAATAGAACGTCCATTATAGTCATAGTGATACTACACTGGATGCGGCGCAACACTACACAACAAAACCCCGACAGTAAACTGATGCCACACTCTATCTCTGACGTACTCAGAGCTCTTGTGCTAGTTCTGTTACCAAGAACAAATGTGACCAGTCACGGAAAGTAGGGACACAAGTCGGTTCTGGGGCATTTTGAGTGATTCACATATTCTGAAAGTGTAGTATTCAAGCTTTCCAACGATGTGTAACACATGGAGATCTGATAATATTTGGAGAAGTTATGGCCATTTGAAGGTAGGCACTCAAAAAAGCTCAAAGGGGAGAAAACAGCCTCTGAAGATTGTTCAGTTCTCACCTCTCTCTCCTGCTGGGAGTGACAATAGGGCTCATTTACATCTCATTTAGATAAGCCATACCCCCTGTAAAGCTCCCCCTGTGAAGCACAGGGGGGAGCAGAATGGTCAGGAAAATGTGGCATTAAAAAAAAATTGAAAAAAAAAAAGGTTTTCGCAAACAGGTAATATATAAATAAATGTCTCTTAGCATCTACCGATAAAACGTACTCGGTTACTAACGTAACCTCTGTTCTCTCTAGAGAGGGAACGAGTATTGCGTAAGCTAGCTTACGCTGCGGGAAAGTCTCCTTTCTCGAGATACTGAAGCCAAAAATTATCCTTAATTTTTTAAATCTTGTCAACGCAGTGCGGCAGCCTGCAGACCTAGGGCAGGCGAATCGCGTGCCCATTGGCTGCTCTGCGGCAACTGCAGCAGCCTATGGCTGAGCCTTGCGCGTGACGTCACGTCCAATGAGCGCGCTTGGCGCGCTTGATGCGTCACAGCCCGTCATTAGGGGTGTGGCTTAGCGTATATAGGCAAGGTACAGAGGCTGCTTCGCTGATTTCTGTCGCATGAAGCGAAATGAGCTCGTGGCGAGAGCATGGCGGGTTACGCAATACTCGTTCCCTCTCTAGAGAGAACAGAGGTTACGTTAGTAACCGAGTACGTTCTCTTACGAGAGGTTCTCTCGTATTGCGTAAGCTAGCTTACGCTGCGGGAACACCCTTGTCAACGCCGTGCGCGCGCCCAGCATCCTGAATGAATCCCATGGGGAGCCCAGGGAACGCGAAGTGGAGCTGGGCGGCCAAGATACCACAGTACACAAGCACATAATATGGGGCAGGGAGCGGCACAGCCGGTCCAACTAACACTTCCATATAGTGCAGCTCAACCAGTAGAGCTAAATCAGCAACATAGCCCGCGCACAGACAGTGGGCTGGCTACGCGAGACTTAGGCTGATAACACTTTGGCCTGCAAAGCGGGAACTTCCAGGTTGTAAAACCTAACAAATGTGGAAGGGGAGGCCCAGCCTGCCGCTGCACAAATGTCATGAATGGGAATCCCACTGGACCACACCCACGATGAGGCCATGCCTCTGGTGGAGTGCGCCCGAATGCCCAAGGGGCACTGCAGGTTTTTAGATGCGTAAGCAGCTGCGATAGCGTCAACTATACATCTGGATAGGGTGTGTTTCGAGGCGGCGAGACCCTTGGTGCGCCCACCAAACGAAACAAAGAGCTGCTCTGAACGCCTGAAGGCGGCGGAGCGTGAAATATAGCTTCTCAGCGCCCTGACTGGGCAGAGGAGATTACTATCTGCCTCGCAGCCAGCATTCGGCAGGGCTGAAAGGGAAATGACCTGCGCTCTGAAGGGAGTGCCCAAAATTTTGGGGACATACCCATGCCTCGGTCTGAGAATAACTTTAGAGTCATTAGGTCCGAACTCGAGGCACGCAGCGTTAGTGGATAACGCGTGAAGGTCTCCCACACGTTTTACTGAAGACAGTGCTATCAGAAAAACGGTTTTGAGCGTGAGGTATTTCATATCCACAGTTTCCAGGGGTTCAAAGGGATGTGCTTTCAGGGCGTCTAAGACCAGTGAAAAATCCCACATAGGAACCGAAGGGGGTCGCGGGGGGTTCATCCTTCTCGCTCCTCTAAGGAAGCGGATGACAAACTCGTTCCTTCCTAATGCGCGGCCCGGCTCTGAGACAGAGAGCGCTGAAATGGCCGCGACATAGACTTTGAGCGTGGAGGGGGACCTGCCCGCGTCCAGTAGCTCTTGAAGGAAGCACAATACTTGCGAGACCCCACATGTCTGTGGATCGAGCCCTCTGGCAGTGCACCATTTGTTAAACACCGACCATTTAGACGTGTAGAGCCGCCTCGTGGAGGGAGCTCTAGATTGTATGATCGTGTTCATCAACCCTTCTGGTAAATCACTATGAAGAGCACTGTGTGGCGCGCTTTCCTGGCTCTCTCGATGACCTGAGGCAGCAGAGAGACCGGGGGAGAAGCATATAGCGGGCCGCTGGGCCACGTCTGGGCCAGCGCGTCCTCGCTCTTGAAAAGAATACTGGGCAGTGTGCGTTGTCTTTTGACGCAAAGAGGTCGACTTTCGCTCTGCCAAAGCGGCGCCACAGCGACTGGACTGTTTGGAGGTGTAGAGACCACTCCCCAGGGGAACGTTGTCCCTGGACAGTCTGTCGGGGCCCTCGTTCAGATGGCCAGGCACATGCGATGCTCTCAGAGAGCGCCGAGAGTGCTGAGCCCATACGAGGAGGCGTTCCGTCAGGGCGCAGAGCTTTTTTTTTTTTTTTTTTTGATCTGACACCGCCCTGGTGGTTCACATAGGCCACTACTGATGTGTTGTCCGTGCGGACTAGAACATGGTGACCATGGAGGAATAGGAGGAAGTGCATGAGCGCTTTCTCGACCGCGAGCATCTCTAGACAGTTTATGTGTAGGAGATTCTCCTGGTCTGACCAGCGGCCATAGACCGGTCTGCCTTCGAAGAGCGCTCCCCAACCTAGGTTGGACGCGTCTGTTGAGACAACTTTCCGGTGTGAAATCACTCCCATAATCACTCCAGTGTGATACCATTCAGCTGCTAGCCAGGGCTGCAGGGCTGAGACACAGCCCTGAGTCACTCTGATTAGCGAGCCACCGGTCGCCCAGGCTTGATGGGATACGCGCGCTCTTAGCCAGCGTTGAAGCGGGCGCATGCGCAGTAAACCCAACTGAAGCACTGCTGCAGCTGAGGCCATATGCCCCAGGATGCGCTGAAATGCTTTCAGAGGAACCCGATTGCCTTCTTTGAAGGATGCGGCGAGGCGCTGGATGCGGCGCGCGCGCTGCTCCGACAATCTGGCCGTCATCGCCACCGAGTCCAGTTCTATTCCGAGAAAGGAAATTGACTGACGGGGCGAGAGCGAGCTCTTGGTCCAATTGACCGCTAGACCCAGACCTTCCAGATGGCTGAGAAGCGCTGTTCTGTGAGACACAAGTTCTGTCTCTGACTGCGCTATAACAAGCCAGTCGTCCAGATAGTTCAGAATTCGCATTCCCTGACTTTTCAGGGGCGCGAGAGCCGTGTCCATGCATTTCGTAAATGTACGGTGTGCTAAAGACAGGCCGAACGGCAGGACTGTGTATTGATAAGCTCGACCGTCGAAGGCGAATCTCAAGAATGGCCTGTGACGGGGGGTTATCTGGATCTGGAAATACGCGTCTTTCAGATCGAGAGAGATAAACCAGTCTCCTGGGCGGATCTGCGCAAGGATCTGTCTGGTTGTAATCATCCTGAACGGCCGTCTCATGAGAGCCGTGTTCAGATGTCTCAGATCTAAAATAGGTCTTAAAGCTCCGTCCTTCTTGGGAACGAGGAAGTAACGGCTGTAAAAGCCTGACTCGCTCAAGGAAGGATGAACCTGTTCCATGGCCCCTTTGCGCAGCAGCTTCGCTATTTCTGCTCGAAGCAGATGCGCTGCTTCTAAACCGACTTTTGTCTCCGTCTGCGCTAGAAGCGCGGGGGGCGACGAGCGAGTTGAGGCGAATAGCCGTGTTTTGTAGTGTTCAACACCCATTCTGACGCGCCCTGAATAGCTTCCCATGCTTTTGCACGCATAGCTAGGGGTCGAATGGTCTCTGGGTTCAGATCGCCGCGCTGCGCGGGATGGAGAACCTGTATCAGAGAGGATGGGGCGGCGCGCGCGCCGCCGGTGCTCGAACACGGGGCTGATAAACAGTATTGGCCGGCTGTACAGCGTTCAGTAGCTCGGTCCTGAAGGATGGAGCGCGTTTTGCTGTCAAACACCCCTGGCGCGAGAGCGGCGTGGGGGATATAGTGTCTGAAAGTGAGTGCGCGTGCTCGTGAGCGGGCGCAGGGTTACACTTATAACACGGCCAGTGTTTTGGAAGCTTTAGAGGGTCTGTAACCCGGGGTAACCGTATGGCAGAGCGAGCAGCGAGTAGGTGTGAGCACAGAGTTGTGGGCACATTTACTACACTTAATACTCGAGCGGCGTGTTTCCGCTTTATGAGAGCGCTCTGAGCGCATTACCGTGGGAACCATGTTGTGTGAAGCAGTGAACACATGGGAGTGGGCACATTTTCTATACTTAATATCCCCTCGGCCTGAGCCGTTGCAACTCGAGCAGCGGGTAGGTGTGAGCACAGAGTTGTGGGCACATTTACTACACTTAATACTCGAGCGGTGAGTGTCCGCCTATGAGAGAGCGCTCTGAGCGCGTAACCATGGGGACCGTGTTTGTGCGAAGCAGTGAGCACATGGGAGTGGGCACATTTCTACACTTATGACACCCTCGGCCGGAGCCGGAGTGTTTCGGGGCTTTAGAGGGTCTGTAACCCGAGGTAACTGAATGGCAGAGCGAGCAGCGGGTATGTGTGAGCACAGAGTTGTGGGCACATTTACTACACTTAATACTCGAGCGGCGCGTGTCCGCTTTAAGAGAGAGAGCGCTCTGAGCGCGTTACCATGGGGACCGTGTTTGTGTGAAGCAGTGAGCACATGAGAGTGGGCACATTTTCTACACTTATCTTCGGCTAGAGCTGGAATGTAGTGAGCTTTAGAGGATCTGCAACCCGGGGTAACTGAGTGGCAGAGCGAGCAACGGGTAGGTGTGAGCACAGAGTTGTGGGCACATTTCCTACACTTAGTACTCAAGCGGCGTGTGACCGCTTTAAGAGAGTGCGCTCTGTGGACGTTACCGGGGAGACCGTGTTTGTGTGTAGCAGTGAGCACGTGGGAGTGGGCACATTTTCTACACGTATAACACCATCGGTGTAATAGGAAACTGATAGAGCGAGAAGCTTTGATGGCTCATAAGTTTAGACGCTCATAAATACTCAAGCACCATCCTGCGGGATACGGGTTCGCTTTCTGTATGTGAGAAAGCTGGCCGCGAGCTCGGAGAAGCCAGCAGAAAAAAATATTTATTTGCCGCCAGAGCAGGATTCGAACACGGGACTCCCGTGTGGAAGTCCAATGCTCTGCCACTGAGCCACAGGAGCACACATAAACTTTTAGTTAGTGCGAGCATATGACCGAGCGATGTTTCGTTCCGGCGTTTGTTTGCAGACGCGCGCGTGTAATAAAACAGGCTCGTTACTGCAGTATAGTATTTCCAGCCGCCTGAACTTGGAGGGGACTGAGAATATACGAGGACGAAAACACTCTCTCTTCCTCTTATCGCCGGTGCTCGTGACGTCCGCTCTGATGTCCCTTGAGAACGGCGCAGTTGCGCGGCTCGAACAAGGGAGAGAGAGCGGGAAGATGTCATCATGTGCTATGACATCGTATGTTTGCAGGCGTGCGTGTAATAAAACAGGCTCGTTTACTGCACTATTGATATTTCTAGTCGCCTGAGCTTAGGAGGGGACTGAGAAATGTGTGAGAAACGGAGGTGGCCGGAGAGTGACGCGCGCGACCGAGACGCGGGGTAGCTTTCTTATAACGTAAAGGAAGCCAGCCCGTGACCGTCTACTCCTGACATCCCTTGTGAGCGGCGCGTTTGCGCGGCTCGAACAGAGGGGGAGAGCGCAAGGAGGGGCGTGCGTCGTCCGGGGGGTAGCTTTCTTGTAACGTAAAGGAAGCTATAGCCCGAGACCGTCCGTTTCTGACATCCCTTGTGAGCGGCGCCGTTTGCGCGGCTTGACAGAGGGGAGAAAGCAGCTGTCTAAGAAAACAGCGCTGCCTGCTTCATCCCCTGAGGCGACGGCAGTGCGGGCGAACCGGCCGCTGCGCGTCGGGAGGTTGGGAGAAGGAAATAGCGAGGCTCGCGGGAGGGGCTCCGGCGAGCGCTCAGCTGTCATAGAAGCCCAGGCAGAGAGCGCACACCACGTGGCGGTCTCCGTCGCTGAGCGCGGCTCTGCACGAGCCACAGGATGAGCGAGGCATTTGCAACAACGCCTCGCGCTCTTTTAGATGCAAGTGTGTCGCGGCGAACACACAAAACACACAACACAGAGCAAGGAAAGGATATATATGCCGGATGGCGCAGCAGGCAGGGAAGGCTGAAGGCGGCGAGCGGCCGGCGTCCTCAGGCTGAAATCCTCGGCGTGCTGGTCGCTTGATTCGACGGCGGCTTCCTCGGAGATCAGCGATGCGAAGAGCTTCGCTGAAGAGACAGAAATCAGCGAAGCAGCCTCTGTACCTTGCCTATATACGCTAAGCCACACCCCTAATGACGGGCTGTGACGCATCAAGCGCGCCAAGCGCGCTCATTGGACGTGACGTCACGCGCAAGGCTCAGCCATAGGCTGCTGCAGTTGCCGCAGAGCAGCCAATGGGCACGCGATTCGCCTGCCCTAGGTCTGCAGGCTGCCGCACTGCGTTGACAAGATTTAAAAAATTAAGGATAATTTTTGGCTTCAGTATCTCGAGAAAGGAGACTTTCCCGCAGCGTAAGCTAGCTTACGCAATACGAGAGAACCTCTCGTAAGAGAACTGTATAGGCAACTCTAGTGTACACTGAATAAAAAATAAGATAAACTCTAGACAATGTTCAAATCAAAAACAGGATGTGCTATGTGATATATATATATATATATATACACACATAGTATGAGTAGGCTATGAATCCAAGTATGAATCAGAATAGATTTTATTGCCATTGTCAATGAAAGGTTTCACAGACTAGGAATTTTCTTCGGTGTAGCCTACTCGTGCAACATGAAACAAACTTTTGCTAATGATAAATAACAAGCAATAAACTATGGAAATAGGCATAGTCGTAATTTGCGGGTGGGACGGATGGGACATGTTCCCACCACTTTTTAAAACATCTCGCGGCACGAATGTACCAATTCTACAAATAAATAAAACATCTCCAGTTAACTGGCAGAACATTCATTTCGTTCGTCTTTTAAATAAGATACTAGCGCTGAAATGTGTTTTTTTAAATCAAGTGATCAAAGTGCTCGTTGCCGTGGCGGTGGCGCGGATACAGTGTTTTCTCGTGTGGCTCGCGCACACACTGCATTGTCTTCACTCGACGCGCGCTTCAATCCGTTGCGTTGCGGATACTCTCTATTCGTTCTGTTGAAATAACAAAACATAATGCATACGTTTGCGTGTCCCTGCTTGATATACAACCACTGATGAAAATAATCGTTTTGATGAGAGAAAAAAACTATACGAGAAAAAAAAACCTGTACAAGGGCGGATTCGAACTCTCAACCTCTGACACGGCTGGCGAAAGCTCTACCACTGTACCATTCATATACACATCAGACGTTTAGGCGGATCTATGTATTGGCACTGACAACATGTATTAGGCTACATCTCATTAAACGACAAATTAAACCCCATGTAACCTACTATTTAAATCGATTGCTGGACATCCTTATGTTATTGGCGTCCATCTTCATTGAATTTTGAAATCAGATAGAGCCGGCCAGAGCGCTGCATAATAAGTAGCCACGCCGGCTTATTCAGTATGGAAATACACACCGACAATGACACGCCCCTACTGCGTGCTAGAATCTCCGAAAAACAAGCCGATTTCAACCTCAAAATGTACGCTTTTAAATATACCAATACTGCTATCTCAAACATGGAGAGGCTTCTTCGTGATCTCAACTAACAGATTCTGCAAAAAACGAAAATCACCAATTTTGGAAAAAAACGCTTCTTTCTCATTTTGCTCGAAAGTTGTGCTGCCGACTTGTGTCCCTGGTTTCCGTGACGGGTCACAAATGGACTTGCGATGGTCTGTCATGTCCAGTGTAGAGCTGGTCTCGTCCAGTGTAAACACACTGTAACAGCATCAGGAGTTCAGATTCTGGTGTGCTGATATTTGTGTGCAGCCCAACTTATCATTCAAACACATTCTTTGACATTACATTCACTGCATGTGCAAACTGTCAAAACCCATAAATGGCATATTACTTAACAATTAGTTAGGATACTTCACCTCTGGAAAGATGATTGTGTATTTAAAATGGGTCATTTATGTAGAAGAAATGTGAAATCATTTTTGAATTTGGAGCTTTCTAGACTGAGAAAAGCCAGAAAATGTATTTTTGGCTTATGTGGATGAAAGACAACAACTCCCAGAATGCACTTGCTTCGCCGCTCCACTCCCGAGCCACGCCTACCGGTAAGAGAGCAGTTATAAGGCTAGGCTACTAGTGAGTCTCCGTGACAACTGACGAGTCTGCCCGGGATTTCGAGATCGCCCAAAATGTCCGGGATTCGGCTTTTGCGTTCTACACTCGTCATTCATTGTGTTTACTGTGGCGAGGAGGACGAGGCTGAGGGCCGCGGGAGAACGATGAGAGGCCGGTGGCGTGATTACTGATGAGCGAAACCTCGCACCGGTCTCGTATCTCTAACGGAGGAGCGGGAATTTTCTTAGCAATGTTAAAACGCACATCAACCGATCACTTGTTTAGCGTTCATGTAAACACTATATTCAGATTCACCAATCGGAATGAATTCAGTTAGATTGAAACAAGAGGTGTGCATGTAAACAATGAATGGCGACCGCAGAAAGCAAAAGCCGAATCCCGGACATTTTGGACGATCTCGACGGCCGGACATGTCCGGGAAAAAGAGGATGGTAACCCCTACTACTCAGCTTTCTCCACAGAACAAGAGCCTGCTAGCTTAGCTTCCAAAGAAAGACAGCTGACACTGTGTGCACATTCTGTGAGTGAGATCCCACCCTCTATGGGCGGGTTGAGAACATGCGGGACAGCTCCCCCTACTGGCTGAAGTCTCTTGCCTCTGGCCAAAAAATCCTCCGATGACGCAAAATGAAGATGACAGACAAAAAATACATAAATCTCTCGTCTCAGGGGGATATGAGGGTGGAAAGCACGGTAATTCGAAAATACTACAGGTTTTATACTAATACAAAGCTTAATGCTAAATCCTGTAGTAACCCTTTAATAGTCATGTGCCTCAACAAGTAAAGTCATAACATAATGATACATTTGCAAATCATTAGTTGATGATTAATTAAAGCAGACAACTGGAAGTTGAAGTACATATTGCTTTGACCAATTGTGGTAATTAACACATTAATTTACACTTTTAGTTAACCCCCTGAGGTCGGCGGTATCGCCGGCGATACCAGCTCGCTTTTTTTTTATCAGTGTAAAAGAAACTCATAAATACTCTGTTGACTTTGATTTTCCATAGGAGTTTCATACATCAATTGATTCTGTTAAATGTATATTATTTTTCTGTATACTCACAATAAAAACAAAGTGTTGTGCTTTTCGCCAAATTAAGAAAAATAATCACGGAGCGAGTTCTGCCTTCTCTCTGTCCGTGTAGTCCATTCTGAAACGCGTCCGAAAATGAATCATAACTCAGCGAATACTTCTCACACAGGCACGTGATATATGTATTTATGAAGCTTGAAATCTCTTCTTTTAAATGAAGTAATTAATAAAAAAAACTAATGTTTTCAACTCATGTAATCCGTTTGAAAGCAAGGAGAGGTACCGTTTTTTCCTTCTGCCTAATTATCTCTATAATGAACTGAGGCCGCCCCGCCCCCGGCGCTATTGACATGGTAAATAGTTTAGGTAATCTATGCTTCGCACCCGCCCCCCGATCAATGCCTTGAAAACACGAAGTTTCATCAGATCAGATTCACTGATAGTTCATCGCGTTTAGAGAGGATGGCGCGTTTCTCCGGTAAAGACGCTCTTCAGATGATTCTGGACAGCGAGGAATAACTCACCTTGGCTTTTCCTCAGAGGAAGATTGTAACTCAGACGACGAACGGCAGCATGTTCAAGAGCGAATTGATCACGCCGAGTAAACACAGAGTTTTCACGTGAATAAATACGTGTACTCAAGTGGTCTAGTGGTAGAACATTTGCCTAGTGTGTCAGAGGTTCTGAGTTCGAATCCGCACTCATATAGTTTTTTTTTTGTTTTTTTTTGTCAAATCAGATTATGTTTATCAGTGGTTGTATATCAGGCAGAGACATGTGTGTGTGTGTATTTTGTTTTGTAATTTCACTGGAACGAAAAGAGAGTCTACACAACGGATTGAAGCGCGCGTCCGAGTGAAGACTGCGCGAGCCTAAAACAAACACAGTATCCGCGTCTGACTCGCGGGAATCCACGGCGCAAACCTGTGAGGGGCTGTGTTTTCTCGAACCCCATATCAGCTCGAGAAAACACAAGTTTATTCAGATCATTACTTGTTTACACCGTCTCGCAGCGCTGTGAGGAATAATAATAATAATGGAAAATGTCCCTCAAAAGGTAGATGTAAACAAACTATTAAAAGGTAAATATAATTTTTTTTTCTTTAAATAATTTTTATTGTGTTTTATTAGTAACAAATTTGGGGAGAGGATAAATATTCCAAAACTGAAAATACAGTATGAGAATTTACTGCACAATTACTAGACATGTTTACCTTGGATATTATACAATTTGCAAGCACAATTTGTGGAAAAAAAAATTTATATAAAAAATATAAATAAAAATTATTTTTGTGTATAAATATATACACATATATATGTGTGTGTGTATGCACATATATATATTTGTATAAGCAACGTATTAAACTGCAAATTAGCATTTATATTCCTTATAATAAAAATGAAAGACCTATGTTACAGACATATGAAAGACAACATTTCGTTGATTAGTTTTGGATAGATTATACATTTTTACTGTAAAATATCTGCCACCTCAAATAAGCTTTTATTTGCCAATTTTTTTGTCAAAAATAATCAAATAAGCAATCAATCCTTAACTTTGAAATATGTATGAAAAAATGTATACTTTAGTTTGTACAAAGAAAGATTACACTTTAATTGTTGTTTATTTAAATATTTACAAGGTAGATGTAAACAAACTATTAAAAGGTAAATATAAGCCTTTTCTTTAAATAATTTTTATTGTGTTTTATTAGTGACAAATTTGGGGAGAGGATAAATATTCCAAAACTGAAAATACAGTATGAGAATTAACTGCACAATTACTAGACATGTTTTCCTTGGCTATTATAGGCCAAATTGCAAGCACAATATGTGGAAAAATAAAAAAGAATTGAGATGCTTCCAACTGTTGCTCTTGCATTCTTGTGGCTCAGTGACTCACCTGAATGAATGGCTCATTAAGTATGCGGTCCTCAGGTGTGAACCACTAAATATGCATGATCGTCGACGCCCACTCGAATATTGCCTTTCCAAACAGAAAGTGCTTTGCAAAATTCAAATCAATGTATTGTGTTATGTGAATGATTAGGCAGGGTGATTTTCACATAATTTTGAAGAAAAAACACTAGGCGATGACATCCATTAGACAAAAGTCTTATTGGCACATATTTAGTGTGTGTTTTGTGGTCTTATTTCAGAAACTTTAGTTTTTAGTTTTTTCAATAACCACGCATAAACATTATTCTCTCAAAAATGCAGACATGTACATTCTTGTTGCTCACATATTATGTTAGCCCTGTTTGTGCTAAATAGTGTGTAATTTTTTTTTGCCATTACTATGTTTATAAGCAACTGAAAAAAGCACAAATGTCAGGGCATGTCAGAACATCTCAAGGACCCCAAAAACACCTCAGACCCCAGAGGGTTAATAAAATATGTTATTAAGAAATTAATACATTATGACACATTTAATTAATAACAATTCATATATTACTTAATATATTAACCATATAGACCTTATGCACCAGAGAAACGAGGGCGCCGCCATCTTTAGAATATTGTCTTTTAACTTCCGTTTTGCGGTCGCTTTGTATATTTCTATGGCACTGCTGTCCAGGAGTAAGTAGCTTTTGAAGTGGATTTACTTAATGTAAAGTTAACGAAAGTTATCATGAGGACTGTAATGTTTAAAGCAGATGACTAAACAAATGTCAGTCGACCGAGAAGATTTTAAAACGAGCAGTTCATTTATAAACACGCAAAATCGCTGTGGAAATGCAGACCGGAAGTCAAAAGACAACGAGCGCAGCGCTGAAAAGGGGCGGGGCTACATAAGGTCTATAGAATCTTTATTAGTTGCTGATGCAGTAATCATTAATTAATGGTTTAGTTCTTCATGAGTCATACACTAACACATGATTATCTGTGCATTAGTTAAGCATGAATTAATGCATATTAGTGCACCCGTATTGTAAAGTGTTACCGGATATTCTTGTAGTATGATGACAAAGTATGTAAAAAGCTCAAGGAAAATTATATTTCTCAATTCAGGAACCCTTTCAGAACCAGAATCTAAAATCATATGAGACATCTTTAATATTTTTTGAGTGTCAGGCACGCAAACTTTGGAAAGAGAATATTTAACAATGTTTTATTACCAAAGTTCGGGAGGATCACGGTCAGAAAATTAACCTAATTTACACGAGAAGAGCGCATTCAGTTAATCAACTCAATTAACAAGATAAGAGTTATATAAACAGCAGACTTACCTCTGTTCTTTGACAGTTTATCAGGTATCTATGTCTCAAATTCAACTCTTCCTGTCCGACAACTAGTCCAGGTCTTCTCCGGATCCTCCGCTGCAATCTGCCGACCTCAGGATCACTCCTTCTCTGCCTGACACCGCTACAGAGCCTCAGGCTTCATCACACGGGTTCTGGGCTTCTCGCGCTCGACAAGACGCCGAGGCCTACCCTAGCCACCACCGGCGAGAATTCCAGCTTTCTCTTTAGTGTCCTGTGTATACTCACTATAAAAAAAAAGGGTAACGCTTTAGATTACAGCCCGGAAAGTACTGCGTAATTAAAACGAAATTACAGTGTAACTTTCGGTAATTACAGTGTACCTATAAAGTGCGTACGTGTAAGTATAGGGGAATAATATGTAAAGTTTTGGGAATAAAGGGGTAACAACCAGGAAAATAACAAATTATTTAGACAAATTATTTAGACTAAGTATTTTAGAATCTTACTTTTGTGAGCAATTTAGCGAGTACACTGCACCTTTTTGTAATAATAGTGTATAAAAATACATAAAGGCTTTTTTTTTAATTACGGGGTACATATCAGTGCATTTATAAAGTAGGCTAATTTGTTATTATTGCAAAGGTGCACTGATTAAGTTTCAAGGCAGTAAAACTATTGCAACTTTTTTTTTTATGCTGGGAAAATATACTCTTGTTTCATGTAGTTACAGGGTAAGTATGACATTGCGGGCTGTAAATTAAAGTGGTGCTTCTTACCCTTTTGTTCCATGTAGTTACAGGGTAAGTATGACATTGCGGGCTGTAAATTAAAGTGGTGCTTCTTACCCTCTTGTTTCATGTAGTTACAGGGTAAGTATGACATTGCGGGCTGTAAATTAAAGTGGTGCTTCTTACCCTCTTGTTTCATGTAGTTACAGGGTAAGTATGACATTGCGGGCTGTAAATTAAAGTGGTGTTTCTTACCCTCTTGTTTCATGTAGTTACAGGGTAAGTATGACATTGCGGGCTATAAATTAAAGTGGTGTTTCTTACCCTCTTGTTTCATGTAGTTACAGGGTAAGTTTGACATTGCGGGCTGTAAATTAAAGTGGTGCTTCTTACCCTCTTGTTTCATGTAGTTACAGGGTATGACATTGCGGGCTGTAAATTAAAGTGGTGCTTCTTACCCTCTTGTGTCATGTAGTTACAGGGTAAGTATGACATTGCGGGCTGTAAATTAAAGTGGTGCTTCTTACCCTCTTGTTTCATGTAGTTACAGGGTAAGTATGACATTGCGGGCTGTAAATTAAAGTGGTGCTTCTTACCCTCTTGTTCCATGTAGTTACAGGGTAAGTATGACATTGCGGGCTGTAAATTAAAGTGGTGCTTCTTACCCTCTTGTTCCATGTAGTTACAGGGTAAGTATGACATTGCGGGCTGTAAATTAAAGTGGTGCTTCTTACCCTCTTGTTCCATGTAGTTACAGGGTAAGTATGACATTGCGGGCTGTAAATTAAAGTGGTGTTTCTTACCCTCTTGTTTCATGTAGTTACAGGGTAAGTATGACATTGCGGGCTGTAAATTAAAGTGGTGCTTCTTACCCTCTTGTTTCATGTAGTTACAGGGTAAGTATGACATTGCGGGCTGTAAATTAAAGTGGTGCTTCTTACCCTCTTGTTTCATGTAGTTACAGGGTAAGTATGACATTGCGGGCTGTAAATTAAAGTGGTGCTTCTTACCCTCTTGTTTCATGTAGTTACAGGGTAAGTATGACATTGCGGGCTGTAAATTAAAGTGGTGCTTCTTACCCTCTTGTTCCATGTAGTTACAGGGTAAGTATGACATTGCGGGCTGTAAATTAAAGTGGTGCTTCTTACCCTCTTGTTCCATGTAGTTACAGGGTAAGTTTGACATTGCGGGCTGTAAATTAAAGTGGTGTTTCTTACCCTCTTGTTTCATGTAGTTACAGGGTAAGTATGACATTGCGAGCTGTAAATTAAAGTGGTGCTTCTTACCCTCTTGTTTCATGTAGTTACAGGGTAAGTATGACATTGCGGGCTGTAAATTAAAGTGGTGCTTCTTACCCTCTTGTTTCATGTAGTTACAGGGTAAGTTTGACATTGCGGGCTGTAAATTAAAGTGGTGTTTCTTACCCTCTTGTTTCATGTAGTTACAGGGTAAGTATGACATTGCGGGCTGTAAATTAAAGTGGTGCTTCTTACCCTCTTGTTTCATGTAGTTACAGGGTAAGTATGACATTGCGGGCTGTAAATTAAAGTGGTGCTTCTTACCCTCTTGTTTCATGTAGTTACAGGGTAAGTATGACATTGCGGGCTGTAAATTAAAGTGGTGCTTCTTACCCTCTTGTTTCATGTAGTTACAGGGTAAGTTTGACATTGCGGGCTGTAAATTAAAGTGGTGTTTCTTACCCTCTTGTTTCATGTAGTTACAGGGTAAGTATGACATTGCGGGCTGTAAATTAAAGTGGTGTTTCTTACCCTCTTGTTTCATGTAGTTACAGGGTATGACATTGCGGGCTGTAAATTAAAGTGGTGTTTCTTACCCTCTTGTTTCATGTAGTTACAGGGTATGACATTGCGGGCTATAAATTAAAGTGGTGCTTCTCACCCTCTTGTTTCATGTAGTTACAGGGTAAGTTTGACATTGCGGGCTGTAAATTAAAGTGGTGCTTCTTACCCTCTTGTTTCATGTAGTTACAGGGTAAGTATGACATTGCGGGCTGTAAATTAAAGTGGTGCTTCTTACCCTCTTGTTTCATGTAGTTACAGGGTATGACATTGCGGGCTGTAAATTAAAGTGGTGCTTCTTACCCTCTTGTTTCATGTAGTTACAGGGTAAGTATGACATTGCGGGCTGTAAATTAAAGTGGTGTTTCTTACCCTCTTGTTTCATGTAGTTACAGGGTAAGTTTGACATTGCGGGCTGTAAATTAAAGTGGTGTTTCTTACCCTCTTGTTCCATGTAGTTACAGGGTAAGTATGACATTGCGGGCTGTAAATTAAAGTGGTGTTTCTTACCCTCTTGTTTCATGTAGTTACAGGGTAAGTATGACATTGCGGGCTATAAATTAAAGTGGTGTTTCTTACCCTCTTGTTTCATGTAGTTACAGGGTATGACATTGCGGGCTGTAAATTAAAGTGGTGTTTCTTACCCTCTTGTTTCATGTAGTTACAGGGTAAGTTTGACATTGCGGGCTGTAAATTAAAGTGGTGTTTCTTACCCTCTTGTTCCATGTAGTTACAGGGTAAGTATGACATTGCGGGCTGTAAATTAAAGTGGTGTTTCTTACCCTCTTGTTCCATGTAGTTACAGGGTAAGTATGACATTGCGGGCTGTAAATTAAAGTGGTGTTTCTTACCCTCTTGTTTCATGTAGTTACAGGGTAAGTATGACATTGCGGGCTATAAATTAAAGTGGTGCTTCTTACCCTCTTGTTTCATGTAGTTACAGGGTAAGTATGACATTGCGGGCTGTAAATTAAAGTGGTGTTTCTTACCCTCTTGTTTCATGTAGTTACAGGGTAAGTTTGACATTGCGGGCTGTAAATTAAAGTGGTGTTTCTTACCCTCTTGTTTCATGTAGTTACAGGGTAAGTATGACATTGCGGGCTGTAAATTAAAGTGGTGCTTCTTACCCTCTTGTTCCATGTAGTTACAGGGTATGACATTGCGGGCTATAAATTAAAGTGGTGCTTCTTACCCTCTTTTTTCATGTAGTTACAGGGTAAGTATGACATTGCGGGCTGTAAATTAAAGTGGTGTTTCTTACCCTCTTGTTTCATGTAGTTACAGGGTAAGTATGACATTGCGGGCTGTAAATTAAAGTGGTGCTTCTTACCCTCTTGTTCCATGTAGTTACAGGGTATGACATTGCGGGCTATAAATTAAAGTGGTGCTTCTTACCCTCTTGTTTCATGTAGTTACAGGGTAAGTATGACATTGCGGGTTGTAAATTAAAGTGGTGTTTCTTACCCTCTTGTTTCGTGTAGTTACAGGGTAAGTTTGACATTGCGGGCTGTAAATTAAAGTGGTGCTTCTTACCCTCTTGTTCCATGTAGTTACAGGGTATGACATTGCGGGCTATAAATTAAAGTGGTGCTTCTTACCCTCTTGTTCCATGTAGTTACAGGGTATGACATTGCGGGCTGTAAATTAAAGTGGTGCTTCTTACCCTCTTGTTTCATGTAGTTACAGGGTAAGTATGACATTGCGGGCTGTAAATTAAAGTGGTGCTTCTTACCCTCTTGTTCCATGTAGTTACAGGGTATGACATTGCGGGCTATAAATTAAAGTGGTGCTTCTTACCCTCTTGTTTCGTGTAGTTACAGGGTAAGTTTGACATTGCGGGCTGTAAATTAAAGTGGTGTTTCTTACCCTCTTGTTTCATGTAGTTACAGGGTAAGTATGACATTGCGGGCTGTAAATTAAAGTGGTGCTTCTTACCCTCTTGTTTCATGTAGTTACAGGGTAAGTATGACATTGCGGGCTGTAAATTAAAGTGGTGTTTCTTACCCTCTTGTTTCATGTAGTTACAGGGTAAGTATGACATTGCGGGCTGTAAATTAAAGTGGTGCTTCTTACCCTCTTGTTTCATGTAGTTACAGGGTAAGTATGACATTGCGGGCTGTAAATTAAAGTGGTGCTTCTTACCCTCTTGTTTCATGTAGTTACAGGGTATGACATTGCGGGCTGTAAATTAAAGTGGTGTTTCTTACCCTCTTGTTTCATGTAGTTACAGGGTATGACATTGCGGGCTATAAATTAAAGTGGTGTTTCTTACCCTCTTGTTTCATGTAGTTACAGGGTAAGTATGACATTGCGGGCTATAAATTAAAGTGGTGTTTCTTACCCTCTTGTTTCATGTAGTTACAGGGTAAGTACAATAAAAGCACATGTACACAATCTGACATCATTTGGAAAACCTTTATTTGAAAAACAACTTATTTCAAAACAGATTTACAACATATTAGACTTCTTATTCTTTATTATTTTTTTTTAAATCAACTTTTCATTTCAAATATTAAAGTCCTGACAGAAAGTAGCATGTTTTGTCCTTTTTTGTTTCTCTTGCATGGCTTCCTCCTCCTCTTGGTCCTCCTCTTTTTCTATCGTTCCACTGATTAGCCAAACTTAAGAAGGAGTCTTTTTCTATTCTGTATTATGTATTAAAGGAAAATACAGTACACCCAGAAATGTTCTCATAATTTACTCATCTTTTCGCTACCGACCAACTGTCACCAGCGAGTGCATGAGAGTCGGCTTGAATGGCTTCGCGTTTGGTGAAGCTTTGAGCGTTCATTGCATTCTTGCGGGAGGTTTATGTGAAACTCGCACGAGAACTGGTGTCTCTGTTCTTCTCCATGGTTTGTTTTTCATTATTATTATCTGTTATTGTTTGTATTTTGTTGTGAGCAATAATAAAAACATTAAAAAATAATAATAATTCGACATTCCGTTTTTCGGTGCGCTTACGTCACGCTTTAAATTGTCAAGCGTAAACTTACTCAACCCTCTCATGAACGCGCAGGTGACAGTTGGTCAGAAGCGATAGTCTACAGTTAAAAAATGTAAAATATTTGGTATTTTTCTTAAAAACGCTTATCGTTTCACTTCAGAAGACATTGATTCATCCATTGGGGTCGTATGGATTACTGTAGTTATTGTTGTATGTGCTGTTGTCAACTTTTAGGAACACATGAGCTTATACATAATTATGCAAATTATATGCATTCACAGAGATTATTTATTTTTCTAAAAACTTTTGTTTGTGTTAATCTGAAGAAGGAAATTCATATACATCTCGGATGACATGTAGGTAAAAGATGAGTAAATAGTGAGGACATTTCTGTACTGTATTTTCTTTTAACACAATACAGAATAGCAATAGATGTGTCATGGGATTCCTTCTTAAGATTCATCAGTGGAAAGAAAGAAAAAGAAGAAAGGAACAAGAGGAGGAGGAAACCAAGCAAGAGAAACAAAGTGCTGTAAATCCGTTTTGAAATAAGTTTTCCGAGTGATATCAGATTGTGTGTATGTTTTTATTGTACTTACCCTGTAACTACATGAAACAAGAGGGTAAGAAGCACCACTTTAATTTACAGCCCGCAATGTCATACTTACCCTAACTACATGACACAAGAGGGTAAGAAGCACCACTTTAATTTATAGCCCGCAATGTCATACTTACCCTGTAACTACATGAAACAAGAGGGTAATAAACACCACTTTAATTTACAGCCCGCAATGTCAAACTTACCCTGTAACTACATGAAACAAGAGGGTAAGAAACACCACTTTAATTTACAGCCCGCAATGTCATACTTACCCTGTAACTACATGAAACAAGAGGGTAAGAAGCACCACTTTAATTTATAGCCCGCAATGTCATACCCTGTAACTACATGAAACAAGAGGGTAAGAAACACCACTTTAATTTACAGCCCGCAATGTCATACTTACCCTGTAACTATACGAAACAAGAGGGTAAGAAGCACCACTTTAATTTACAGCCCGCAATGTCATACTTACCCTGTAACTACATGAAACAAGAGGGTAAGAAGCACCACTTTAATTTACAGCCCGCAATGTCATACTTACCCTGTAACTACATGAAACAAGAGGGTAAGAAGCACCACTTTAATTTACAGCCCGCAATGTCATACTTACCCTGTAACTACATGAAACAAGAGGGTAAGAAGCACCACTTTAATTTATAGCCCGCAATGTCATACCCTGTAACTACATGAAACAAGAGGGTAAGAAGCACCACTTTAATTTATAGCCCGCAATGTCATACCCTGTAACTACATGAAACAAGAGGGTAAGAAACACCACTTTAATTTACAGCCCGCAATGTCATACTTACCCTGTAACTACATGAAACAAGAGGGTAAGAAGCACCACTTTAATTTACAGACCGCAATGTCATACTTACCCTGTAACTACATGAAACAAGAGGGTAAGAAGCACCACTTTAATTTACAGCCCGCAATGTCATACTTACCCTGTAACTACATGAAACAAGAGGGTAAGAAACACCACTTTAATTTACAGCCCGCAATGTCATACTTACCCTGTAACTACATGAAACAAGAGGGTAAGAAGCACCACTTTAATTTACAGCCCGCAATGTCATACTTACCCTGTAACTACATGAAACAACAGGGTAAGAAGCACCACTTTAATTTACAGCCCGCAATGTCATACCCTGTAACTACATGAAACAAGAGGGTAAGAAACACCACTTTAATTTACAGCCCGCAATGTCATACTTACCCTGTAACTACATGAAACAACAGGGTAAGAAGCACCACTTTAATTTACAGCCCGCAATGTCATACTTACCCTGTAACTACATGAAACAAGAGGGTAAGAAACACCACTTTAATTTACAGCCCGCAATGTCATACTTACCCTGTAACTACATGAAACAAGAGGGTAAGAAGCACCACTTTAATTTATAGCCCGCAATGTCAAACTTACCCTGTAACTACATGAAACAAGAGGGTAAGAAACACCACTTTAATTTACAGCCCGCAATGTCAAACTTACCCTGTAACTACATGAAACAAGAGGGTAAGAAGCACCACTTTAATTTATAGCCCGCAATGTCATACTTACCCTGTAACTACATGAAACAAGAGGGTAAGAAGCACCACTTTAATTTACAGCCCGCAATGTCATACTTACCCTGTAACTACATGAAACAAGAGGGTAAGAAGCACCACTTTAATTTACAGCCCGCAATGTCATACTTACCCTGTAACTACATGAAACAAGAGGGTAAGAAGCACCACTTTAATTTACAGCCCGCAATGTCATACTTACCCTGTAACTACATGGAACAAGAGGGTAAGAAGCACCACTTTAATTTACAGCCCGCAATGTCATACTTACCCTGTAACTACATGGAACAAGAGGGTAAGAAGCACCACTTTAATTTACAGCCCGCAATGTCATACTTACCCTGTAACTACATGAAACAAGAGGGTAAGAAGCACCACTTTAATTTACAGCCCGCAATGTCATACTTACCCTGTAACTACATGAAACAAGAGGGTAAGAAGCACCACTTTAATTTACAGCCCGCAATGTCATACTTACCCTGTAACTACATGAAACAAGAGGGTAAGAAACACCACTTTAATTTACAGCCCGCAATGTCATACTTACCCTGTAACTACATGAAACAAGAGGGTAAGAAGCACCACTTTAATTAACAGCCCGCAATGTCATACTTACCCTGTAACTACATGAAACAAGAGGGTAAGAAGCACCACTTTAATTTACAGCCCGCAATGTCATACTTACCCTGTAACTACATGAAACAAGAGGGTAAGAAGCACCACTTTAATTTACAGCCCGCAATGTCATACTTACCCTGTAACTACATGAAACAAGAGGGTAAGAAACACCAATTTAATTTACAGCCCGCAATGTCATACTTACCCTGTAACTACATGGAACAAGAGGGTAAGAAGCACCACTTTAATTTACAGCCCGCAATGTCATACTTACCCTGTAACTACATGGAACAAGAGGGTAAGAAGCACCACTTTAATTTACAGCCCGCAATGTCATACTTACCCTGTAACTACATGAAACAAGAGTATATTTTCCCAGCATAAAAAAAAAGTTGCAATAGTTTTACTTGCCTTGAAACTTAATCAGTGCACCTTTGCAATAATAACAAATTAGCCTACTTTATAAATGCACTATGTACCCCGTAATAAAAAAAAAAGCCTTTATGTATTTTTATACACTATTATTACAAAAAGGTGCAGTGTACTCGCTAAATTGCTCACAAAAGTAAGATTCTAAAATACTTAGTATAAATAATTTGCCTAAATAATTTGTTATTTTCCTGGTTGTTACCCCTTTATTCCCAAAACTTTACATATTATTCCCCTATACTTACACGTACGTACTTTATAGGTACACTGTAATTACCGAAAGTTATACTGTACTTTCATTTTAATTACGCAGTACTTTCCGGGCTGTAATCTAAAGCGTTACCGGTATTTAACATTTTGGAGATGTTATCCGACAGAAGATCTGCTCCGAATCTGCTTGGGTGTAAGCCATCGGCACGGAAAAGCCTAGGACGCTCCCAAAACAGATTCCAATTATTTACAAAGAGCAGTTTCTGCTCATTGCACCATGACATTAACCATTCATTTAGCGCAAATAATCTGCTAAACTTTTCATGTCCTAGTCGGTACGTGGGAAGCGGTCCTGACACTATGATCGTTGTTTCAGGCGATGTGCTGCGTACCGTATCGATCAGATTCCTGAAGTCTTTCTTCAGAATCTCTGTCTGGCGCATCCTGATGTCGTTCACTCCCGCGTGCAGGACAACAGTTCCGACGCGCTCGTCACCGTTCAGAATCTCGGGAACGTGAGTAGCGATTTCAGAAACACGAGCACCAGGAAAGCAGTGACTGTGCACCTTACTTTTACCTAACGTTGCGCGTACGTGCCGAACGATGGAATCGCCGATGATCACAGCATCGCGGTCTGTTTCGCGAAGAGGGGAGAAGCGGTTTTGTGTGGATAACTCGAAAACCGGGAGGGTCGGAGAGAGTCTTGGTCTAGACCTGACTCGCGTCTTCTGCTGCGGAACCACCCAGGCTTCGTGGTGGCGTGTTGGAGCCGGAGTGAACGAGACCATGGCTGATCGCGACCTCGGCGCTCGGGACCGATGCTGAGAAACGCACGGAGTAGACGAGGTCGGAGTCAGCGGGTTAGTAATGTTAATCACTGATTTGTGTGCATCGGCGCGTGATGTTTCAAGAGCTAACCGCCGGTCTATCAGCTCGGCCTGTCTCACTAAAAGGTCGTGGATCTGTTTCTCAACAGCTTCCAGCTCAGACTGCAGTGCGTGCAGCTCAAATGTGTCCTCACCTGCACCAAAAGGTAGACTACTTTCATCTGATATATTCGCCATTTTAACAGATGGACAGTAAGTTAGCAACGAAGCTACCAGTGATGCTATCAATATTAATACTAATTTATGACTGAGGTCTTGGATATAATCCGTCTTTTTAGTGGTAAGGGTGTAGAGTAGACGCACGATAGGCAAAAAAAATTTAAAAAAATGTTTGTTTGTAAGTGAGTGTGGAGAAGACGCGTTCAGTCGTGATCCACGGGAGTAACCTATAGGAGTATCCAGCGTTGGATCACTAATAGGCTTGAGACGCGTCTGCTCAACAGTCCGCGTTGTAACTATGAGGTTTGAGCAGTAGTGCTTCTCAGTGAGGAAAAGTAGAAAATGTTCGTTGTAAGTGAGTTTAAAGAGAAAATCAGGAATTATAAATCAAATCGGTAGAGCTCCAAAGACAACAACGCGTTCAGACGCGACGCTTGCGCATTCACTCGTGTTTAATCAGCTAGTCCGGCGACATATTTTCTCATCAAGATGACCGCAACTTAGAGCCCTGCATTTCAGCCCGAGCCCGACGGGCCCCGACTTATTTACGCCCCTAGGGCCGGGCTTCGGGCCAATTTTCACGTCATAGTTCACATGCGGGCCGGGCCTCGGGCTTTTTTTTGGGTTATCCTTCTTTTTATATTTTTAGAGTTAATAAAAAAATTTAAAAAAGAGAAGTTGACGTCTACGATAGAAAAACAAACATAGAAAGACATTTCATAACTTTCATAATCTTACACTGACATATGACTGACATGAAAGTCTCACGCACGCACGCACACAGAAGGTTTCCCATCAGCGCGACCCACGATTCACCTCATGTGCAAATAATGGAGAATATTAAGAGAAAAATCGCAGATGGCCAACTTAAAACGCAGTGGGAAGAGTGATAGAAGAGAGGAGGACTGGGTTAAAATCTCCTGTGGATGCTATTCTTTCTCCACGATGCTCTCTAAGAGACTGTTCTAACTTTTCGTTTGATTGGGCTTTATTTTCGTTTAACTGTTGGAAACTACTGATGTTTTTCGTTTGATTGGACTTTATTTTAGATTAACTGTTGGAAACTACTGGAAAAAAGAATGGCCATGTTCTGTGGTGCATTTTTGAGGTAAGATAACCGGCAAGTTTGTTTTTAATTTATTTAATTTAATTTGTTTAGATTGTGGCTGTTGCTCATTTCGTTTGCGAGCGCTGTTGCGAGCCAAGTTGTAGCCAAGTAAAGTATTAGCGTTGATTTGAGAGGCTAAACTGATCACATGTTTTACTCGCTGTCGGCTCGGCTGCTTGGTCGTCATTTAAAAAAAAAAAAATGCTCCAAACATTTGTCTAAATTAACTTAATTAAGAAATGAAAAGAAACATAACTAACAAAACTGGCTTATATTAATGGCTGCAAATAGGGCAGTCTGCCGCTGTGTAAAAAAAAAAAAGCCTCGGGTCGGACTCGGGCTGATAATTCTGATGAGCTGTTGGACACGGGTCGGGCTAGGGCCTGAGCATCTCGGCCAGGGCCGGGCTCGGGCCTAGATTTTAGGCCCTTGCAGGGCTCTACCGCAACTTTCCTGATTAAGGTACGCTCTTTCACTCTTTACACTGTTCAATGCGGAAGTATCACAAACATAAATACCTGGTGCAGGTTTGGCTGTGTTCATGACATCGATAACGCTTTAGGGACTTTCCAAAACTGGTTTAACTGTTGTACACAAACAGGTTCTTGCAGGAACCCTGAAGCTTGTAAACAATGATGATATGCTTCTGATCAAAACTTTCCCATAGTTTCAAAATGCTCTAATCACAACAATAACTCTACTATATTTTAGAGTAAAAATGGAGTTAAAATTAAAATCTACAAACTCAAAGGACTTTGCCAGGTAGACTGAGTTTAATAAATCAGCATTACCAACTATATCATTGGGACTCAACATTTAAAGCATTCCTTGAATTAATCACCTTTAACAGACAGAAGCAATGTGAATGTTGACACATCTGTCAAATATAGTTAGTGAATGGTCCTGGGGACTGGATCACAACTACAGATGGGTCATTTCATGTTAAATCAACCTAATTTCAAGCTACATTTTTTTATTTTATTAATTTATTATTTTTTTAAGAAAGACAAACATAAATAGTGATGAAAGCCAAAATATTAAATGTAATGAATGTATATTGTATGAGTAATCTGCTGTTTTGTTGAGGGGATCAAAATGACTCTTTTCACCTGAGATTTGGAGCCAGATTACAGGGGGGTAAAAATGACTTGAGAAAGATGACAAAATTATTATTTTATTTTTTCACAGAGATTGGTAGATCTATAAGTAAAATATGTTGACTTTAGCAATCTTTGTTAAATTATATGCCAACAGTGACAGTTAAAATATTGAGAAAGGCACTTGTGTTTTTTGCCCCAGGTTTGCATGAAGTGCACTGATCTCAGTCTTCCTTCCGCCTCGGCGTGAGCGCCCTTACGAAAATGAACCATGTTTTTTTGTAGTAACTATAGTTTTTTTTTTTTGTAGTTACCATGGTTTAACTATGTTTTTGGTAGTAAAACCATAGTAACTACAAAATGAACCATAGTTTAAATATGGTTTGTTGCAGTAAAACCATAGTAACTTCAAATTAACCATGGTTTTACTACAATAACCGTGGTTTAACCATGGTTTGTTTTGTTTGGTTTTTGCAGTCAAACCATAGTAACCATAAAATGAACCATAGTTTTTGTAGTAAAGACACAAAAAGTATCTATTGCCCAAATGTGAACAATCTGAAGAATTTTCTACAATTTGAACTAAAATGATTTTATGCCCAACAGTGTAGTTGGTTAGACAAAAATCTGGTGATATGAATGAAGTGTGTGCCATTTTGTGGTGAAGTGTGCAACCAATACTATACGTAGTTTTGGCTGCAGTGCTTCATTTTGCATGATATATTCTGTATTTTGCAGTTTGGATGTGTGGTTTTGTAAATTGTGTTAAGTATTTTAATAAAACCAGGAAAAAAAATAGTTTGCAAAATTGTGTGTTCAGGATAGGGACATTTTTTAATTGTTCTCACATCAAGGGTGCAGTGATAGGTCAAATTACTGTTTCATTCATGATTGGTTGATGCATTTAGTAACAAGACGCTGATTGGTCGAAATCGCTTCAGCCAAGGAATTTTCCGAACTGACAGCTGGAAGCAGGCTATCCTTACACGACAGCAGCGGTCGAGTTTATTGGTTTATTTGAAATATTTAACTTGAAGAAGACGAAACTGAAAGGTGAGTTCTGATAATTTATGTTTATATGTAATTCACAAGTCGAAAATATAAATGTTTCAGCCACTTGACGTTAATTTAGCGAGTTAAACTAGCTTTGCACCGAATGCTTTATTTGACTTGTATAAGTTTCACTTTTTAATCTTTGAATAGTATTAAGGAATTGCGTGTACACATAATATGCCGTTTGTTCTCCATTATCCACTATAACTGTTAAATGTTAACTTTGTTATTAGGCAATATAAAACTGATTGGCCAAGGTCGCTGCAGCCGTTACTGCATTTTCAAATAGATGGAGAGCGGGAACTTCAGAGCACGAGCACGACAACAACCCCTCTTTATCGTCAGAACACACACACACACGTTTTTGTGAAAATCTGGTACGCATGAAAAATACATCACATATGGGGACATGCCTTTCTAAAGCTGCTAGAGCCAAGCTGAAAACAGTTTACAGGTTGCAAATGGCCTTGCTATGACAGTCATCTGGAGAGATTTTAATTTAAAGCATATTTTTGCACAACCTGAATTTTTTACCTACATATGAGGACAAATATTAATTTCATCACCTTTCAGGACATATAAACACACATACACTGATGTCTAAATCACACCTACATATTGGGACCAAGGTGAACAGTGAGTCCTGAGCTACACACACATACACTGATGTCTAAATGACACCTAGATATTGGGACCAAGGTGAACAGTGAGTCCTGAGCTACACACACATACACTGATGTCTAAATGACACCTACATATTGGGACCATGGTGAACAGTGAGTCCTGAGCTACACACACACACAATGATGTCTAAATGACACCTACATATTGGGACCATGGTGAACAGTGAGTCCTGAGCTACACACACACACAATGATGTCTAAATGACACCTACATATTGGGACCATGGTGAACAGTGAGTCCTGAGCTACACACACACACACTGATGTCTAAATGACACCTACATATTGGGACCATGGTGAACAGTGAGTCCTGAGCTACACACACATACACTGATGTCTAAATGACACCTAGATATTGGGCCATGGTGAACAGTGAGTCCTGAGCTACACACACATACACTGATGTCTAAATCACACCTACATATTGGGACCATGGTGAACAGTGAGTCCTGAGCTACACACACACACAATGATGTCTAAATCACACCTACATATTGGGACCATGGTGAACAGTGAGTCCTGAGCTACACACACACACAATGATGTCTAAATCACACCTACATATTGGGACCATGGTGAACAGTGAGTCCTGATCTACACACACACACACTGATGTCTAAATCACACCTACATATTGGGACCATGGTGAACAGTGAGTGAGTTAAGAACAAGAATAGTTGAAAAAAAATAGTTGTGCTGTGAAGTAGAGAGTTTGACGTGAGACAACGCAATAAAACAAACACCTTTCACAGCGGCCATTGCAAGCTGTCCATTTTATCTGCATTTCTTAGTTCTAAACATGCTGAAATAAACCACCCAATAAAAAAACTATTTGTTTTGCAGTAATATTGCTTCTCCAGACACTCACTAAAACGAGATTATTTATCATAGAAGCAAAGGGCAACCTATTACATAAAGTATAGATCCACTACTGAATTCACAAGATCGGTTTTATTGCTGTAGTAACAAGCAACATTTATTATAAAACAGCATCCCAATTGTCAAGTCAAACAGAAACAAACAAATAAAAAAACATTTGGAAAACACTCCATGTTAGGCAATGGAATTGGGGTCCCAGAACTGAATAACGCCTTAAACTCAAATCGATTTAAAGGGTTAGTTCACCCAAAAATGAAAACTATACTCGCCTTCATGTTGTTTTAACCCCGTAAGACTTTCGTTCATCTTCGGAACACAAACTAAGATATATTTGATTAAATCTGAGAGCTGTCTCACTCCTCCATAGGCTCCTCAGTAATCGCTATCTGCCATCCCAGAAACGTTCGTTAAAATAGAAGACATTGTTAATATAGTCCAAGTGACTACAGTGGCTCAACCTTAAGTTTATCAAGTGACGAGAATACTTTTTGTGCGCAAAAAACAAACACAAATAACGACTTTATTCAACTCTTCATTTTCTTCTGTGTTTCTCTGAGTGAGTTCACGTAGTGTAACAGCACAACGCTTCTGGGTTGTACATCAGGTAGGCTCACTTTTGGCCAGCATCACATGCATCACACACATGACCATCAGCCAATAGTGAGCCTACATTCTGATGTACAACCCAGAAGCGTTGCGCTGTTACACTACGTGTAATTGTAACGAACGTTTCTGGGATGGCAGATAGCGATTACAGAGAAGCCTATGGAGTAGTGAGCCAGCTCTCAGATTTCAGATTTCAAAGCCAGAGAGAACATTAACATTAAGACTCATAAAAATATTGTTACATACCAATGCTATATAGTAATTCTCTGTTTTTAAAAGTGCCATGGCTCAAAAGGGCTCAAGATACTGTGTATCCATTGTTAAGTAAACATGCAATTTATTCTCTTATAATGCCTCATATATATAGGCTAATATAATATTAACCACAATTGTAACCTTGTAAGTGGAATATATATGCAATTTATTCTGTATTAACCAATGCTTTTTATGTATAATCTTATATATGGTATTAGCCATTGTAACTTAGTAAGAAAGAGTGTTGTATAAGAAAAACACTACAACTTGTTTTGTAAAAGTCTTTATTGTGAATCTGTTTTATTAAGAGAGACAATGCAACTTGTTTTGTAAAAGTCTTTATTGTGAATCTGTTTTATTAAGAGAGACAATGCAACTTGTTTTGTAAAAGTCTTTATTGTGAATCTGTTTTATTAAGAGAGACAATGCAACTTGTTTTGTAAAAGTCTTTATTGTGAATCTGTTTTATTAAGAGAGACAATGCAACTTGTTTTGTAAAAGTCTTTATTGTGAATCTGTTTTATTAAGAGAGACAATGCAACTTGTTTTGTAAAAGTCTTTATTGTGAATCTGTTTTATTAAGAGAGACAATGCAACTTGTTTTGAAAAAGTCTTTATTGTATTAATGTATGCAAGAAACGATAATAATGTAATCATATTTAAGCATTTAATCAATGGAAAGAGTAACACAGAGTAGATAGAAATAACATTAAGTAGTAAAAAGCATGTATCGTAGTGAAGTAGAAATGGGAAGTATTACCTATTTTCTTTTCAGACCAAGCGTAGAAGACGACAAAGAATCCAGGCAAGGAAAAGGAGAACAAAGGAAAGGAAGGCTTTTTATAAGAAACTCTTAAAGGAACTGAAAGGGTTAACAATAGATCAAGATTTTGGATTGGATAAATTGTCTATGGGCGATTGAATATGTGATAAGGGGGTGTGATATGAAGTATAAAAGTACAGTGTAATATGTCAACGTCAGACGCTGTTAAGACCCTGACGGCCTCTCCTCAGTTCAATAGTCAAAGCCTGCCACCTGGAGCCAAAGATTGTGAACTGCTTATTGTATGCTTTGGTTTTTGTTTTATTTCTTTTATTATTTAGTATGTAAACCAGTTGATTTTGAACTAATAAAAATACTTATAATCAGTATAAAAGAACCAGCCTGCCTTGAGTCTCTACTGTAGAAAGAATTGAGCTGAACTAAACCACGGAGCAGTCTTTCGACTGAATTGTAAGTATGGAAATTTATATACTTATTGTTTAGACCGAATTTGACTTACTTTACCTAACCTGAGAATAAATAAAATAAGGTAGAAGGTGTTTTGGGAATACACACCATAAAACACCATAAATGTAATGCATCTACAGCAAGCAAGATGAGCAACACTGATGTCTAAATCATGCATATTGGCCCCATGTTGAAAAGTAAGTCCTGAGCTACACACACATACACTGATGTCTAAATCATGCATATTGGCCCCATGTTGAAAAGTAAGTCCTGAGCTACACACACATACACTGATGTCTAAATCACACCTACATATTGGGACCAAGGTGAACAGTGAGTCCTGAGCTACACACACATACACTGATATCTAAATCATGCATATTGGCCCCTGTCACAGTGTCTGGTTGTGTTTCCCCGTGTATCCACTAGATGTCCTCCTTTTCCCCACGGTGTCATGCACATGAACTTCAACTCCCACAATTCCTGTCTGTGTATTACACTCAGGTGTTAGTAATTGTAATCACCAGCTGTCTCTCGTTTTCCCCTCGTCATGCATGTATTTAATGCCCTGTTTGTCTTGTGTTCTTTGTGGATCAATGTTGTATGTCACGCCACTCCAGTTCTCGTGTTTTCCTGCCTTGCCTGTTTGTTGTTTTGATATTGCCTGTCTGGATTTTTGACCCCTGCCTATGTTTGGACCTTGATTTTTGGATTGCCCTGAAATAAAGCCTCACCACACTGCATTTGGATCCCGTGCTCTTTTCTCTCTGTGCGGTCGTGACAGATTGATCCACCAAGGATGAAGGGATCCAGCAGTTCGGTGGTTGAGGCTCCTTCCACCATCACTCAGAAGGAGAGGAGGAGAAGGTTTCAGGAATTGATGGGCTTACGCCAACGGGGTCAAGCTGTAAGTGAATTTTCTAAAACCTTCTTCAGAATGGCACAAGACCTAGGCCACAATGACGCCTCCCTGAAGGATATCCTTAATGGTTGTTTGGATGATCCATTGCCCCAATGGGAAATGAAGGGGCTGGAAATTTTGGATTTTGTGAGGTTCACGATGTATCTCCACCATCGAAGCCAGCGGGATACAACAGCCTCCCACGCATCATCGCTGCCCAGCTCAGAGAAAGCTTCATCGCTGCCCAGTTCAGAGAAAGCATCGCTGCCCAGCTCAAGGAAGACTTCATCGCTGCCCAGCTCAAGGAAGGCTTCATCGCTGCTCAGTTCAAAGAAAGCTGCCTCGCCGCTGCCCAGCCCAGAGAGTGCCTCGCCGCTGCCCAGCCCAGAGAGTGCCTCGCCGCTGCCCAGCCCAGAGAGTGCATCCCCGCTGCCCAGCACAGACACCGCTCAAACCCCAGAGCCCAGCTCAGAGCCTGCACCTCACCGCCGTAAGCGACGGAGGAGGAGGAAGACCCCCGATTCCCCCAATGCCCTGGAAGTCGCTGTTGCTGAGAGGGAGGAAGCTGTCCCTGAGGCCGCTGCTGTTGTGGAGGGGGAAGCTGTCTCTGAAGCAACTGCGGCTGTGGAGGAGGAAGCTGTCTCTGAAGCCACGGCGGCTGTGGAGAGGGAAGCTGTCTCGGAGGTCGTTGCTGCTACCGCGGTGAGGAGGGCCGCCCCGGAGGCCGTCCATGGGCTGCTAGCCCTGCCGGCCCCGCCCGCGCCGCTAGCCCTGCCGGCCCCGCCCACGCTGCTAGCCCTGCCGGCCCCGCCCACGCTGCTAGCCCTGCCGGCCCCGCCCGCGCTGCTAGTCCTGCCGGATCCAGTGCCCGAGCCAGTTCCAGTGCCCGAGCCAGTTCCAGTGCCCGAGCCAGTTCCAGTGCCCGAGCCAGTTCCAGTGCCCGAGCCAGTTCCAGTGCCCGAGCCAGTTCCAGTGCCCGAGCCAGTTCCAGTGCCCGAGCCGGTGGTGCCAGTTCCAGTGCCCGAGCCGGTGGTGCCAGTTCCCGTGCCTGAGCCCGAGGGGTCGTCTCCGCCCTGGCCGCCCTGCTAGTCCTGCCGGATCCAGTGCCCGAGCCAGTTCCAGTGCCCGAGCCGGTGGTGCGAGTTCCAGTGCCCGAGCCGGTGGTGCCAGTTCCAGTGCCCGAGCCGGTGGTGCCAGTTCCAGTGCCTGAGCCCGAGGGGTCGTCTCCGCCCTGGCCGCCCGAGGGGTCGTCTCCGCCCTGGCCGCCCGAGGGGTCGTCTCCGCCCTGGCCGCCCGAGGGGTCGTCTCCGCCCTGGCCGCCCGAGGGAAGGTCTCCGCCCTGGCCGCCCGAGGGAAAGTCTCCGCCCTGGCCGCCAGATGAACTTTTCGCGTTGCCCCGGCCACCCAATGGTCCGTTCCCCTTGCCCCGACCGCCTGATGAACTGTTCCCCTTGCCTCGACCGCCTGATGAACTATTTGTTTTCCCCTGTTTCCCCGTTCTACTGTCTATGTTTCCCTGGTCTTCATGGAGTCTGTTGCCCCTTGTGTCTGTTTCCCCGCACGGACCTGGCCCCCCATCCCTCCCCCTGGTCCTCCACCGGGCCAACTCCCTCCTGAGCTTTTGTTTTGTTCCTTGTCCTGTCTTGTAGTGTCTGGGAGCCACTCCGTTGAAGGGGGGTAATGTCACAGTGTCTGGTTGTGTTTCCCCGTGTATCCACTAGATGTCCTCCTTTTCCCCACGGTGTCATGCACATGAACTTCAACTCCCACAATTCCTGTCTGTGTATTATACTCAGGTGTTAGTAATTGTAATCACCAGCTGTCTCTCGTTTCCCCCTCGTCATGCATGTATTTAATGCCCTGTTTGTCTTGTGTTCTTTGTGGATCAATGTTGTATGTCACGCCACTCCAGTTCTCGTGTTTTCCTGCCTTGCCTGTTTGTTGTTTTGATATTGCCTGTCTGGATTTTCGACCCCTGCCTATGTTTGGACCTTGATTTTTGGATTGCCCTGAAATAAAGCCTCACCACACTGCATTTGGATCCCGTGCTCTTTTCTCTCTGTGCGGTCGTGACAGACCCCATGTTGAAAAGTCAGACCTGAGCTACACACACATACACTGATGTCTAAATCACACCTACATATTGGGACCAAGGTGAACAGTGAGTCCTGAGCTACACACACATACACTGATGTTTAAATCACACCTACATATTGGGACCATGGTGAACAGTGAGTCCTGATCTACACACACACACACACTGATGTCTAAATCACACCTACATATTGGGACCAAGTTGAACAGTAAGTCCTGAGCTACACACACATACACTGATGTCTAAATCACACCTACATATTGGGACCAAGGTGAACAGTGAGTCCTGAGCTACACACACATACACTGATGTCTAAATCACACCTACATATTGGGACCATGGTGAACAGTGAGTCCTGATCTACACACACACACACACTGATGTCTAAATCACACCTACATATTGGGACCAAGTTGAACAGTGAGTCCTGAGCTACACACACATACACTGATTTCTAAATCACACCTACATATTGGGACCAAGGTGAACAGTGAGTCCTGATCTACACACACACACACTGATGTCTAAATCACACCTACATATTGGGACCATGGTGAACAGTGAGTCCTGATCTACACCCTAGTGAAAAAATTGTATACTTAAAGGGATAGTTCACCCAAAGATGAAAATTAGCCCATGATTTATTCACCCTCAAGTCATCCTAGGTGAATGATATTCTTCTTTCAGACGAAAACAATCAGAGTTATATTAAAAAATGTCCTGGCTCTTCCAAGCTTTATAATGGCAGTGAATAGCCGTTTATGTTTTGAATGTTGTATGTTTTTGGCTGTCTGCTGGAAGCTAGTTATTTTAGTCAATAAAGTTTTAAATATGGATGTTTTTCTTACACGAACATCGCTTCACTTCAGAAGGCCTTTATTAACCCCACAGAGCCGTATGTAGTTCTTTTATCATGGATGGATGCTTTTTTATGGACTTCAAAACAGAAACAGCCATTCACTCCCATTATAAAGCTTGGAAGAGCCAGGACATTTTATTAATATAACTCTGATTGTTTTCGTCTGAATGAAGAATGTCAAATACACCTAGGATGACTTGAGGGTGAATAAATCATGGGCTAATTTTCATTTTCAGGTGACCTAAGCCTTAATTTATTCATATATACTTTAGTATAACTAAATGTATTTAGGGCACACTGGTGGAAACACACAAAATTGGTGTACTTGAAGTCTGCTAAATTGGAACAACAAATTTTGTACTAAATGCATTTTAGTCCAAAAGTAGTGGTGAAGTTCAACTAAAGTTGTATTTAATATCCTTGTTTGTGCTAAAGTGGAACTATTCCAAGTATACTTCAAGTGCACTTTAAATATACTCTGATATATAAGTTTTGAAATGCAGAATTCACTCAGCATAAACTTAAAATGTATTTTGGTGACATTAAAGTTGCAATTCAACTACACTATAAGAGTGTTAGCTTGCCCATTCAAAGACCCTAATGTGCTTCTTCATAAGCCACTACTTTGTTGGCTTGTCGGTGTGTTTTGGGTCATTGTCATACTGGAAGTCCCATCCACGACCCATCTTCAGTGTTCTGGCAGTGTTCTTCAGAGGTTCTCGTCCAAGATTTGACGGTACATGGCCCCGTCTATCGGCCTCTCAATTCAGTGAACTCATCCTGTACCCCAGAGCTGGATGTTTCCCCCTCTGTGCTTGACTTTAGGGATGGTGTTCTTGGGGTCACAGTCAGCATTTCTCTTCCTCCAAACACGGCGAGTTGATGCCAAAGGGCTCAATTTTGGTCTCATCTGACCACAGCTCTTTCTCCCAAGCCTTCTCTGAATCATTAGATGTTCATTGGCAAACTTCAGACGGGCCTGTACATGTGCCTTCTTGAGCAGAGGGATCTTGCGGACGCTGCAGGATTTCAATCCATTGCAGCATAGTGTGTTACCAATGGTTTGCTTGGTAACTGTGGTCGCAACTGCCTTGAGATCATTAACAGGCTCCTCCTGTGTAGTTCTGTGCTGATCCATCACCTTTCTCATGATCATCCGTACCTCATGAGGCCAGATCTTGCATGGAGCTCCTGACCGAGGGCGATTGTGTGATTATTCAGAGATGAAAGAAATACAAAATAACCATCAAACAAAAGTCTCCTCCTCACCAAGCTTCTTGCTGATGGTCCTGTAGCCCAATCCAGCCTTGTGCAGTCTACAATCCAGTCTCTGACGTTTGACAGCTCTTTAGTATTGCCCATGGAGGTGGAGAGGTTGGAATGGAAGATACAGATACTGTGGACAGGTGTCCACTATCATTAGGAGAACTTTCTTAAAGTGACAGGCAGAGGTGGGTAGAGTATACAAAACTATAGAAATATTTACTCAAAGTAAAAGTAAAAGTAATAATCTTAATAGTTACTTGAGTAAGAGTAAAAAAGTATCCAATGAAAAAACTACTCAAGTAGCTAGTTACTTCGGATCATATATATGACGACTTCAGATGCAAAAGCCTCTAAGTACCATCTGAAACTTTCTTCTAAAACAAGCATTTGTATCAAGCTCGTATATTTAAGTTCAGTAATTTCACTTTAATGGCAATTAGGTACTTTTCATTGCCATTTAACTGAAATAACTGAACATAAACATACAAGCTTGATAAAAATGCTCGTTTAGAAGAAAATTTCAGATGGTACTTAGAGGCTTTTGCATCTGAAGTCATCATATATATATAATGATATTATTTCGATTTTTTAATTTTATTTAAATGACTATTATTATAAGTAGATAGGCTATCTTTGAAGAGAAAAACAGAAGAGACAAGCATTATTTCTGCCATCTGTATAGCCCGAAAATCATTGCCTGTCCTCTGGTTTGTATAATAGTAACTTAAACAACTACATTTGGATTATTAGACAATGTCGAAATAAAGTGAATCTGCAGAGTGTTGCATTCAAAGGCATGTAATTGACACAGAGCAGAGTTAAAACTCTTCACATGTGCTCGTGCTCATGACTGCTACTGAACATCTGAACACAGAAAAACAAACAAAAGTACATCGACGGATCTTCTTCTGTCTGTTCTCCAAAATATAATCAAATGTATATTTCTGCAAGCATGTTTAAACTGGTTAACTGTGTCTACGGCAGGCAAAGGCATTCGTTTTCAAGTCGAGTTCGCACGCCACTGCGCAACAATACACACACACTACCGCGGGATGGCGGGTGTTCATAAACTGTGAACAATGGTAGCTTATTTAATGTATAATTTAATGTATAAATTAATGTATATGTCCAAATAACGGGTAATGTCATACTTTCTAGTAGTGCTATCGTGGCGTAATTATCTGTTTGGTTGTAAAATGTATTACCTGAGTGAAATGAAATCGAATATATCGTCCTGTGGAATCATTCATTCACAGACAGCTTACGTAGATGTTCAACTAATAAAGATCTTCATCGCTGGCAAAAATATGACCCGTCACGGAAACCAGGGACACAAGTCGGCAGCACAACTTTCGAGCAAAATGAGAAAGAAGCGTTTTTTTTTTTTTTTTTTCAAAATTGGTGATTTTCGTTTTTTGCAGAATCTGTTAGTTGAGATCACGAAGAAGCCTCTCCATGTTTGAGATAGCAGTATTGGCATATTTAAAAGCGTACATTTTGAGTTAGAAATTGGCTTGTTTTTCGGAGATTCTAGCACGCAGTAGGGGCGTGTCATTGTCGGTGTGTATTTCCATACTGAATAAGCCGGCGTGGCTACTTATTATGCAGCGCTCTGGCCGGCTCTATCTGATTTCAAAATTCAATGAAGATGGACGCCAATAACATTACGATGTCCAGCAATCGATTTAAATAGTAGCTTACATGGGGTTTAATTTGTCTTTTAATGAGATGTAGCCTAATACATGTTGTCAGTGCCAATACATAGATCCGCCAATTTACAACATGTATCTTAATGGTCCAGTGGTAGAGCTTTCGCCAGCCGTGTCAGAGGGTGAGAGTTCGAATCCGCCCTCGTATAGGTTTTTTTTTGTCGTATAGTTTTTTTTTCTCATCAAAACAATTATGTTCATCAGTGGTTGTATATCAAGCAGGGACATGCAAACGTATGCATTATGTTTTGTGATTTCAACATAACGAATAGAGAGTATACGTCGAGTGAAGACAGTGCGGTGTGTGCGCGAGCCACACGAGAAAACACTGTATCCGCGCCACTGATCGCAGCGGCAACGAGCACTTTGATCGCTTGATTTAAAAAAACACATTTCAGCGCTAGTATCTTATTTAAAAAACGAATGAAATGAATGTTCTGCCAGTTAACTGGAGATGTTTTATTTATTTGTAGAATTGGTACATTCGTGTCGCGAGATGTTTTAAAAAGTGGTGGGAACATGTCCCATCCGTCCCACCCGCAAATTACGCCTATGCCTATTTCCATTGTTTATTGCTTGTTATTTATCATTAGCTAGTTTGTTTCATGTTGCACGAGTAGGCTACACCGAAGAAAATTCCTAGTCTGTGACAATGGCAATAAAATCTATTCTGATTCTGATTCATACTTGGATTCATAGCTTACTCATACTATATATATATCACATAGCACATCCTGTTTTTGATTTGAACATTGTCTAGAGTTTATCTTATTTTTTATTCAGTGTACACTAGAGTTGCCTATACAGTTTTATCGGTAGATGCTAAGAGACATTTATTTATATATTACCTGTTTGCAAACTTTATTTTTAATTTTTTCTTTGATGGCACATTTTCCTGACCATTCTGCTCCCCCCTGTGCTTTACAGCTTTACAGGGGGTATGGCTTATCTAAATGAGATGTAAATGAGCCCTATTGTCACTCCCAGCAGGAGAGAGAGGTGAGAACTGAACAATCTTCAGAGGCTGTTTTCTCCCCTTTGAGCTTTTTTGAGTGCCTACCTTCAAATGGCCATAACTTCTCCAAATATTATCAGATTTCCATGTGTTACACATCATTGGACAGCTTGGAGAATACACTTTCAGAATCTGTGAATAACTCAAAATGCCCCAGAACCGACTTGTGTCCCTACTTTCCGTGATCGCTCACAAATATGATGCATTTGCTGATTTGCTCTCACTTGACTGTACTGTAGGTCCACGGCCACTTCATCCAGCGCTCTTGATGTGCTTAAATCTCCCTGTTACGACTCGAGTCGAGTGTGAATTGAAATCACTTCAGGCGATTCAGTGCGTGCAGGAGCTGAACAGATTATTCAAACTGATTCGCGAACCGATTTAGACAGATCTGCCAACTTGTTTGATGAAGTCTATGAACAGAATCGACTCAAAAGAGTCATTCATTTGTGAATTGAGCATCGCTCAAGCCCAGAAAAAAGATACAGCACGCTTGGAATAAACTACGCATTTAACAACACATATTGCATTAAAATAAAGTAACGAGAGGAACGTCGCCCAACGTAACGAAGTAAAAATACAGTTTTTTCATTAGAAATGTACTCGAGTTAAAGTAAAAGTACCCACATTCAAATCTACTCTTAAAAGTAACATTTTTCCAAAAAAATACTCAAGTAAATGTAACGAAGTAAATGTACTTCGTTACTACCCACCTCTGGTGACAGGGCTAATCTGTGTTCCACATGAGTACATAACCAATCTGTGGGAGGCAGAATTCTTGCTGGTTGGTAGTAGGGCTGTGACGATATCGTATGGACGAAATAAAAAGTCTATTGTTTCATATTATGCTCTATCGTTTATTTCGCAGTGGCGCAAAATACATTGTTTACGCTAAAACTTTTTCATCATTTGGGCAACTGCAATCTTACACGCCACCATGGGGATGCAGGCAGAAACGAGAATAACAGCATGACGAGTGAAGGAGACAGAACCGGGTGGCTCCGAGCAGGAGAAGGACCAGTTCCTAAACGAGGGGCTACCTCTGTAGCATGGCGATGGACAGGTTAACTTTCTATATGTTTGACTGACTGTTTTATTTTGATAATGAACAGGCTGCGATGTTAGCAATGGTAGAATATGTTGAGTGTGCGCATGAGGCGCTGGCACGATCACAGGAATTTTCGTCCTTCTGAGGAACCTGTTACTCCATTTATGGTCAAATGGATCGAAACAAGACATGATTCAAAACAGTAAAGCTTTTGTAAAATACAGAAAACAAGCAGGATGCCGTTTCCTGCCGTCTCGGTTTCCTTTCTGTGAACTTTTGGACCCCGTCACAATGAACCGAACTCTAAATTTTTCCTTTCGTTTTGTTAATCTGTAATTATTTAATTGAAATAGCATATATTTTGCATATAGGCCTTTATATACGTTTTATATATTTAGTTTTATTCTGTTTTCTCCGTTCACAGAAGCGCTTTAAGTGCGTGATGTGACGTTGTGTGAATCCATGTTCTACACTATCCTGCAATTTTCGTTGGTTTCAAAACACACAACAAGCTGCATATTACCCACTATTCATTTTCTTTTTTTTTTTTAATTTAGTTTTTATTGACATTCTGTAACAATTGTTACATGTACATCCATCCTAAATATTAATCACAAAGTGTCAACATAAATGTCCATTTTCCAGAAATAAGAACATAAAAAAATAAATAAAATAAATAAATAAACAAAAATAATTAAAAACAAAAACATGAACACTTAGGGAGTGAAGTATGGTTGCTCCTACATATACAGGATATAATCATACCAGGTTAAGCAAATCAAAGTCCGGCCTGTGTGATGTTATATAATCTATCCATTTCTTCCAACGTAAAACAAATAAGTCCTTCTTGTAGTTCAAGTCTGCAGTTAATTTCTCCATCCTGTATATATCCATCGTGATGTCCATCCACATGGTCAATGTTGGACTCTCCTGTGAAAGCCATTTTCTTGTGAGTGCCTTTTTGCCTGCAACTAACAAAATACTAAACAAATGTTTGTCTCTCTTTGTCCATCCATCTGGCATGAGTCCAAAAAAAAGACTTTGCTTTGCAATGGCAGGTGGCTCCCAAACATTTCTTGAATTGCTTTATGTATTTCCTTCCAATAAGTTTTAATAACCTGACAGCCCCAAAAAACATGATAATGATTTGCATTCATATTTCCACAATTTCGCCAACAGGCTGGGGAGTTACCTCTATAATGTGATTTTTGATAGGGTGTAATAAAATACCTTATCAGGCTCTTCCAGCCAAACTCCTTCCAACTCTGTGAGCTGCTACATTTCCATTGATATTTCCAGATTATTTCCCATTCCTCCTCTGACAGATCTATTCCTCCTTCCCTTTCCCACTTTGTTTTGATGTATATGGTTGAATGTGCTTTCTTGTTTATAAGCCCTTTATATAGACCTGAAATAATACCCCTATCTTTGTTTGCATCATACGCCCTTTTAAACATATCTAACAGCTGATTACTTGATTCAGATACATACTTTAACTTGTCACTGATAAAGTGTCTCAGCTGCAGGTATCGATAGAAGTCCTGTGCCTCTAGAGCATATTTCTCTTTAATTTGTTCAAAACTAAGGAGTGCGTTATCCTTTATTATCTTACATATAGCTGTTACTCCTTTATTTGTCCATTCCTTAAATCTCGTATCCAATTTATTTGGGACAAACTGCGTATCATATGCACACCATTTAAGGACCACAGTATCCTCCTCTAATTTGTATTCTGTTATTACTGTTTTCCAGATTTTAAGTGTCAACTTTAACCATGGGTTTTCTGTATTTTTTATGAATTCTTGCAGGCTGCTATCGGCTATAAGTGCTTGTATGGGGATGGAAATCAGACCTACTTCAATTTTTTTCCACTGAGCATCATAAGATGGATTACACCAGTTTATCATTGGTCTCAATTGTGCCGCCCAGTAATAATCTCTGAGGGAGGGAAGGCCCCATCCCCCTTTTGCTTTGGTCAATTGGAGGGTTTTAAATCGGATTCGAGGTCTCTTTCCTTGCCAGATGTATCTGGACAGCATTTTGTCCCATTCATTAAATACTTTTTGGTCTATTTCTATCGGTAGGGTTTGAAATAAATAAAGTAATTTGGGTAGGATGTTCATTTTAATCGAATCTATTCTTGAACTGAAACTTAAGTTTGGAGTTAATTTCCATCTTTCTATATCCTCTTTAATTTTCTTTTGAATCGGTGAATAATTATATTGAAATAGTTCTGCAAGATCCTTCGGTATTACAACCCCCAAATATCTAAGATGTTCCGTCTCCCATGCTAAATCATATTTATTCCTAATTTCCTCTGGTGGTTTGTAGTTGTATTTAAGCAGTTGTGTTTTATTTATGTTAATTTTGTATCCTGATAGTCTGCCAAAGTATTGAAACGATTGCATTAATTTGGGTAGGGATTTTGTTGGTTGACCCAGAAATATCAAAATATCGTCCGCATAACAGGCCAATTTGTGCTCTTTATCCTGGATGTTAATGCCTATTATTTCTTCGTTTTGTCTTATATATTGGGTTAACGGTTCTAGATACAGTGCAAATAGAAGTGGTGAGCATGCACAACCTTGCCTCGTGCCCCTTTCCAATGTAATACTATTAGATAAGCTGCCATTTACCTTAATTCTAGCATTGGGTTTATTATATAATGCTTGTAT